>OZ024837.1:33557121-34064621 GCA_964016985.1 Anodontia alba | reverse complement strand
GTTCACAATACGTGGTTCCTATCATGTCATAATTTTGTACCTGACATGCAAACTAGAAAGGCACACGTAACGTAATTATTCGGACCGCAGCGTCTCCAGTAAGATGTTACAAAGTAAATACCGTATTTACAGTGAGCAAACAGTGTAGATCCAGATCAGACGCCGCAGAACGCGGCGTCTGATCTGGGTCTACACTGTTTGCCACTCACCCAGTTGTATTTGTATTTCATGAACGTCTGAGGGAGGTAAATTGTAGACTGGCTCCAGTCGTTTTTGTTTTATATATATTTCTCTCTTTCTCTATATTATTTTTTCTATCATGATCCTCTTTAATCCAACCAAGTTACCTATGGCTGAACAAAAACGACCCTTTCTTTCTAGCCAAGGTACTGAAGTAAACAAAAATTCTATCAGCTATACAAGCTTTGTGTCCCCTCAAAAAAAAAAAAGAAAAAAAAAAAAAGAAAAAAAAAAGAGAAGAATAAGTAAGAAAAGAAATTAAAGAAAGGGTCTGGGACCAGTCTAGGTAAGTTGGCCTTATTCAAACTTTAGGACAAATATGGTAAGAAGATAAGGTGTCCACATACATAGAGTGAATACGGTAAGTGAACTGAGGAACAGATACAATCAGATCCACATCAAGTTCTCAACATCAAATGTTACAAGCTAGTATACGGAGTTTGAGCAAATATTATATTACCCATAAGTTACACCGCACAAATGGAAGGTCACCACATATTCACCTAAAAAAAAAAAAAGAAAACAAATGAAGAAAGATAAATTTTTCGACATGTTTTCTGCATCCGCAAGTCTCATTCGCCCTTACGCCTATTCAAATATATAGAAAATTTCCCATCCAAAAACTAGATATGTTCAGATAAAAAGCTATGATATTTTTCATATTTCTGCTCAAAACATAGATTGTGGATACTCGTTAGAACCGCCTCACCGAGGCGGTTCTAACGAGTACCCACAATCTATGTTTTTGAGCAGAAATAAGAAAAATAATGTATACCCCTGTAAACCCCAGTTTTACTATATAAAAGTGGGGTTAAAGGGGGTCAAAATTATATAGGCGTATTTTCGTGATGATATACAGTCGACTCTCGTTATCTCGAATTCCAAAGGAGTCTCTTAAATATTTCGAGATATCCGTACCTCGACATATCAGATTTGCAGAATTGAGGAAAAAATAGTTCTATTAACCACATTTAACAAATATATATGTAATTAGAGTCTTGAAGTTAGATATATTGAAAATATTGTGGAAAAGAGGAGAAATTTCGGAGCAATTTACCTGTTGTTAGATTTTCATGTTTTGTCAGGGACCAGACTTTCACTTCGAGATAAGCGAGGTCGAGATAACGAGAGTCAACTGTACTTTCGAACATGTACGCCCAGCGAAGACTCATACCATCACCTTGCTCATCCTTGCAGTCTGGTTAGAATGTTCGATATCCAGCGGCTATTTCATTGCTTCAACATATCTTTGTAAATTGTATACATCTAAAGACGCCATTACACTAAAACGAAATGGCCCAGCGTATGCCAACGTACGGATACATTTTGGCATTCGTTGGCATACGCTGATGTTCGTTAGCTCATCGTTTTAAGTTCGTTGAAGTACGTTCGCGTACGTTGTTGTTCGCTGATTACGTCGAAAATTTTTGTGTATACAAAATTTTCTCGACATATGCCAACGAACAGCCCATATGAAGCGGATTCGTTCGATGAATGCAATGCATTCAAATGGTTTCTTTGCCCGCAGTATAACAACGGTTCGTTACCTCAACGATGATATTTGTCCAACCGAATTGTGGTCACTTCTTAACGAACTTCTCACGTACCAGTAACATATTAACAAGACGAAATATTTAGACGTAAACGTCTAAGTACCGGCGCAAATTTTGTACATGTTTACATAGAGATATGGGACATGGGTATGCTAAAATTTAATATATTGTCAATGTAACGGGTAAAATCGAACAACAATGTGATTCTTTAACTTTCACTGCCACAGGCGATAATAATAGGCTTTTGCAAACAGCATAGATCCAGATGAGACGGCTCATATGAGCCGTCTCATCTGGATCTACGCTGTTTGACATTCAGTCTTTCATTTTTACGTATAAACTTCTTTTCAAGCGATAGTTTGTTGAAAAAGAAAAGCAGACGACAAATGTCGTCTGAAATTTGGCACTGAAAGAGTTAATGTTTGCTTTTATTAAGCTTTACGAAATTTCCTGATTGAAATGAAAATAAAATAGACATTAATTTGCTTATAACACAGTTTGTTTTAAGATTTTTTTTTATATTTTCCGGGATCGTCACAAACCGACGTCCCGGCAAATATAAAAAAAAAGTCCTTAGTGAGCTAATCGAGCACGCTCCCATATGTAAAAATCCAAAGCTATGTATATTAAGAGACCGAAGCGATTCCCGCGCCGGTCAATTAACAGCGTTCTTTCAACGTTCTTCGTACTAATAGCCATCACTACAGACATAGCTCTGTTTTAAGCAGTCCAATTTCAGTGGCTCGAACACCCTTGGGACCATGCAGATTTGTTCTAGACATGGGTAGTTCGAGCCACTGAGGATTAATCATTGCGCTCGGCCACGCGGTGAATGGGGATAATTTGGGGACGTCTTTTCGACATTCTATAAAGTAATGAGTGTACTCATTAGAACCGCCTCGACGAAGCGATTCTTATGAGTACACACAACATACATTTTAATGATATAATAAGAAAATTTCGCTGAAATGTCCCTATATTTTTGCTTTCTTGTGCTATCGGAAGAATTTCCTAGGGACTCAAAAACGAGTTCGAATTAGCCACGATAAATAAGCCATCGGTATTCGACTTGGTGAGGTTCTGCTGTAAATAAGAGAACTCAGAAACTGATACAATCAGATTCACACCAAGTTCTTAACATCAGTATAAGCGGTTTGAGCACATATTACCTACATGAGATTAGTTCCACCGCACAAATCGAAAATCACCCTCACGTTCAAATTAAAAAAACAAAACAAAACAAAAACAAACAAACAAAAAACAAATCAAAACAAAAAAAAAAAAAAAAACACAGAAATTTAAAGAAACATAAATTTTTTCTGCACACATCTATTTATGTTGAGTACGCTCATTAAATCGCCTCGTCGAGGCGATTCTAAATAGTACACACAACATACATTTTCATGATGAAATAAAAAAATCCTAAAATATCCACGAAAATATTTATATCTTAAGCTATCGGAAGAATTTTCGAGGGACTCAAAAACAAGAGCGAATAAACGAGCCATCGAAGTTCGAGTCAATAAAGTTTTGTTGTATTTTAATATTAAACGAAAAGGAGGAAAATGTGTTTATTTTATACAATGATACATATTTATCTTAGTTGACAAATAGACACTAGCACAAACTGGATATTGGCACTCTTAGGATGCCATCACGAAAACACGCCTAAATAATTCTGACCCCCTTAAACCGCACTTTTATATAGTAAAACTGGGGTTTACAGGAGTATACATTATTTTTCTTATTTCGCTAAAAAGACATAGATTGTGGGTACTTGTTAGAACCGCCTCGCCGAGGCGGTTCTAACGACTACCCACAATCTATGTTTTGAGCAGGAATATGAAAATTATCAGAATTTTTATCTGAAAATTTCCTTGTTTTGGTTGTAAACTTTTCAATCTATTTGAATAGGCGTGCTTTCGTATTGAAACGCCTTGTCTTGAGAGTAAAAAGTCGTTTAACCGTCACGTTAAATTTACATTTCACATTTAATTTACACGTATGTCTGGGCAAATTAAGCAGACGACAAAGTGACGGTACTTTTATTAATTTTCCCCAGGAAATAGGCTGTGACACGAGACAATTTTATGTTTTATGTAAATTGCCAAATCCTATTTTACTGGAAAAAAAAATAAGAAAGCATTTCAGTGAAAATATCGTCTGCCGAAATGTTTATCCAGAATGCTAAGCGTTAACTTCCGTTTACGAGTGCAGATCAAAATACACGGTTTCCAAGAAAGGCTGCATTTTGTCTATGTTATAAGCGGAACTCACTCGAGCCCTTTGTGTTTCGACGATGTGTGTGTGTGTGTGTGTGTGTGTGTGTGTGTGTGTGTGTGTGTGGTGTGTGTGTGTGTGTGTGTGTGTGTGTGTGTGTATGTGTGGATGAGGTGGGGGGGGGAGGGGGAGGGGTCGAAGGTTCAGACGAAACTTTTTTGGCTCAAATTTAATTTTTCATGGGGAACTTTGAATCTGAGAAATTGTGGATATTATATTTACCGTAAATATTCGCACATCTTACTCTTTACCTAATACATGTACCGTACTTATCCTAGATTTAAACAAGTCCATTTTACTTGTACCTGTGAATGTTATGTGTGTAAAATTGCCGGATTATGCGGCTGACCTGGGTCTGCACTGTTTTTCTCAATCCCATCTGTCTGTATGCCTAGAGTAAGAATGATAATATGATCAAATTGAACCACTCAGAAATTTGAAACCCCTGTCACATAGTCTTGGATCCGTCCCGAACTGGTCTTTTATTTATCGTTTTCTTTCGGGGCTCAAATCCCGTCTGGGACCGAATTCTCGTGACGTGTACGCAGCTTTCTCGTGTCATCTTACAAACGAATGATTCCGGAAAGTTTTATGCACCGAGTTTTCTATACCTAGCGGAAATTAACGACAATTTACGAAGAATGTCGTAAAATGACGAATTGTCTTTCAATGAAATGATGTCGCACGCCAGTTATCTATTTTTGATGTAAGAAGCTTACAAATCTATTTTTATTTCCTTTGTAGTATTATCGATCCTGCTGAAAGCAACATCAGAAATGCGTAGGAGAAAAGCCGATGAACGTACTATGAATTTATAGAAGCTTAACCCTTGGCGCTCTAAAGGGGAAATTCGCACATTGCATTTACAAACTATTTTCTTCATTTTCCTAGAAAACTGAAATCGGCGCTTCATTCAGCTCACCTTCTTTGGAGACGGTATGAATTAGCTGCTGAGTCTAATTCACTGACAAAAATAAGGGAAGGCTTTATCATGTCGTCTGCTGAAATTTAACTTCTGCATGTTGAGGTTTAAACCTCCATACGATAGTAGATTTCACGTGAGTAAATTTATTTGAATGAAACTTCCTTATATGTAGCGGAAAATATTATTTATGAATGCTATAATAATAAAATTCCGAAATTACACCCAGAAATCTTACCTAGATGCGTAGGCTATTGTCGTTAAGACGTAGCATTCTTGGTAAAATATTCAGCAGACTACATTTTCAAATACTTTTCTTATTTTTCCCAGAAAATTGCCTACAGCTGTCGTCCAATGATTGGCCCGGAAAGTGATACGTAGGTTATTGTTGTTAATATCACCGTGACCGGATTCCAGGGTAAAATATAATAATAATAAATAATAATAATATTAAATATATCCCGTTTCCGCCTACACGTATATTATTAAACCGTAAGTTTTCACCAAAACAAATAAACAAGGTAATACTATCTAAGACACTTCCTCAACCATAGAAACGACAAGCAAAACTATAGCAGAAGACATTCTAAAATTGAATTTAATATTTCGTGTGAATCGTCTGCCAGCCTAGCACCGAAAATGTCGTCCACGGATATCTTTTTAGTTCGGGAACAAAAAAAAGTAATCACTAGGCGCGATGTGGTATTATTTCATACCAAAGGCGTAGCGTTCATTAAACACATAACGCATGTGCGGAACGTGCGTAGAAAAATATTTATAATAAAGTGTCATTAGCATAAAATATTATGCCTCTTTACCATAGGGGCTGCTCTTAAAGGAAAGAATTTGCTCCCTCTGGGAGCAAATTCTTTCCTTACAGAGTAGCCCCTATTCAGAGGGAGCAAATTCTTTCCTTTAAAGAGCAGACCCCAATATTCTGGGGGCGATTCTAGACATGTTTTCAAGATTTTCCCGAGTGTGCGTAAAAATAATTCCATTCTGGCTACACAACTGCATTGTATCACCCGTTTCACTCTACAGCATAAATTGAAACCTTGCAAATGTTGACTTTTGCCTATCTTACTGAAGACATAGTCCTTTAGCGAGTTTACCAGGCTGTTAATTCATGGATTGCGATTCTCAGTTTGTGACACAAGTCTGCAAAGTACTCGCCAGTCATAACAAAACTACTCATTTGGCGTTCTAAATACAGTGGCAATCACCTTGCCAGTCGTGGATTGCGTCTTGAACTTCTTGGCCCTTGGAAAACCAGGTCCTACCACCTGACGACTTTGAGCTTTGTTTTCTGGCCCCATACCTCATCTAGACTACAGTTACAAGTGTTTTCCCTTCGACCTGAATCACTTCAAAAGTCCGCTGCTTACTGCTAATCAAGTTACCATTTGCTCAACGGGTTGAGGACCAGCGGGCTGTTAGCTTGCATAAATCCTCATGTGAGCTCAACGAAGACATAAATCAGCTTGCGCATCTGCGCAGTCTGATCAGACTCTTCGTTGTCTGCATGAAGAATCTTTGTAGCCTTGACTATCCCAAATGCTTCCAATATACAAAGTAACTGAAACTTAATTTCCCTAAGCCCTAGGCTTGTTTCATCTTATGGGTGTTTACTTTGATGTCTAACTGATTAGGTAGATGATTCCTATCCGGACCGATCATATATTTGTAATTTGGTGCCTTATCAGAATTGAGGGTGAGGTTTTTGGTTTAAGCCCCCTTCCATCCTAGTAGTTTCTACGTTCCGGGGCGGTTCCCCTGTTGCAGTTCTTCTTTGTATGTGCGTCGGTGGTTTCATAAGAGGCATTTGAACAGTGAACCCACGTTACAACGACATCATTTGTTCTCAAAGACGTTGCCATTAAAATAAATTTACTGTTATACAGAATACTTAATGAGCAGATGGATATGTAAGAAAGGTCTTGTTTTGTTCTTGTTTCCTCACAGAACATATGTTTTGGATATTTGTTAGAATCGCCTCACTGAGGCGATTCTAACAAATATCCAAATTATATGGTTCTTTAAAATATAACATGCAATGTTTTTGCATAAGTTGTGACTCATTGTAACCTTCGTGACCGTCAAATTGTCATCATAACGATTTTTGTCTTTGTATCGAGTGTCGGTATAAAGAGGGTTGTCTGTTTTGTCATTATTTGTTCCTTATCTCTCATTCTTTTGGTGCCTCAGGACGGCTATGCTTTGTGATTGTGACATTTCCTGGGAATCTTCACGCTTCCTGATGGGTGAAGTCTAACTAGGAGCTGGTCATTACGAAAACACGCCTATTCAAACATATGGAAAATTTCACCTCCAAAAACTGAAAACTTTCAGATGAAAAATTCTGGTAGTTTTCATATTTCTGCTCAAAACATAGATTGTTGGTACTCGTTAGAACCGCCTCGGCGAGGCGGCTCTAACGAGTATCACAACATATGCTTTTAAGCAGAAATAAGAAAAATAGCGTATACCTCTGTAATCCCTAGTTTTACTGTATACAAGTGGGGTTGAAGGGGGTCAAAACTATATAGACGTGTTTTCGTGAGACAAGTTTTATTTAATCAACAGAAAGAGAAACGATTTAACCCTTGTCACGCAATACCCTGCCTTTGCAAACAGTGTAGATCCAAATCAGTTGGCTTCTGAGGACTGATCTGGATCTGCCCTGTTTGCCATTAAGTATGTGAATCTATAGCAATAATCCCGATCAGGCGATCTGATTGGCTGAAAATTAGAAGTGGGCGTGGCATCTTAATTTATTCAGCATGACAAGGGTTAACTTTTTAATTGGAATATATATGTATATAAATGTATATTGTACCAATTATATAATACGTTTGTAACAGGCTTTTGTGACAAACAATAGTATAATAATAATAATAATAATAATAATAATAATAATATACCGATATGGTTATGCTTTAATCCCATCTGTTTTCTACTGTTCTATAATAGAGAAATAGTTTTAATTGCTCCAGCCATGGGTATTTCAAAATAAAGGTTTCTACCATGCTGTTACAAACACGTGGAACGGAATTGTCTTTTTTGGTGAATGGCAATATGTTTCATCAATATGCGAGAATTAGAACCGTATCAAAACATTAATTCATGTATAATACAATGTAATAATCATGTAATATGGAGAAGTGGTGGAGTTCTTGCGGAATGCTGTGAATCAGAATGACAAACACACAAGACATATGGTTAAGGCCAAGATTCTTTTCACATGAAAATGGCAAGAAAGTGCGAAGGTAATCCCAGTTGAGAACATATCTGCAAAATTAGGACTGATGGATGGACAGAAAACCTTTACCTTATCCTGTCCTTTGCCAGAAGAGGGGAGGGATGGGTTTGTATGTTGTGTGTGTGTGTGTGGGGGGGGGGGGGGGGGGGGGGGGGGAGGGGGGAGGGAGGGGGGGGGAAAGAAGGACTACAATGTAGTTTCTTCAATGGGAGCGGGGATGGAGAAGGACTGAACTTAACCCCTGTCCTGCTGAATAAATTAATATGCCACGCCCACTTATAATTTTCAGCCAATCAGATTATTTGATCCGGGTTATTGCTATAAATTCACATACTTAATGGCAAACAGTGCATATCCAGATCAGTTGGCTTCTTCAGAAGCCAACTGATCTGGATCTACACTGTTTGCAAAGGTAGGGTGTATCCGGGTTCAGCAGGACAAGGGTTAATACCTTGAATAGTTCTTAATACAGATATATGACAAATATACTGATAATGTGAATAATAGTAAAATGAGGCAAGGCAGAGTTATGGTTCTTAGACACTAACACTTTCTCTGAATGCTCTGAACCTTTGTATGCAATCTGAGTTATTTACGTACAGCACTGGATTTATGCACCGGGACAAGAAAAAGGAAATAATTAAAAAAAGTAAGCAAGTTAAAAAGTAAGAGTTAAAGTTTCTGTGCATTGCACTGTCTCTCAACGTCCTTTATCGTTTTACGACGTTTCAACAACACCCCTTTCTCATTTTTTTGGGGTGGGTGGGAGAGGGGGTTGTGCTCCAGACAAATGTGACGGATGGACGGACAACGGACACGGACAAAAGTGTTACGGACGAAGACACGGACGCATGCATCAACGGAGACAATTACCATATCTCTCTTCGCCTTCTGCGTAGGTGCGGGGTTATGAACTTATTGTCTGCAAGGTGATGCCCTACTCACCATTACGAAAACATGCCAATTCAATTATACTGAAAATTTTGCAATCAAAACCTGAAAAATTTCAGATAAAAATTCTGACATTTTTTCATATTTCTGCTCAAAACCTAGATTGTGGATACACGTTAGAACCGCGTCGGCGAGGCGGTTCTAACGAGTGCCCACAATCTATGTTTTTGAGCAAAAAAATAAGACAAATAATGTACACCCCTGTAAACCCCAGTTTTACTACATAAAAGTGGGCTTTAAGGGGGTCAAAATTATATGGGCTTGTTTTCGTGATGCGTCCCTTCTTATTAAATGAAAGAGAATTTGTTAAGGAGGAGTACTTGAGGTGCAACATCAGAAAACGTACCTTCTGATATGTGCGCCAAACGAAGACTCAAATCAGCCTGCGCATCCGTTCAGTCTGATCAGCGTCTGTTTCATTTGCCATGCAATTCAGTAGTAAAACCGATTATTTTCCTCAAATTTAGTGACGTATTACATTTCATATGGAAAAGTTGTTTTTTTTTTTGTTTTTTTTTTTTTCAAGACAATAACAATAATGTAAGATTTATTAGAGGTTATACAAATTTATTTGTAAAATGTAATCTGAGAGCAGAAAGACAAGCATGTGCCTATGATCCAAACCCCCGTTTTCGGTCCTTTTCGGTGGAAAAGGTCATTTTCGGCGTTTAATAGAACTGTGGCTTGGGTTACACTTTTTACCCAGCGCTGTAGATTTGGCGCGTTTTACTGGAGTATTCAAATTTGTCCGCCGAATATTGTACTCAGTATGGTTAAAATCTTATTTCTTGAAAAGTTTGGAATTTTCTTCGGTTTTGTTTATTCGCTATTTATAAGCACCAGAGTGTTTAAAGCTAATATGTTTGAATGCAGGATGTAACGTTATCAGCGTTAGCGGAGAACTATTTGTTAGGTACTCATTAGGTTTGTAGTAACAGGAAAACGGATTATCGAAATGTGGTATGTTAAATCTGGTTGCGGTTTGCAACCGGCACCAAAATGCAGTTTACTGAAATTATATTTTCCATTGCTTCCATTGTTTTGTGAGCAATTTTACAATGCTACTGTCAGAGGTCTTATTTTTATTGTAGTTATTTATTTCTTTTATTATTTTTTCCCAGATATTTGGTTTAAACAATATTTTATTCATTTAAATTCACATATATACATCGCATAATATTATATGGTACAGGATTTGATAAAAAGCTAAAAGCTTATATAAATCATCTCCTGAAATAGAAATAAAGGCATATTTACAACACGTGAATGTTAGATAATAATGATGTATGTTTGTGAAGTACAAAATAATAATAATAATAATAATAATAATAATAATAATAATAATAATAGTAATAATAATAATAATAATAATAATAATAATGACTACCGTCGTCCTAATCACCATCATTATTGCAACTCCTAATAATAATAATAATAAAATAACAACACAACAATAATAATCATTGCGATTATTATTGTTGTCATTACCATTACCCCTACTACTACCAATAATATTAATGATACAATCTACTACATTGACTTGAAAGAAAGGACGATGATGATGATGATAATGATGATTATGATGATATCGACGGTGACGACGACGACGACGACGACGACGATGATGATGATGATGATGATGATGATGATGCGAGGACATGCCATAGTTATAGTGATATTTTAGTTATTTACATCGGTACTCGTATATCGAGAATTTCTTTAATAAGAGCGTGCACGTTTGTTCTTAGCCCAACCAGTATTCCTCACAAACCCACATCGGCCACTATCGGCCGATAACGGCCAGATTCAGAATTATGCAGAATGCTTACTGGGAGGATGCTCATAAGGGTATTTATGTTACAATCATCACGAAAACATGCCTATATAATTTTGACCCCCTTAAACCCCACTTTTATATAGTAAAACTGGGGTTTACAGGGGTATATATTATTTTTCTTATTTCTGCACAAAAACATAGATTGTGGGTACTCGTTAGAACCGCCTCATCGAGGCGGTTCTAACGAGTACCCACAATCTGTGTTTTGAGCAGAAATATGAAAAAATATCAGATTTTTTATCTTAAAATTTTCATTTTTTGGTGTTTAACTTTTCAGTACATTTGAATAGGCATATTTTCGTAATGTACGACATTTTGTCCTCTCTCAACATATACGATGTAGCCTTCTACACTGTCGATCGACAATACCCGATAAAGTTTCATTTTGAATAACGTTGCATATTTATTTAAAGTGTATTTAGTTTATCATTTGGTGCGGCTTGATGTGTATTTTTATTAAAAGATCAAATGAAACGTTTAGAATGTATTATGAATTGTTGGACCTGAGAAAATAAAGTTTAATTCTCTACATTACGAAAACACGCCTATTCAAATATACTGAAAATTTTGCCACCAAAAAAACGAAAAATTTCAGATAAAAAAATCTGATATTTTTCGTATTTCTGTTCGAAACATAGATTGTGGGTACTCGTTAGAACCGCCTCGGTGAGGCGGTTCTAACGAGTACCCACTATCTATGTTTTTGAGCAGAAATAAGAAAAATAATGTATACCCCTGTAAACCCCAGTTTTACTATATAAAAGTGGGGTTGAAGGGGGTCAAAATTATATAGGTATGTTTTCGTGATGACCACAGAAGTATCAGCTTTACCATAAAGAACCTGATTAGTGTTTAGGGTAGGAAGATAGTTCGAAAGATACCTTCTTTTGGTGACTGCATAGTTTGGGCATTGGATAGTACAATATATTTCTGTATCGATAGAAAAAGAAAACAAAACCTTAAACAAAAACTAAAACAAAAATGTAAAATAAAAACAGATGCAAATTATTGTACTATCTATATAACAGGTTTTTGACAAAAAAAAATAAAAATAAATAAATAAAAATAAATAAATAAAAATAATAAAAAAAAACACACACAAAAAAACGTATTAACTAAATTTTGCATTTTAAAACTTATAGCAAGCACTCTGATGAAACTTTTCAGCTGACGATGTTTGGAAATATTTTTTCGTTTTTTTCCCCCAGAAAACACCATTCAAAATTCAAATCCTGTTTCCTGTGGGAAAAAAAAAAAAAAAAAAAAACATATCCGGGATTATCCCGGATAGTGGTAAAGATTGCTTCAATCTGTTTCCTACCAAACTATAATAGAGTAATAATAGAGTTAATAGTTTAAATTGCTCCAGTCAGTGGGTATTTCAAAATGAAAGATTTCTATCATGCTGTTACACATGCGTGGTATGGACTTTGTCCTTGACAATATGTTTCATCAATATGCGAGAATTAGTACCGTATCGTAACATTAATCCAGCAATAATATAATTATTATAATATAATAATTATTATAACAATGTAATAGAGAGAGAGGTGGCGGAGTTCTTGCGAAATACTGTTAATTTAAAATATAAGACAAATGAAGTCATTGCCCGTAAAGTGATGCCCTACTCTCACCCCTTCTTTACGAATTTAACCCTTGTGTTGCTGAGCCTGGATACATCCCGCCTTTGCGATCAGTGTAGATCAAGATCAGTTGGTTTCTGAAGAAGACAACTGATCTGGATCTGCACTGTTTGCAGTTTAGTATCAGAATTTATATCAACAAATCTGGATCAAGGAATCTGATTGGCTGAGAATTATAAGTGGGCGTGGCATCCTAATTTATTCAGCATGCCAAGGGTTAAGAGTATTTGAGTAAAGCAAGAGAAAACGTACCTTCTGACATGTGCGTCCAACGAAGACTCGCCGAAGTGCTTCTAAGCAGTACTCATAACATGTTATTTTATGAAGAAACCATCAAGAAAACTTACCTATATAATTTTGACCCCCTAAAACCCCATTTTTATATAGTATAAATAGGGTTTACAGATGTATACAGTAGTTTTCTTATTTCTGCTCAAAAACATAGATTGTGGGTACTCGTTAGAACCGCCTCGATGAGGCGGTTCGAACGAATACCTACAATCTACGTTTTGAACAGAAATATGAAAAACATCAGAATTGTTTATCTGAAAATTTTCATTTTTTGGTGGTGAAATTTCAGTATATTTGAATAGGCGTGTTTTCGTAATGTAAAATAAAATCCCAGAATTATCATCAAATGGACCGCAACGTCAGAAATCGTACCTTCTGACATGTGCGCCAACAAATCGTACCTTCTGACATGTGCGCCAACGAAGACTCAAATCAGCCTGCGCATCAGTGCAGCGTGATCAGTGCCTTCGTTGTCAGCATGAAGAAACTTTGCATCCTTGGTTATCCAAAAATGCCTAATGAAGATTCTGATCAGACTGTGCGAATCGTCTTTGGGCGAAAATGCCCTAAGGTACGATTTCTGGCGTTGCGGCTTATAAAATTTGATGACAATTCTGGGATAATTTTCTCAGTCTCACCATAACCCACACCCCTCTCCGAGGCGGTTCTAACGAGTACCCACAATCTATGTTTTGAGCTGAAATATGAAAAATAGCAGAGTTTTTTATCTGAAAATTTTCAGTATTTGGCGGTAAAATTTTCTATATATTTGAATAGGTATGTTTTCGTAATATAACCACCCCCCCACCCCCAACCCCCCCCCCGCCCAAAAAAAAAAAAAAAAAAAAAAAAAAAATCGGCATATCAGCCATACCCCCAAAAATATCCGGCATATCAGCTATACCCAAAAAAAAATATCTGCAGCTACTAGCATGCCCCAAAAAATATTTACTTCGCTTTTTTTTTAAATAAAAGTTTGGTTTTCATTTATTTTTCTTACTGTTGATTGTATTAGTAAAATTATGTGCTTTAAACAGTTTCCAACAGCAGCTCCTTTTTTTACTTAAATAGCATTGAATTGATGCACAGCAGAAATAATAGCAGTTAAAGCTAAATAAAACATCTATCAGCTTACAGAAGGTTCTAACCCTGACTCTTGTACAATACCCCCAAAATACCGAGACATTGATAGACCCCCAAAAATAGTCAAATTTGAAAGTGACTCCCCTCAAAAAAATACATGCAAATGGCCTATACCCACCCCCCACCTCACCCCACCCCTCTTCACCCCAACCCCACAAAAAAAAAAAAAAAAAAAAAAAAAAAAAATAAATGCCACAGTTAAAATTCTACACCCCCAAAAATAATCCTTGCCTATCTAGCAGGCAAACTTCAGAGTACCCACTCAAAACTCCACTGACAAAAAAAAAAAACAACAAACAAACAAACAAAAAACAATGATTGACACTTTTTCAACACTTTGATCACCAGGGACGATGGCTTCGTTGCATAAGACGACCAAGTCACTGGGATGAGTTGCATACGACTAGCACTATCATCACGAAAACATACCTATATAATTTTGACCCCCTTAAACCCCACTTTTATATAGTAAAACTGGGGCTTGCAGGGGTACAAGTTATTTTTCTTATTTCTGCTCAAAACATGGATTGTGGGTACTCGTTAGAACCGCCTAGACGAGGCGGTTCTAACGAGTACCCACAATCTATGTTTTGAGCAGAAATATGAAAAATATCAGAAATTTTAATCTGAAAAATTGCCATTTTTTGGTGGTAAAATTTTCAGTGTATTTGAATAGGCGCGTTTTCGAAATGTATGCAGCGCTTCGTGATGTTGTAGCGACTTGGTCTTCTTAATGACCCGCTTCACGACGGTGCCTTACGTAATGGCTGCCATGTTATTCCATAAGTTTCAATAATTGTAAATTTTATGCTTTCTGATTTGAACTTCAGTTTACCACCATACAAACAAACAAACACATTTCATCATGCTTTCTGATGATAGTGTTGAAAAACACCCCATTCAACATTTTTACCAGAAGAGAACTGCCTGAGGCTAGAGCTTTTAGTGTAGAGCCTTGTAGCGACATGCCATTTTGCCGTCGCCATTTTGTTGCGTCTCGCTGATATGCAACGATCCGTTATGCAAGTCAGCTTATAATATGCTACGCAGAGTCAACAAGCGCTTTTTAGCAACAAAACATTGCAAAGCCACTTGCCACAACATTACGAAAACATACCTATATAAGTTTAACCCCCTTAAACCCCACTTTTATATAGTAAAACTGGGGTTTACAGGGGTATACAATATTTTTCTTATTTCTGCTCAAAAACATAGACTGTGGGTACTCGTTAGAACCGCCTCGGCGAGGCGAGGCGGTTCTAACGAGTACCCACAATCTATGTTTTGAGCAGAAATATGAAAAATATCAGTTTTTTTTTTTCTGAAAATTTTCAGTTTTTGGAGGTGAGATTTTCTATATATTTGAATAGGCATGTTTTCGTAATGTTTGTTTGTGTTGAGGTTTTACGGCCCAGTCAACCCAATGGAGTCATGTCGAGCGCGGTCAGTTTACCTAACCACACGTTTACTGGGCAGGCTTAGTCCTCTAAGCGGTTAACCAGTATTGTGCACATTCCTTCGCCATAAACTGACAACTGCCCTTCTTGAATCAGCGGAAGGGAGAGAATGACCGTAGAAAATATTTCATGATCAATCTCCACGAAAGAATGTTGCCGACCTCGGCGGGGGTTGAACCCGCAACCTCCTGGTCTCCAGTCGGACGGCGCATCCAACTGAGCCACCGAGGCCGGCTCGTTTTCGTAATGAACGAGCTCTGTAGCACCAGCCTTATAGGCTGGCATTTTTGTGTAGCGATTTGTAGCGACTTTGTCGTCCTAAGCAACCACACTTTTCACGAAAGCGCCTTACAAAGTGGCCACCATTTTCGGCCCCTAAGGTACAATAACTATAAATTATGCTTTCCGATTTGTACGTCTGTATACCGCCACACAAACGCATTTTATCGTCCTTGTTGATAAAAATGTTGAAAACATTCCATTTAACATTTCATAGCCGACTGTCACCTATATTGTCGACATTTCGTTGCGTCTCGCTGCTGTGCAACGCATTACGAAAACACGCCTATATAATTTTGACCCCCTTCAACCCCACTTTTATATAGTAAAACTGGGGTTTACAGGGGTATACATTATTTTTCTTATTTCTGCTAAAAAACATAGATTATGGGTACTCGTTAGAACCGCCTCGGCGAGGCTGTTCTAACGAGTACCCACAATCTATGTTTTGAGCAGAAATATGAAAAATATTAGAATTTTTATCTGAAAATTCTCCTTTTGTCGGTTGTTAAATTTTCAGTATATTTGAATAGGCTTGTTTTCGTAATGGGCCCGCTTCGAAAGCGCTTTATCTGAGGCAGCACTAGACTGGTTTCAGTCTCCAGTGACTTAATAGTTATTCTTACGATCCTGCTTGATAATCCACTAAATAAAAACAAAATAATAAGTGCGACCAACGGAACTGCGAAGCAGTTCCCCGAACCGCTCCGCGGTTCGGCGTTCAGACGCACTTCTTTAGACTACCTATGTGACCAGTGATGTGTGTGACAAAAATGTGATGGTCCAACAAACGCTTGGGTGGTTCGGTGCTTAGAAAAAACAATAAACGTTCCGTGATTTGGCAGAGACTATTGACACGGCGGCCGTGCCGATAATAGCATCAAACAGAAAATAACGCTAAGTATTCCATTTGTAAGGGGTTGAATCACGAGACTATGACGTCAGCCTACAAAATTTTCGATCGACGGCATTTTGTTCCCATTTCTGCTAGAGCTGCTAGTAACTAAGCAGGACCCGAATTCATATGGTCGGGTCGGGTAAAAGTCCCACAAATTTGGAGGCAATGTCTCTGAGTTACTGAAATATTGTTGACTTGGACGTTATATCGCAATTCATGCAGTGGATTAGAAGTGAGGCATGGTCTGAAATCAAATTTAGTTAGATCTGACCAACCTACCTATGAAGCATGTGATGATAATTTGGACGCATGGATATAGGTAGCACCTATTAAATTCATATTATCATAACTAATATGAAATAGGTGCAACCTAATGAGCAACCAACCAATTTGTGACTTTCCAAAAATAAAGTAATAAATAAATAAAAATGGACTTTTAAGTTTCAACAATTTGCGGGGTGGTGGTGAGGGTGGATGCGGGTGCATCTTATTTACAAGTATTCCTCAACAGGTTTTTTAAATTCAATAATACAGAAGCATGCATTTTTTAGTGATTTAAGACTGTATTAAAAGGCGGGAAAAGGCATTTTCATCCAAGTACAATGAATAAGTTCCCACTGTGTGACCTCAGTATAAGTTTAGGGGGTGACTACTTCCAGTTCCAGCATAATTTCTCACAACATTCACCAATACTAAACAGAGCCAAAGCATGACAAAATCTATGGCAACCTGTTTGTGGTTTTGTCCATTTAATTTAGATACCTGCATTTAAAATATAGATATACCTGCTAATAAACACAGATATCTTTATTTCATTGTTATTACAAATATCTCTAATTAAAATGCAGCTATATGTAATTGAATTGAGATACCTCTTACTGAAATGCAGACATCTGCATTTAAAAATACAGATATCTTCATTTCAATGAGAGATACATCTTGTGTAGCTGAAATTCAGATATCTGCATTTAAAATACAGACATCGCCTATTCAAATATATAGAAAATTCTATCTCCAAAAATTAAAAATCTTCAGATAAAAATCTTTGATATTTTTCATATTTCTGCTCAAAACATAGATTGTTGGCACTCGTTAGAACCGCCTCGCATATACGCACAACCTATGGTTTTAAGCAAAAATAATGTATACCCTGGTATACCCCAGTTTTACTATATGAAACTGGGGTTTAAGTGGGTCAAAATTATATAGGCATGTTTTCCTGATGCAAATGCAATACCTGTATTTGAAATGCAGATATCTTTATTTCTAAATTAAATACATATATCAGCATTTCAAGTACAGAAATCTGCATTTCATTACAGATATCATTATTTATGGTTGAAAAAGATATTCTTATTTACTCTTACGCGTATTTTCACATGCACTTTCCCGCCTCTGCAGACCACAAAAAAACTAATTAAAGATGCTCAAGATTTCAAACCATTATGTCTTTACAGTCAAATCCATCGCTCCTTTAAGAGGAGCACAAAAAAAGAGAGAAAGAGAATGTGTAAAATATATTTTAGGAATCTATCATGGGTGTGAGGGGTAGACAGAAAAATTCAGGCTTGCCGAGTGATGCAAGACTATGATCTCGAGGGACGGATATTTCGATCTACCTGTCACGCACCAAAGATTCTTTTTCTTGCATACTTTGTATCATATCTGAAGTCAAATCCCTTTGATTGTTGACATCTTTCATATTTTGATAACATTTCTGTGATGCTTAATGACAGCATTAACTTCAGTGATGTTAACCTTAACGATGGTGTACCTCTTGATTCCTATACAACCAGTGCAAATCAAAAGCGTGAGAAGTCTCAATTTTTATCTTACCCTGGATAACTTTTCATTTTCCGTATGTTTCTATAATCATGCGACTTTTCAGTACATGTATTTAAGAGAACCAGTTTTTGGACAGTTCTATCACATAAATTCAGGCATTCTAGGCAGGTATACATGATACATTCTGGGTTGCAGAATGAAGGTCCACAATTATTTAGATAACCGAATGTATGGTTCTTTAACCTGCACATGGGTACTTGATTTCCAGAAGCCAGAGAGGGCCCCAGCAAAGACTGCACAGTTATTATGTCATCCCTGCAAATCACAAAGGAAAGCGTGTTCGGATTCCATTTATTATTGTTTTTTTTTTTCTCTCGCCAATGGCCGATATTGAACGTACCTCCAGCACTTGAGGCTTCTGGACTCACCACTGAGCTACCTGCTGTTGTCCGAGTTTAAGGGAAGCCTAGTAGGCTGCAAGGGACTATTAATTATGTTGAAAATAAAAGTTGAAAATAATCAGGTTCTTAAGAGAACTTTGCATTTAAAATTACAATTATCAGTAGTTTCTATAAATAAAGATTTCTGTATTTGAAATACAGATATCTGTATTAGAAATACAGGCATCTCTATTTGAACGGCAGATATATTTTATTTGAATAATAATCATAGATATCCGTATTTCAATTAGAGATAGTTGTATTTCAAATAAAGATATTTGTATTTCAAAAACAGTTACCCGAGTTTCTAAAATGTACTTATATCTTACTTAAATAGAAATATCTGCATTTGAAACGCAGACATCTGTAATTAAAATGCAGATATCTATGATTCAAATTCAGACATGTCCATTAAAGAACCAAAAAGAGATATCTGCATTTCAAATACGTATAAATACTCTGTATTTGAAATACAGATATGTGCATTTAATGTAGGTAGCTGCATTTAAATGCAGATACCTTTATTTAAATGCAGATATCTGCATTTTAAATATAGATATCTGTATTAAATTGGTTTTAACCCAAACGAGCCACCATAAAAAACAATGAAATGACCTATAAAAACACTTGTCCAAATGAATTTTAAACTAGTCACAAATTATGACAATATGTGCAAACCAATCTGTCATTCTGCGAATATAGACAGTTCTTAAGTGATAGCATTATGCTGCATTGAAATAAAACTCATATGTAGATGAGGGAAGCAGTTACTGACAGTTCCTGGATTCACATGCAAGGTTACTGTATCTCGTTTATAACAGAAGTAATCTATAGGAGAATAAACTAATCCTTTGTAGATAAGAATTTCAACAGTTAAGAATTAGATAAACTCCAGAATTATTATCATAAAATGCTTCTCTTTTCTACAGATTATTTTAGCAAGAGAAAGTGAACAAATATTTTTTTTTCTTTTATTTTATTCCATAAAAGATTATAGGACTAGACTACTGATGGTGCCAAGTATAAGATAATAAGACATGACACATGTATAATTCTTTTGTCATATGAAAGAACCGTTTATAGAAGTCTTTTCATTGCAGTTAGTGCCTTTTAACACACAGTAATAACTCAGTGATGAAACCTGATACAAATACAGAAATGAAACTGTTCAATGGTGATTCTTACAAGAATTATCAACAGAACAGTGCTTCCATCCACTGTCATTCTATGAAAAAAAAAAAAAAAAAAAAAAAGAACAATAATGGTCTGTAGTGTTCACCTGAGTTTAACAGATTTACATACTTAATTTCGAAGTTTCACAAAACTAGACTGTTCAAGATTTTTCTATAAATTTTATTTTAAAAAGACACATGACGGTTCTAAACAAACAAACCCCAGGCTTATAAATTGAACAATCTTGGTGCAAATCCACTAGACAAACTCAAACTCATCCAAGGTTTTATGACCGTCCTCATTACCTGCTCGTCTGATGAACAATTTGATAACTAGAAATTGTGTTTAAAAAAAGACACTATGCCCCCAACCATATGCTTGCCTCTAAAGATAATACAAGGTAAAAATGGCCCAATCTACACAGGGTCATAATTCCTTAAACGTTTTTAAAAGTTAATTAGGTCAACTTCTAAATCACTACGAATCTATTCATCAAGTTATGAGGCGCTAGCTTCAATAGTTTTTGAGATCTTTTGCTGGCAAGGGAAAAAGTTTGAGAGATATTTTGCTGGCAAGGAAAAAATGCCCAAAGTTACAAAGGGCCATTACTCATGAAATATTTTTAGAATTTATTCAAAAGAATCAGGTTATCTACTCATCATTATCAATCAATTTAATAAGTTTCAATGCTCTAGCTCCAACAATTTTTTAAATATTCTGCTGACAAGGTAAAAATGTCCAAAATTACAAAGGACCATAACTCATGAAGTAATTTTTTAAAATTATTTCAAAAGTTAATCAGATCGTCTACTCATCACTACCAGTCTATTCATCGTTTCAAAGCTCTAGCTTCAATAGTTTTTGAGATACATGTACATGTAGTTTAATGAAGTCTCTGTCAGCCAGACTATATTTTTGCCATATTACATCTCTGGGAGTCTGAAAGAGCAGGTAACTCATGCAAGTGGTCTGATCTGGTTGAAAACTTGTGCAAGATTTATGTTCAGCTTCATTAATAGCAAGTTTGATATAGATCTGATCATAAAACAAAGTCGCTGTTGCACGCTGCTTGGACAACATTTTCACCACAATATGTGTATGGGACTTTTTGGTTGCTATAGCATCCAAGGTTTGCATTGGGTTACCATGAAAAGTGAAACTCCCCCAAAGGCATGCTATAGATGAGAAATGATTTAGATCGGCCTGCAGATATAACTGATTAAAGCTACTGACGGATGACTGATGGATGAAGAATGGCCTACCACCCTATAAGCTCCCCATGAGCCTTCAGTCCAGGTGAGCTAAAAAAACAACAAAAAAAAAAAACAACAAAAAAAAAAAAAAAAAAAAAAAAAAAAAAATCTGCAATTCTACAAAGTTTCATCACTGGACTATCTCCTGTTATATTATTCAGGGCTCAAAATTTTTTCTTGAACTAACTCCTCCTGTAGGGCAAGTGGCCTCAAATTGTTACTTGCCCTGATGCTGTACTCATGCTTAGTCTTATATTTGGTACTAAAAACAAACCTGTCCATAAAGTCATGGAATTTAGTTCACGTACTGAAGCGGGGTTTACTGTTGCTGTTTTGCTGCGGAATAGTAAACTCTAACAGACACCTTCCAGAATTGAAATTTTAACTTGTCGGCAGATTTTGACATCTTTTTGTGACATTTTGGAGTGACTTTTAGAACTTTGTAATTATGCTAGGAAATCCAAAATTTTCACTTTTTACCCTTACTGCGAAAAAACATACCTGTCCTGTTGGGCAAGCCATTTGATTTTTTTTCACTTGCCCTTAAAGAACATCTACTCATAAATATGAGCTGACAAGTGCAAATTTCAAGACCTAGTTATTACATGTAACAATGACACTCTGCAATGAAAAGATTTCATATAAACAGTTCTTTCATTTGACAAAAGAATGTCATAAGTTAGCAGTCTCACTTCAGTGAATATAGTTTTTACAATGGTAGTTCATCTACAATGTCTTTGAAGTAGGTCCATTAATATGTTGAAACCCTGCATCAGAGTTAAGCCAATGGCTTATTGAGCTCTTTCAGAGTGGCCATCCTCAGTCAGAATCAAAATTCCCCGACATTTCACTGACTTTTCCCTGAGCCAATTCTATTTTTCCCTGACCAAAATGCTGAAAATTTAATGGGCTTTTTCTCATCTTGCAGAAAATAAATGAGTCATTCTATTTTAACACATATAAATATACCGCCCTAATTGTTCAGTAAAAAAAAATAAAATATTGTTAAAACTTTGGGCATTCATTTTCTAGAATGAGCATTAATTTGTAGCAATGCGGAGTGAGCGAAAAAAAAAACAACAACAAGACTTTCAGTCACTCAAAATGGATAAAATACCTGCCACAGCCTAACAAGTTTGGGCCAAAATTAGGAATTTCCCTGACTTTCTTAGTATTTAAAATTTCCCTGATCATTTCACAAAATTCCCTGACTTTTCCTTGACCTTGGAAGAAAAAGTAAGATTTCCCTGACCAGTGGGCACCCTGTATTTGGGTTGAACTCATCAGGTCCTGTCCAGTAGTAGCCAAGTTCATTAGCATGCACAAAGACAGTTCTGCTCATTATTTGTAATTCTGTTCATTTTATCAATACAGTAATAATTATACTGCTGTTGGATTAACTCATCCTGGTCCGCATGTAAAATGTCTTTTAGATATTGGTGCAGGGTGCAAAAATCCAATTCCCATATCTAGAGAGGCTGGTTTTATCACTGACTAACAGCTGGTACTGGAAAGCAGAAAAAACACCTCTGGGGCTCCACTTTGAAGATGGAAAACCTGCAATTAAAAAGGATATGTTATTCTTATTAGTCTGTTGTTCATATAGGGTGAGACCTTTCAAAGAAGGGGTGTACTGTTAAAGGAAAAAAAAATTGCTCCAGTGGGTAAAAGCAATTTCTTTCCTTTAAGAGTAATCCCCCATTGAAAGGGGAGGAAACACTTCAATGGCAGGGTGATGTCTTTTGGATGTATCCATTCACCTATAGGGATAAAACAGCAAAGCTTCAGGTTTTTCACTATTATATGCATAATGTTAAACTATAATATCCCACCATAATCCTGCTGCGGGCAGATAACTGTCAAACAAATTTGCCCATTAGCAATCCCAAACCAGGGCTCCTTAATATCAATACATGAACCAAGTTTGTTAAATCCCCTGACATTTACATGTTATTGTCAGGAAACGAAAATATGGGCATGTCTCGTGCAGATAACTCTGTCGAAGTTTGCTGAAATTTGCGCATTAGCAATCCCAAACCAGAGCTCTACAATATCAATATACATACCAAGTTTTGTGAAAATCCACTGATGTTTACTCAAGAAATCATCTGGACACTAAATATGGATGGACGGACGGACGTGTGACAGACGGATGTTCTAACAAATGGATAGTTATGTGGCTACCATCACTAGTTTAGCATACTTATGTGGCTAAAAAATGGCCACCTAACAGTAAAAAAGCCACATAAAAGACTGATTTTATGTGACCGACGGAATAAATCCCATTGAAATACATTGCAATTGTCCATAATTCTTAGCCATCTAACTACCCATTTGTGGGTGCGCAGACAGACACACTGACGTCCAAAGTGAAACCATAAAACCCCGCCATTATCATGTGGCAGGGTCTAAAAAGTGATGCATGGTTCATTTTATAAATTCATAAAGTGAAAAGGGATTTACATATAAGATATTTCTGCTTACCATTCCTGAACAAAACTGAGCATGTCATCAATGATCTATGTGATGGTCTTTTCTGGCATATCCCCTTTCAGTTCCAGTGTCTTGAAGGTCTTCAGTGGCTCGCTGTAGGCCGAATAGAATTCCTGAAAAATATCACCACACATAAATTAAATGTCACCTTATGTCAGTTGAATCCTTTTAACATAATAAACATGGTGGCTTGAAGCTAAATTTTGCTTAACATATTAAGATACTTAAACTGTGTTGTTAATTATAAGTACAGTTGACTCTCGTTATCTCGAATTCCAAGGGACTCTTTGAAATACTTTGAGATATCCGTAGCTCGACATATCAGATTTGCAGAAGTGAGGAAAACATAATTCCAACAACCACATTTAGCAAATTTATATGTAACAGGACTTTTTAGTTTAGAGATATATTGAAAATATTGTGGAAATTGTGCACCAATTTCTCCTCTTTTCAACAATATTTTTTAACCTGTTGTTAGATTTTCATGTTTAGCCAGGGACAAGATTTTCACTTCGAGATAAGCAGTTATTCGAGATAAGCAAGGTCCAGATAACGATCAACTGTACTGCAATGCTAATGCCGGCAGACCTATACTGACCTTTCACATATGGTACTATTTGCATAAGTTATGTACTATGCACATACTTTGGTATGTGTTGAGCAATATATTCTAGTATGTGCTGTGCACATATTCTGGAATGCTTTGCACATATTTTGTTATAATTTATGTGCTGTGCATAGGGCTGGCTAATCAGAGTTGAAAAGATGATTAACATGATAATCAGTTCTGCCATTGTGATCGATAATCGATTAGTAATCACTGAAGATTTGGTCATAATTTTACCTGTCGTCTCAGCATGACTCTTACCATATGTTATACTTTACTGCACTTTACCTTGCCCAGACAGGCCTGAGCAAACAGTGTAGACCCAGATGAAAATGTGGTGTCTCATCAGGGTATACACTGTTTGCCACTCATTCAGTTATTATTAGATACAACATTGTAGAGGCGTAACGATTCATTAAAATTGTATCGTATCACGATACTTTTTCTCATGATACGAGTATTGTATCGTGGGGCTAGTACTGATTGCAATACCTGACGATACTCCCAAAAGTACAATTTCCAAAGAAAATAGTAGCTTTAATATATTTCAAGACCATTTTTATAACAAATTACAAAGATCTAAACTGTTACTGAAATACACTGATCACTTATATGACAAAATGGGTCATCTTACACAGGCATTTTTACACTATAATGAACCTCTGAGATGGTTTTGAACCTGTTTTCCAAGAGTATCAAAACTTTCAACTTCTGACTTATGCATGAAAGTAGTATTGTGATATGTATCAAATCGTTACGCAAGTATCGCGATACATATTGTATCATGAGCTGACTGTATCGTTACAGCCATACAACATTGGGTAGTAAGTTGTACTTGTTCAAATTTTAGTTAAGTATGGTAAGAAGTTGAGGTGTCTGAATACTATGGGTAAATACTGTAATGTAACAGAAACAGAAATCAAATGATATTTCTTTGTCCCAACTTGCTTTTTCACACTTGTAAATACTGTTAAATGTGGCTTTAAATCTTAGCACTCTGGGTAAAATTACAGCAGACATTTTAAAATATTTTTCTTATTTTCCCAGAAAACAGGTTTAGACAGTTTGCATGTAATGTCAAAACCTGCTTTACAGGAAAATTAAGAAAAATATTGTTATTGCCTTTGGAAAAGAAATTGCAAAACTTCTGCAACAATGCCCCAGGTTCAGCCAATTAAAGAAAAATTTTCCAACTTGCTAGAGTTAGCAAGTGATGGAAATTGCAGCTTGCTTTTCGATTAAATTAACCAGCATTTAGCAAGTTAGCAAGTGCTAAAATTGATCCCTGCTGGCGTATCAGTCAGTAACCTTGAGTATAGTGGTCTGTCACATGGAGAGTATACCGGAATATTGGTCAGCGACAGTAAACCCAGACCTATGGCATGTTCTCATAATTCCGTTCACCTTCTTAGAATAATATGAAAACAAATCATTCTTAAATTTATGCCACATTAAAATTAATAAGAAATGACTAACATTACAGCTGATTTTGAAGAAAATCAGTTTTCACTTATAATTTTATGCATAAAAATCAAAATTTGTCACAAAATGCTAAATATTTGGAGTATCATTCAGTGAATTAGTCAATGATGTAGGGTATGGAAGGTCTGGAGTTTATGCTAGAGTATCAACATATTTATAAGTATGGCCTGAAACATTGTGGAAAGTCATGTTAAGTGATGATTGTTTAAAAAAAAAAATAAATCTGTGTGTTAGTTAAAAGTACTTGGTTTGTTTGTGTTGAGGTTTTACGGCCCAGTCAACCCAATGGGGTCATGTCGAGCGCGGTCAGTTTACCTAACCACACGTTTACTGGGCAGGCTTAGACCTCTAAGCGGTTAACCAGTATTGTGTACATTCTTTTGCCAGAAAAAGTACTTGGATTGATTAAGATCAAGGTCTACTGAGATAATGTTGAATCTGACAGCTGTAATGCCCCCCAACCACCCTCCCCCCTACAGGCCCCCATAGCCTAGTGGATAAGAGAACCGACTCTTAAACCATTAGGTTTCTCACCACTGCGGTTCGAGCCTCCCTTGGGTCATGTGGGAAAGCTGGATGGTCAGCTGTTTTTTTTCTGCAGCTCGATTTAAGTGAAATATTCTTGAAAGGGTCCTAAAACCCAAATCCCCCTCAAATTACCGTTAAGAACTGTTTGGAAAATCTATTATTTTCACTCTAGATATGCGATAATGCTCAGATATCAGTGGAGCTTTTTCTACTTTCGTTTCAACCGGATGTCACGTTGCGCGCGCGCAAGGTATACGTTCTTCTGGAATACCACCGAAAATACTGACAAAACTATTGTGTGTTTTATTCTTACCTTAAAATATCGCCTATGCCTGATTTTTATTTGATTTTAGCATGGAAACGTGATATCTGTTAGGTTTAACAGTTGCTGTCACCGGGTGATTGTAAACAAACGCTGAAAACGGAAGTGACGTATTTAAAGGTTCATATTCACAATTTCCGGTTACACAAAAAAATCAGCCTTAGTATAGCAATTTTTGAATAGAACAGAATACTACCATAAAGCAACCAACTCTCGTTGTTGCCGCTTCGCGGCAACAACTCGTTGGTTGGTTGCTATAAAGGTTGGTCACTAGTCTAGTGACCAAAGTCTCAGCTTGTCGTCTGCTGGGTAAAAAAAATGTCAGCAGACGACATTTTGAAATATTTTTTTTTATTTTTCCCAGAAAATAGGCTAATATTTCATGCAAATAGTCCCTTTAAAACATTTTTCATGAAATGCCAAAGACTATTTACAGGGGAAAAAAAGTCAGAAAAATATTATCAATTAGTCGAAAAAATAAGAAAAATATGCTCAGTTTGTCAAAGGCTAAAGACCACCGTCTGCCTTAATGAAAACATGTATGTGAACTGCGCATGCTGGGACCAGACTGCACATGCTCCATTGCTCAGAAAACATTATAAAAAAAAAAAAAAAGAAAAAAAAGAACAGTGCTTGCCTATACTAGACTGCGCGAACCCCGCCGTCGCATCAGGTCTGAACAATTTAACAAACGATAAAATGAGGACGATTTTCTTATTTTCACCAATAACTAGGATTTGACAAAATGTCGTATGTTAAATTAATTAACGTTAATCTTTACCATTATAAGGGAAAATTCGGCAGACGACAAATTCATGGTATTTTTCTTATTTTTTTTTTTTTTTTTTTTTTTTTCTCAGAAAACAGTCATTTCATGCAAACTGGAGACAATTTGCCTGTCAAATCCTGTTTTCTGCGAAAAACAAGAAAATTGTTTCAAAATGTCCTCTGCTGAATATTTTACACAGATTGCTAACCGTTAAGCACGTTGTTTCTGTTGTTTCTTATTAGTTCAACATCCTCATTACTGGCACAGCTTGCGTTCTAAATATAGATTCATTATTACTAACTACATGTAGGAAGGTACTTCAAACTGTTGTCTATAAACTGTCTTGTTTACATCTTTTTAAAGACTTCATGTCTATTGGAAATTGAATAGTGTCAAGGGGACAGATGTCAGATTACAAAGTGATGTTCTACATTTCGGACTTCTTATTAATTTCAATTTTGTTCATCAAATTATTTATGTGGGTGAGAGAGCAGTGGGGGTGATCTTGCTCATGACGTTATTTCCAGTCGTGTGACAGCTGCACACATTATAAATAAGCCGGCGCACGACAAAACCTACAATACTACTTGTGCGACCAGCGAAGACTCGGATCAGCCTGGGGATCCGCCAAGTCTGATCATAGCCTTCGCTGTGCACTCAGTGAGTAGCTAATGACCCAAGCTTTCTTCATGCGAACAGAGAAGACTCTGATCAGACTGGGCGGATGCCCAAGCTGAATTGAGTCTTCGCTGGGCGCACATGCCATTTTGTTGGGTTTGTCGTGCGCTGCCTCATTATAGACATTCCCAGATTCATTGAAATTTTATTCGATAACACTGTTTTCCAGATAAAAGGTTGTTTTGGAAAAAGACTTTAGTTAAATTTCTGCTACTACAGAAAAATGAATATTCGCCCTAGCTTGAACCATCAACAGAGGACTTCTTTCCAAAAGCAACCTTTTGATTTTCATTTTATTTTGCTGCAGCTGGTGTTATGTGCCGTGTGAGGGTCGTGAAACGTCTCCCCGTACTTCATCCCAGCAGACACATGACGTTATTACAACGTCGCCTCAACGTCGATGCAACGTCATGACGTTGCATCGACGTTGAGGCGACGTTGTATAGTCGTCATGTGTCAACTGGGATCGTAGAGCAGATTTTTATTATAATTCCTTTGGGATCACAGGGCCTATCAGTCTTGTTACTTTGAAAATCGACTACTGCTTAAACCGGTGCTAGGGGCGTATACAGCTTCGCGAACTACACTGCTGTATATGAAGGAGACTTTATAAATCCGAGCATCCGATTTTCATTCTTTTGTGTGTTCTTTGTTTTCAAAAGAAACCTTTTAGATATTTTATTGTAAAAGAGAATAAATGTCAAAGAAATTTAATACCCCTGGAAACAAAACACACACTACGGATTAGAAAATGGGTCCGGGTCCAAGTGGGTCCAACGAGACTCTTCATAAGCAGTAACGAAGCCCGCAACACCACCCACATACATCCCCCTCCCACCCCCACCCCCCACCCCAATCCACCCACGAGCAGAACTCCATTTTCAAATATACCACAATGGGCACAATGATCCCAAAGGAAATAAAATGTAATCTGCATTAGTATGTGGTAATAATTCAGCGATTTTTTTATCGTTTCTCCATAAAACATATTGTGGGTCTACCATGATTTAAAAAAAAAAAGTAAGAGAAAAGTCCAGGGAGTGCCATAATCACAAACCGCAGCCCTTCCTAGACATCAAGAGGAAGAGGAAACCGACAAATCCAAACAAGCACAAATCGAACAAACGTACGAAAAGCAGCAAGATTGTTGGTATACATTAGAAGTACCTGACCGCACTTCTAATCAGTATCCATAACATTTGTTGCTGTTGTTGTTGAATGAGAACATAATCCCAATTTTATTAGCAAATTAAATGGGCCGCAAAGGCAGGAAACCCACCATTGGACATGTGCACCCAGCGAAGTTTCAGATCAGCCTGCACAATCACGCAGTCTGATCAGAATCTACTCTGAGCGCATTTTGGATAGCCAAGGATGCAAAAGTTTCTTTATGCCGACAGCGAAGACTCTGATCGGACAGCGCGGATGCGCAGCAAATTTGTCTTCGTTGGGCGCACAGAAGGTACATTTTCTCATGTGGGTTAAAAAAAGTTCCTCCTTAAGAAGTTTACTAACATTCATGAAGAATCACCTTACGAACAATAAAATCATTTGTTTATATTTTGATTAAGGCCAAAAAAAATATGTGTGTTTAGAGTAACCCTATCCTACCTAACATTTCTAGTGAAACCTAGCATTTTTTTCATGTTTTCTAAAAAAAAACTAAGAAAACTAGTAAATAAATAAATATATAATAAATAAATAAATAAATAAATAAATAAAATAAAATAAATAAAATATTTATGTTAAATATATCAGGACAAGTAGGTTTGAGCAAACAGTGTATATACACATATCAAACTACTCCCAAAGGAAGAATGTGATCAGAGTCTGCACTGTTTGCCATTCTTTTAGTACTTTTAGATACAGCAAAGGACAGCCAAACAGACTGGCAAAATTTTATTGAATTATGGTGCTAAGTAAATATATCCGGTAATTCTGGTATAATTCTACACACACACACACACACACACACACACACACACACACACACACACACACACACACACACACACACACACACACACACACACACACACACACAAATGTAAAAAAAAATAAAAATAGTTCCTACCTACGTTACCTATTTTTTTTCAAACATGTTACCCTAAACACACATGTTTTATTTGGCCTTAAAAGCATTTCGCAAGAACTCCACCTTCTCGATATATTATTTCATCATACGAGCCACGCCAAGCGAAAATGTGCCTTCGGGGCATGCGCAGACAGCGAAGACCCTGATCAGACCGCGCAGTCTGATCAGGGCCTTCGATGTCCGCTTCCAGAATCATTAGCTGCTACAGAATGTGTAAATGAAGACTAAATGTCCGGATGAGACCTTGCGCATGCGCAGGATGATGTGAATCCACACATTTTGCGCATGCTCGAAGGCATATATAATTGTATTGCTCCTGAATTAATTTACAAACGTTTCTTATTCTCACATATTAATGAAACATATTGTCAAGGACAATTCCATACCACGCATGTGTAACAGCACGACAGAAACATTTCATTTTGAAATACCCGCTGGCTGGAGCAATTAAAACTATTACTTCTAGTACTACTTGAGCAATTAAAATATTATTGCATTATGGTATGGTAGGAAACAGATTGAATTAAGCAAAATTAAGTCAGATTGTTCTTCAGTCACAAACGTGTTCTATGGATAGTACAACATTTTGCGTTTTTTATTTATTTATTTATTTTTTTTTTGTTTTGTTTTTTTGTTTGTTTGTTTTTTTCAGCCGGGATATGCAATTCTGGGGAAAAAAAAAAGAAAAAAAAAGAAACTACAATAAAATAAAGACCTTTGGCATTTGCCTACAAAATAATAGAAAATAATGTTTCAGTAAACTGCATTTTTGGAGGCGCTTGCGAAACCGGTACAAAATTTAACGGACCACATTTCGACAATCCGTTTTTTTCTGTTACTACAAACCTAATAACTACCTAACAAATAGTTCTCCGGTAACGCTGATAACGCTACCATCTGCATTCAAACATATTAATATAATACACTCTGATGCTTATAAATAGCGAATAGATAAACAAAACCAAAGAAGACTTCAAACTTCTGAGGAAATAAGATAGTACAATATCGGCGGACGAAAATGAATACTCCAGTAAAACGGGAAAAATCGACAGCATAACCTGAGCCGCGGTCCTACTAAACACCGAACAAGACCCTTTCCACCGAAAATGACCGTAAAGGAGCTACCGGGTACCGAAAAGGACTTTATAAATATGATATTACAATTTAAATATGACTTTTGACACTGAAAAGAAAATTTAAGCCCTTGTCCTGCTGAATAAATTAAGATGCCACACCCACTTCTTATTGTTTGCCAATCAGATTGTTTGATCCAGATTGTTGATACAAATCTACACACTTAATGGCAAACAGTGTAGATCCAGATCAGTTGGTTTCTTCACTGAAGAATCTACACTGTTTGCAAAGGAAGCATTTATCCGGGTTCAGCAGGACAAGGGTTAGTACCCAAAACAGGATACCATGTATCGAAAACGCTTGCATAAATATGAATTATTAATAAGAAATACCTTGTCCATATAAAAAGATTGAAGCCTTTTCGGTTCCCGATTCAGTATTAAAATTGTCTTTTTACCGTTTTGTTATCCACGCGCTTTTCGAAGAAAAAGCGGGGATATTGTTACACCTCCGTCCGTCCGTCCGTACGTCCGTCCGTAATGTCACACCATTGCTCCTAGACCATTTATCTAGAATCTTTCACAGGCGATAGCCATATGATTGAGGACTGGAGGAACGCATTTGGAATTTTGATGTGCACGGAGATATGCGATGGCGCGCCATCGACTTGCTCTAGTTTTTCCGTTAATTTTGAACTCCTTGAACTCCTTGAACATATGAGAGTATGGAAAAGGCAACATTTTATTGTTATCTAGGCTATAAATCTGATGAAAGTCCTTTTAGTTACCCGCTATCATTTTCAGTGGAAAAATCTTCTTTTCGAATGAAAAAGTGCTTTGCGTACTGTTTATGTTTTATTATTATTATTATTTAAGCGTAAATCCCAATCAGTTTTAGAGGCCTATTGAATTTCGAACAATTGCGCCCATCAGCACTCTCAGTGCTTTGATTATAAGTATATGTTAAGTGCCCCTGCATTTGTGAGCAAACAGCCGCTTTAAGGGCAACGCAGGATTTTCTGACTATACTCATGAAAAATAAATTTAAAGGTCAAAGCGAGAGGTCTGTACAACTGAGAACTTGATAATACAGAGATCAGAACCGCGATCAGTTTTCTTCAAGACACTTAATTTAAACATATATTCAGCACTTTGATATTATAACAAATTACATATTCAAAACGCTAAGAACGATAACAGTCTGCTTCAGTGTTGGATTCGTCTTTTTACTATGAATACCGTAATAATCCTATGTATTGGGACAGACAGGCCTGAGCGAACAATGTAAACCCAGATCAGACGCCGCAGAACGCGGCGTCTGATCAGGGTCTACATTGTTTGCCAGTCATTCAGCAGTCATTAGGCACATCCACAAGGAGTAAGATTGACGTATAATTTTAGGACAAATATGGTAAATACGACATGCAGCATATCATTACAAAAACACGCGTATACAAATATATTGAAAATTTTACAACCAAAATAGGAAAAATTTTCAGATGAAAAATTCTGATATTTTTCATACTTTTGCTCAAAACATAGATTGCGGGTACTCGTTAGAACCGCCTCGGTGAGGCGGTTCTAATGAGTACCCACAATCTATGGTTTTTAGCGAAATAAGAAAAATAGTGTATACCCCTGGAAACCCCGGTTTTACCATATAAAGGTGGGATTTAAGGGGGGTCAAAATTATATACGCGTATTTTCGTGATGCAAAGCTACAGAAAGCATCATTGCAGCACACAGCAAATTCAAACTCCAATAGATATCTATCGCAACAAAACAAAATATTGTATAGTATGCTTTGGTTGTTCAATAGATATGACATTCGAAGGCAAATAATAAACAAGCAATTGTGGTCAATAAGATGGGAAAACTAGAAAAAAGATCATTTGACCATAATAATCAATTTTTTGAGAAAATGATTTGATCTCAAATATCATTTTTAAGAGAGAGAGAGAGAGAGAGAGAGAGAGAGAGAGAGAGAGAGAGAGAGAGAGAGAGAGAGAGAGAGAGAGAGAGAGAGACAGACAGACAGACAGACAGACAGAGAGAGAGAGAGAGAGACAGACAGGCAGACAGACAGACAGACAAGAGACAAACAGAGAGAATCAGACAGACAGAGACAGCGTGAGAGAGAGAGAGAGAGAGAGAGAGACAGACAGACAGACAGACAGAGAGACAGAGTAACAAACGTTTCGGGTGTGAGTAAAAGAACGTTTATTACTCAAGACTTTATGGGATTTTGTTTATAGTTTCTCTCATAATCAAAAAGCGCAGGGAACAGTTGCTTAATATTATCTGAGGACTGCCCAGCGGGCACATGGCATTTTTAAACGTCACATCAACGTCGATGCAACATCATGGCGTTCATACAATGTTGTATTAACGCCGATACAACGTCATGTGCCCGCTGGGTTCAACCGTTGAAGTGATGTAATTTGTTACATGTTAATGCAAACATTGAAATTAATTTGTTTTAAACAAAATATGATTGTATTCGTCAGTATCTCTCAAAATAAGATAACTAGAAAACTGGGACACGTTGCGTATGGGTTTGGCTCGTTGCTCGACGTACTGGCAATTCAAGAAAAAATGAAGGACAAGACATTTTAAGATACATTCCAAAAACCCGCCTATTCAAATAGATTGAAAATTTCACCACTAAAAAAAAAAAAAAAAAAAAAAATGAAAGTTTTCAGATAAAAATTCTGGGCCCAGTTGCTCAAAGCTAACGATGTCGTTAGTTAACGATTCGTTAAAATTTACATTGAGTGATACGCAAATATTCTGAAATTTTTTGCTGAAAAAATGCGAGTAGCTTTTGCAGTGCAAAAGCTACTCACATTTTTTCAGCAAAAAATATCAGAATATTGTATATTGAATCTGCTAAAACAGTTAACGAAATGACCCTTAACGAGATCGTTAAGCTAACGACGCTTTGAACAACTGGGCCCTGACATTTTTCATATTTCTGCTTAAAACAGAGATTATAGGCACACGTTAGAACCGCCTCACTGAGGCGGTTCGTACGAGTACCCTCAATCTATGTTTTAAGTAGAAATAAGAAAAATAATGTATACCCCTATAAATCCTAGTTTTACTATATAAAAGTGGGTTAAAGGCTCTATAGTCCTCAAAAATAGACAATTTATTATCCAAAAATGTTTAATAAATTTATATATAGTATTTATTATTTCATAAAATGTGGCACCTGACAGCCTGTAAAATTTCAGTAAGTCTCTTGAAATGAAATGATTTTTTATCGTATTTCTGAACTAATGTTGCCAACATTAAGTCAGAGATACGATAAAAATCATTTCATTTTCGAAACAGTTAAAAAAAAACAGAGACTAACTAAAATTTTACTGGCTGTCAGATACCGCACATTTTATGATCGTAGAAAAACTATATATCAATTTATTAAACCTTTCTTGGATATGAAAAATGTCTATTTTTGAGGAATATGGAGCATTTAAGGGGGTCAAAATTATATAGATATGTTTCCGTGATGAAATAAATAAATAAGATCATTTTCTTCTCTAAATTGTTTGAGCCGCTTTACCCACTACGTGGATGCTCAGCGTGTAAGTGGTTTTTGCGTACGAAGGAAAAAGAACAAAACAATCTTGTGCACTCTGGTTGTGGCTCCCGTGCTCTCGGCTTCACAGCCGCCACAAAACATCAATATAGAATGGGACCCAGTCTAATCGAAAACTCCTGTCGATTATCGGAAGACTATTTCTGCTGAGCTCCATCTAAAAATAGCTTCATACATTACGTGGTTTTCTCTCAAGACTACGTAATCTCGAACAACTGCAGCACACGAGAGGCAACTACAGGGTCTAAGTTCAGATAATTTCAAATCGATGCTGTAATTTGTCCATAATCAGCGTCGTCTAGTGGCGATTTAGGTCATTAGATCAGAAGAATGACGCACAACAAAAAGACAGTGTCATGTTTCGTGACACAGAAACACTAAATTTAATAAGCATTAGCTTCCCCTAATTAGAACCAAAGCCGGTAACGTTAATATTGTCACGAATTTCACTTACACTGGTATTTTGTACTTTCCTTTCGAATCTGTGCAACAGTCATTTGTAGTCCTGGCACCTTCAGGGCCTGGAAATAATGGAGCTTTAATTTTTCAGTTTACAATGTCCTGCTCTGCGTGGCATAATTTATAGTTGAACCCCTACTAAAAGCCTCAGCCCCTACCCCGGGTTGACAATAATGAAGAACAGATCAACAAATGAGCAGGACCATTCAGTTAACCCTTAAACTGCCAATCACAACAATTGTCGTCTGCTTTGTCATCTGCTTGTGATTTTTAAAGTCATTTTTGCAAACAGTGAGGACCCAGATCAGACTTATCCTCTAGGTCTGATCAGAGTCCACACTGTTTGCCTGTTTACAAAATTAGGGTTGAAAAGTTTGAAATAATATTCAGCAGACGACATAAACAGACGACATTTTCAGATGCAGGTTTTCTTGGCATTTTAAGGGTTAAACTTTCTTACCCTATCACATGGATGCCCTTCATGAAATTTGGCTTTAATTGACCCAGTGGTTTCAAAGTTTTGAATGGAAAGAACTATATTTTTGTCTTTTTATCTAGTGGGTTTTGATTTGTGGGTACACTTTCTTGAAATGGGCTCCTACGGTTGTTGAGGTATAAAATACAGTACACTGTACTATATCTCGGTCAATCCCGCCTAAAAGCTCATCTATGGACTCATCGGAGTTTAAATCACGGGACTCAAGTTCCGCTATGTACTCTCTATCCCGGCCCCACAGTTAGATTGGTCAGTTATACACACTATACCTATTGTACAGCAATCCACTTTATACCGATACTCGCTACAACGACAAAATTCGTTATAATGATAATTTGACTGGCACGACATCTTCGCTCAAGTGGTGACAATTAATCAGAACCTATGCAAGACCAATTGTATTTAATATTTCAAGAAACATATGTTTTGGATAGTTGTTTAAATCACCTCACTTGGAATAAAACAAGGCCTTTCTTACATAATATTCTGCTCATTAAGGATTCTTTACAAAAGCAAAATCCTTTTAATGGCAACATCTCTGGGAACACATGCTTTCGTTGTAACGAGAATTTAACATTCACTGGCCGTTCTGCTACAAGATAAATGACAACTGAATGTGTTACCTTCGTTATAAAAGATCACATAATCGACTGCATACATTGGAATGACATAAATAAGTATAAGTTTGACTCCAATACCCGTATGTCAGCTTATGGAGTATAAGATTAGCAATTAGCGAAAGTATTAAAAATAACTGTCTGCTCAAAACATAGATTGTTGGTACTCGTTAGAACCGGCTGAGCGAGGAGGTTCTAACGGGTACCCACAATCTTTGTTTTTGAGCAAATTTAAGAAAAATAATGTATACCCCTTTAACCCCCAGTTTTACTGTATAAAAGTGGGGTTTAAGGGGATAAAAATATATAGGCATCTTTTCGTGATGAGTGAATCAACGCAGAAAAACATATAGTCGAATATCTTTTTCAGAAGGGAACACAATCAATTAAGAAAAAGGTATCTCCCTTGAAAGTGTATCAATGCCTCTAAGCATAGTGCAATTAAACGAATAAAAAAATCTTTTGTAAAAAAAAAAAAAAAAAAAAAAAAAAAAACGAATCCAGGGCTCATGACAAGGTACTAGTTTATAGTCTGTAATTTGCTCTTTTGTCCTTTCCTCTACTTAAAGGTTCTATATTCCTCAAAAACAGATTTTTTTATCCAAGAAAAGTTTAATTAATTGATATATATAGTATTAATACGATCATAAAATGTGGCATCTGACAGCCTGTAAATTTCAGTTATGTCTCTCATTTTTGAACTGGATCAAAAATGAAATGATCATTTCTCTGAATTAATGTTAGCAACATTAATTCAGAGATACGAGAAAACTCATTTCATATCAAGAATGAGAGACTAACTGAAATTTTACAGGCTATCAGATGTCACATTTTATGACATTACGAAAACATGCCTATTTTAAATATACTGAAAAGTTTACCACCAAAAAATGAAAATTTTCGAATGAAAAATTCTGATATTTTTCAAATTTCTGCTCACATAGATTGTGGGTACTCGTTAGAACCGCCTCGCCGAGGCGGTTCTAACGAGTACCCACAATTTATGTTTTTGAGCAGCAATAAGAACAATAATATATACCCCTCTAAACCCCAATTTTACTATATAAAAGTGGGGTTTAAGGGGATCAAAATTATATAGGCATGTTTTCGTGATGATTGTATTAATACCACATATCAATTTATTAAACATTTCTTGGAATCAAAAAATGTCTGTTTTTGAGGAATATGGAGCCTTTAAGTATATCATAGCCACTCAACACATTATTCAAATCACCTCCTGTATTGATTTCTTTGAATATAACTTGTTATAATACAACATAGTTCCATTTAAATTTTCTAGTTGTTTTCAAGTATTACTTTTGTATTCTTTTCATACAACTATTTTGTTTTGTACTCTCGCGTTAATGTCTTGAGCTTATTCAGAAGATAAGGGCGAGGTTCACATGAGTAAGGATATAAATAAAAATATCAAGGGAATGCCGCAATCACGAAGCACAAAAGAACGGGAGAGATGAGGAACAAACAATGACGAAACAAACACCACATGTTAAACCACCTACACATAAACAAAGAATGCAACAAAGGAACCACCTTGGAACGGTCAGTAGAAAAACTACTTAAGAAACAGTTTTTTTTCTCGCGCGAAATCAAAAGTTTAACTCTTTCCCCGCTTGTGGCGACTTTTGTCGTCTGCTGATTACTTTTGCAAACAGTTTGGACCCAGATCAAGCCCGACAAAATGTCGGGCCTGATCTGGATCCAAACTGTTTGATACTCTGATGGTATTCCTGAAAGTTTTTTAAAAAAAAAAAAAAAAAAAAAAAAAAAAATGATTTTAAAAATAAATCCACAGACGACCAAAAAGCATGCAAAATTACCCTGCATGCAAAGAGTTAAAACTAATCTAAGTAGTCAGTAGTTTTATGGGTTTTTTTTCTCTGCTGATCTTTCCAAGACCGTGTCTCTGTTGCATCTTTTTCTTCTTTATTCGTATGTCTATTATTGTAATTGCTTTCTATTCTTTTGTTATTGTTTGCTCCTCGGAAAGTCTGTGCTTGGTGTCTGAAAATGTCGTCTGTTTATGCCGTCTGCTGAATATTCTTGCAAACGTTTCAAACCTATGTTTGCATACAGGCAAACAGTGGGGACCCTGATCAGACTGCTCCTAGAGGAGCAGTCTGATCTGGGTCCACACTGTTTGCAAAAATGACTTTTAAAACCACAAGCAGATGACAAAGCAGACGACAATTGTTGTGATTGGCAGTTTAAGGCTCAAATATGCTCTGTTTTCATAATTTACAAATCACCCAACTCACGTTTGGTCTTAATTCTTCGTGTTCCATCTTCTGACTGATACCATAAAGTTCTTGGCGCTTGCTATCAGCATCTTCTTTGTTGATAGACATTCTAATTTGCAAATATATTCAGGGAATTTAATCTCTTCTTATTTTTTCTTTGGTTTCTATTTGAAAACTGCTGAAGAAATTATTTGTGTCTAAGTTTATGGCAATTGTACAATTGTTATGCGACGGCTTGCATTCTTAGTGGTTTACTCAGTCACTGTTTGTTTGTTTGTGTTGAGGTTTTACGGCCGAGTCAACCCAATTGTGTCATGTCGAGCGCGGGCAGTTTACCTAACCACACGCTTACTGAGCAGGCTTAGTCCTCTAAGCGGTTACATTGTAATCAGTATTATGCACATTCTTTCGCCAGAAACTGACAACTGTCCTTCTTGAATCAGCGGAAGGGAGATAATGACCGTTGAAAATATTTCATGATCATGCACAAAAGAATGTTGCCGACCTCGGCGGGGGTTGAACCCGCGACCTCCTGGTCTCCAGTCGGACGGTGCATTCAACTGAGCCACCGAGGCCGGCCTCAGTCACTGTTGCTGCCCTAAATAGTCGCACGACGAAGTGTCAGACTACAGATTCTAAGACAGCCCGTCCCTGACCTTGTCTAGATGGCTTGTCTGCGGCTCATTATTAAATGTTTTTTTTTTTTGTTGTTGTTTTTTGTTTTGTTTTTTTTTTGTCTAGATGGCTTGTAAATGTCTGTGGTCTAGCAAATCGTGGTCATGTTCGTGGTTTTCTTGTGTCTGGCTTCATATAGCCATTGGGTCTTTTGTTTTGTTTCATCATAGTGTTTGTGATTATATGTGTTGAAATGTGATGTTTCACAAGTGAGATGGAGGACCTCTATGCGGGCCGAACACATGTTTGTCATTCGGAACTGCATGAATCAGATTTAAGGGTGAAGTTTAGCGTGAGTAAAACTGGTTTAAGATCTCCAGTAGTTTTTGGGTCGATTGTTCACAATCGAGCCATAGTATACAAACGCCAACATGTTCTTAAGGTAGTTGTCCACGTGATTATCATTGACCAATGTAATCAAACTGCGCGTTAGACGAGTTCCAGGTAATGGTTATTCATAATCGCGCTATTCTTGTCGCTGTGACGTCAGAGTGCTGTTGACAGAGGGTTATCTGGAAAACCTGGACAGCGACATTTGGGACATTGGCAAAGAGTGCAGACCCAGATCAGACGCCGCAGAACGAGGCGTCTGATCAGGGTCTACACGCACTGTTTGCTTGAATTACAGAAAGTGAAGGGTTAAATGAAATAGTCAAAAGTCCCCGTTCAGGACCATTTTCCCGGCCTACACTCAGAGACAATCGTCCATCAGTGCTGTCAGCGCTTTGATTCTACTGAGAGTTCCAAAGCGGTTTCACATGTGGCGTTTGTTGTGTCATTGTAAGTTTATAATCTCTTCTTTTGTCGTTGCCTTGGAAAGGTTGTGCTGTGTGATCGTAGCAATCACTGGGTATTATCACTTAACCATATACAAATGTAAGCCTAATGGACTTTCCCATCTTTACATATTGGGCGAGTTCATTTGTTATTTAAGGGATGTCAGGTGTATTCTTTCATTTTTGTTCTATTTGTAATTGAAATTCCTGTAAGCAAAAAGTGAAGACCTTGATTCGACGCCGCATAATATTTGCTCTGATTTCTAATCTGATACTCCATAAACTTACCTATTGGCATTTGTGTCATTGGCCAGCGCGCGAATCGCGCCGGTCACTTAATACAGCTTTGGATGTTTTATGTATGGAGAAATGTTCGATTAGCGCAGAGCGCTGTTTGGTAAGTTTGAATATGACCTGCAGTCCATCTTTGGTAAGTTTGACAATCAGCTGTGGTCCATACTTAAAAAGTTCAAACATATTCATATTTGACGCATGCTAAAATAAGCTTCTAGATAAGATCTGGTAACTTATTTAAGTTTTGGCATGTTTTTTTTTTTTTTTTTCTTTTTTTTTTTTTTGTTTTTTTTTTTGAATAATATTGTACAAACTAAATCTCGTGGAGATCCCAATATGACTAGGATTCGCATATTGCTTGATCAAGAAAATTCATAAAGCTTAATAAAATCATACATTAAAGAATCACATTGCTGTTCTTTTTTACCTATTACATTGAAAATTTATTAAACTTTAGTATAGCCGTGTCCCATATTTCTAAGTAAACATGAATAAAATTTGCGCCGGTACTTAGACGTTACGTCTAAATATTTTGTCTTGTAATTATACTTATTTACCATTCCAATAGTTGCAGTATAATATGTTATCTGTAATAACGAAGACAACTTATTCACTGGTCATTTCTGTTGTAGTCGAACGGCCATCGTTATGTTGAAATATGTATGTAGGTGTATAAGTGCATAACTGACCAGTCTAACTAGTCCGGACCTTTTAGCCTGGTGATTGTGCGCTCGCTTTGAAATCCCAGAGTCCTGGGCACTGGACCGAATGTTATTTTTCACATCACGAGAACATGCCTATATAATTTTGACTCCCTTAAACCCCACTTTTATATAGTAAATCTGGGGTTTATAGAGGTATACATTATTTTTCATATTTCTGCTCAAAACATAGATTGTGGGTACTCGTTAGAAGTGCGAGGCGGTTCTAACGAGTACCCACAATCTATGTTTTGAGCATAGATTGTGGGTACTCGTTAGAACCGCCTCTGCGAGGCGGTTCTAACGAGTACCCACAATCTATGTTTTGAGCAGAAATATGAAAAATATCAGAAATTTTCATCTGAAAGTTTTCATTTTTTTGGTGGTAAAATTCTCAATATATTTGAATAGGCGTGTTTTCGTAATGAGATTTTTCTCCTCCTACCACACTGTTATGGTGCTATAAAACATCACCTAGTATATTACCTGAAAATGCAAAAGCTACACACATTTTTTAGCAAAAATAAAAGCATATATGCCGTATTTAATGATCAAGGTTTTAACGATACGTTAACTAACGACATCGTTAGTTTTGAACAACTGGGCCCTGGATAATATGGGTATCAAGGTAATTATTTTTTTCTTATTTCCCTGAAAACATGTGTTGTGGGTACTCATTAGCGCTTCTAATGGGTACCCATAACATATGTATATGTCATCACGAAAACACGCCTATATAATTTTGACCCCCTTAAAAATCCACTTTTATATAGTAAAACTGGGGTTTACAGGGGTATACATTATTTTTCTAATTTTGCTTAAAATACCTCCCAACAAACTAGCTTGTCAGGCCTAGAAAATTCGACACTTTAATTAATCAGTTGTTTTCGATTTTGTGAGTATGTTTGTTGCTCTCAAAATCATTCATTTTAGAATATATTGTACATAATTATTGCTTCTTCCCAAAATCTCAGTTTTGTCATTTGGTTATGTTTCTCGGCCATGGCTATGAAAAGCCATAATACAGAATGGAATAGAATAGTATATAATGCTATTCATCACGAAAACATGCCTGTATAGTTTTGACCCCCTTAAACCCCACTTTTATATAGTAAAACTGGGGTTTACAGGTGTATACATTATTTTTCTTATTTCTGCTCAAAAACATAGATTGTGGGTACTCGTTAGAACCGCCTCGCCGAGGCGGTTCTAACGAGTACCCACAATCTATGTTTTGAGCAGAAATATGAAAAATATCAGATTTTTTATCTGAAAATTTTCAATTTTTTGGTGGTAAAATTTTCAGTACATTTGAATAGGCATGTTTTCGTAATGCACCAATCAAGGGCCCTCTCGGGCATATAAGAATGCATAAAAATTTGATTAAAAAAAAAATAATAATAACGCGCGAAAATATACAGTCGAACCTCAATGGCTCGAACATCTTTGGGACCATCGAAATATGTTCGAGACATGGGTAATTCGAGCCACTGAGGGTTAATCGTAGCGCCAGGTCAGGAAGCAAATGGTGATAATTTAGGGAAATCTTTTCGATCTTCTACACAATAATGGTATGTTGAGTATATTCATTAGAATCATCTCAAAGATGCGATTCTAATGAGTACACACAGCATACAATTTCATCATATCTAAGAAAATTTCCCTAAACATCTGTTTTCTTAAGCTATCGGAAGAATTTCATAGGGACTCAAAAACGAGTTCGAATTAGTAATGGTAAACGAGACATCGGTGTTCGAGCTATTGAGGTGCGACTGTACAACAAACATGTAAGACAAACAAGCAAACATGTTAAACAGCAGAGCAGACAAATGCTGCAACAAATAAATATGATGGCTGAATTAATGGCTAATTAATGGCCAATAGTGGGTGCAGTATGTGCATGTTATACACCGACGGTCTAAATATTTAATGGCAAATACAAGATCTATTTAGAATTTTTTTTTTTTCAAAATAACAATGGATAAAAGACCCATGTGCCAACAAAATGTATTGATTTACTTGTAATAAGAATCACCTAGCTTTAACAACATTGTTAACAAGCAAAGTTATGATTAATGACATTTGCCTTATTAAATAATGTATATGCAATGATGCAGTCAGTTAGGTAGAATTGACACAAAACCCAACCTCAGTAAACGCATAGCATCGGGGTAGCGGTAGCGTCATTACAACGTCGCGCAAAGTCATAATTTTGAAGCGACGTTGTAGTGAAGTTGTGACGTGTGTGGTTACTGGGACCATTCCAGCGGGCACACAGCGTTGAGAAAACGTTACATCAACATCGACGCAACGTCACGACGTTGCATCGACGTTGCCGCAACTTCATATTAACGCCATCTGTCCGATGGGATTGTCTGTTCATTATGTAGGTTTCTGGTACATGGACACAGAAAACCTGCTAATTGAATTCAGCCCTTCACGAAAAACGCCTATTCAAATATATTGAAAATTTCAGCTCCAAAAACTGAAAATTTTCAGATAAAAAAACCCTGATATTTTTTGTATTTCTGTTCAAAACATAGATTTTGGGTACTTGTTAGAACCGCCTCGCACATGCGGTTCTAACGAGTACCCATATATGGAAATTTTCAGTTTGGAGGTGAAATTTTTGTATTTCTGTTCAAAACATAGTTATGAGCAGAAATGCAAAAAAAAAAAAAAAAAAAAAATAATAATAATAATAATAAATGTATACCCCTCTATACCCCACTTTTACTACATAAAAGTGGGGCTTAAGGGGGTCAATATTATATAGGCATGTTTTCGTGATGGCTACTCTCGGCTCAGAATTGTGTCGAGTTTCAATTAGTGACTCGGGGTCAGAGTTCAGCAGATTTAACGCGTGCCGGATCAAGGATGATTTCTAATGGGGTGTTGGTCGAGTTGATCAAATTACCGTACCTACTCTACGTATTCGGAAAGGCAGGCCTGAGCAAACAGTATAGACCCAAACCAAACGTCGCAGAAGGCGTTCATAGGTAGTAAGATGGGCTTGTTGAAGAGAAGTAGAAGGTTGAGAGTAAGGGTTGTGAATATTTAGGCTAAATATGATTTCCCAAATTAATCAAATTTATCCATACTTTGCCATGAACATGAAAGATTTAATCAAGAGGGGCTGTGGGGTCGACTGAACCCCAGGAACCCCCATTTAAACCGCCCTGTTCACAGCGCATCACGAAAATTTTGACCCCATTAAAAACCCACTTTTATGTAGTAAAACTGGGGTTTACGGGGGTAGTCGTTATTTTTCTTATTTTGCTAAAAAAACATAGATTTTGGGTACTCGTTAGAACCGCCTCGCCGAGGCGGTTCTAACGAGTACCCACAATCTATGTTTTCAACAGAAATATGAAAAATATCTGATTTTTTTTATAAAAAAAAATCCCTTTTTTGGTTGTAAAATTTATTTGAATAGGCGTGTTCCCGTAATGAGTCACAAGAATTCTTATACAATTATATATGTGCGCCCAGCGAAGACTCAGCGAAGACAGATCAGACTGCGGGCATACGCAGGCTGATCAGTCTTCGCTGAACGCACATTCAGTCCTGTAGAAAATGTTAAGCCCCAGCTTATACAAGTACTTTATATATGCGGATCTTGAAGCAGATCATATCTGATGTACCTGGCTCTTGGACAGACTGTACGAAATACCCGTCCCCCATTTCCGATATACGATACTGTGGGGGTAAAGGGTATTTTTCTTTGAAAAAAAAAAAATCTCACATATAAGCACGCATAGGGCGTTGCAGCCATTAACCAGGATACTTCGGTGCAGCTCGGGTTGCAATGTCCGGATTTTTTAAGGAGACGACATTTTGAAATATTTTTCCCAAAAAACAGGTTTATATTTCATGCAAATTATCTCCAATAATTTGCCTCAAATGGAGACAATTTGCATAAAATGTCAAAGCCTGTTTTCTGGGAAAAGGGAAAAAGAAAAATATCAATTTATCGCCTGCTGAATTGGCCCAGAGAGTGGTAAAGGTTAATCCAATTGTGAGCTATAGCAGACGGCTACAATTGTATACAGTAAAAGACAAATATCTGATCAAAAGTTAATGTTACATATTTCCTCTTTGTATGACAAATCAATCAAAAATACATTTCTCAGCCAGGCCAGGCCTTGCTGTCATTCAGGTTGTTTGTTTTTTACCCCAACTGCGCCTCTCACAAAATACACCGTTCAATGTTATATGCTTTAACCCACATTCCACTGTATAAGTTGTCTTTTATCATGGAGTAATAACCATCAGTTTGAGGCTATTTTTATCCGCACTACTTTTTGCGTCAAAGCGCAGTGACGTGTTACATCAATACTTTGCTTTGCACTGACGCTTGCTAATATTAACCGGCCATGCTATCTAAAAATAACTAGAGCCAGCTAGCCAATGGAAAGAGGTGTTACTTAGCAATAAAGTAACTGGTATGTGAACTGAACTGCTGTGACGTCATTCGAGCACCTATGACGCTATAGGTGTTTCCCGATACGATGTGTACTATATGTAGCTCTATATTTCACATGTACGTTTTGAAAATGTTCAGTTTATAAATGTTCTCAGCAACGAAAAGATGTTGTGAGCATCTTGTTTTCATATCAATGAATAAATATATACATGTATTCATATTATGGACATATATATTCATAAAGTACATTAATATAAATTGTATATAGGATATTATTGACATGTACGTGTTTGCGCGCTTTTGCGCTAATTATTGGATTAAGACTTTGGATTAGTTAAATCTGGATCAAAACAAGAAACAAATTAAAACAAAAGAATCAAAAGAAGAAGTTAAAGAATCAAAACCCGAAGAAAAAGGGACAGAACAGACTAAATCGGAATATTCTCTTAGTTTATTTCTGCAAGGTAAGTTCTATTATTTATGTTTCCTATATGTTCCGAACTTTCTCAATTCATTCATTGTAACGGAGAGAAAACATACTTGAATTCCGCCCGAAATGTACAGGTTTTCATTTTATATACCATATTTAAATTCAGGGCCTGAGCAAACATTGTAGACCCAGATCAGACGCCGCAGAACGCGGCGTCTGATCAGGGTCTACAATGTTTACCACTTAACCAGCGGTTTTTAGACACCCTAACAGGTAGTTAAATGGGCATGTTCAAGTTTTGGAACAAGTATGGTACGGAGTTAGGGTGGCCCAATATATAAAGTAAAAACGCTTATAATTATTGTTACTGGGCGCGGGAAAAGAGTCCTTATGCTTAATATGCTATATCAAAAAGCGAAGCCACCCAGATAAGCATGATTAGAGGTCGTTAGCATAACCATTGGATACTATACATCCAGAATGTATTTTACGAACAGAGAAGGCCCGACTCGGACTGTGCGTATATTCATAAAATATGGTACGAGAGCCCCTGTTCCATTAGTGCATCAGTTATGGTCGATGTGAGTCTGATAAAAGAGTAGCTTATTACATATGTAAACATTGTAAACCCAAATTAGCCTGCGATTCTGTATAGTTTTGTCAGGGCTCAGTCGGTCACCGGGTAGTCACCGGGTACTTGCATGAATTCCACGAGATCCCAGATAGTTTGCTTAGTCTGCTTATTTTAATAATTCGTTACGCCACAATTTTTACTTGTATTCAGTCCGATTATTATTATTGTCAGTAGTGGTAGTAGTAGTAGTAGTAGTAGTAGTAGTAACAGTATTATTATTATTATTAGTAGTAGTAGTAGTAATAGTAATTGTACTAATAGTAGCAATACCATTATTATCAGTAGTAGTATTAGTAACACTACTAATACTACCACCCATACTACTACTACTACTACTAGTAGTAGTTGTAGTAGTAGTAGTAGTAATAGCAGTAACATTATCATTATTATTAGGAGTAGCAGAAGTAGCATTATTATTAATATTTTAATTAGTAGTAGTAGTATTATTGATAGTAGTAGTAGTAGTAGTAACAGTAGTAGCAGTAATTGTAGTCAAAGTAGTAGTAGTAGTAGCATTAATATTATTATTATTAGTAGTAGAAGTACTAGTAGTAGCAGTAGTAGTAACAGCAGTATAGTAGTAATAGTAGTAGTAATAGCTATGGTAGTAGTAGTAGTAATAGAAGTAGTAGTAGTAGTATTACTAGAAGTAGTAATAGTAGTAGTAGTTGTAGGAATAGTAGCTTTATTATAAGTAGTAGTAGTAGTAGTACTTATAGTAGCAGTAATAGTGTTATCATAATGATAATGAGTAGAATTATAAGCCTCTGTTCGGAGACATTAACACCTTGTTCCATGCACTGGTCCGCTGGGCTGCTCGCTGGCAGACTGGGAAACAAAGCAGACCCTGATTAAACTACTCCTGTCCTCTGGTTTACGCTGTTCCCTCAGATATGCCTGTCCGAATGACTAGGGAGAATACATTGTTTTTATTATTATCAGCATCATAATTTTATCTGTGTAGTTGTTTACGACGATTATTTAGACAACAGATGTCATGTTATCATATAAGTTGGAGACTGTGAGCATAGACATATCTTGTTTCTCCATAGAAACATATATTATGAGCTGAATGGATACATATTCTCAAATCGTCACCCACAATCAGTGTTTTATGGACATATAAGCATTACAAAATCATGCCTATTCAAATATATTGCAAATTTCACCACCAAAAAAAAACTGAAAGTTTTCAGAAAAAAATAAAAAAAAAAACTGATATTTTTCACATTTCTGCTCAAAACATAGATTGTGGGTACTCGTTAGAACCGCCTCACCGAGGCGGTTCTAACGAGTACCCCACATTCTATGTTTTAAGCAGAAATAAGAAAAATAATGTATACCCCTGTAAACCCAAATTGTACTATATAAAAGTGGGGTTGAAGGGGGTAAAAATTATATAGGTATGTTTTCGTGATGGACACAATGTTTTTGAGGGGAACTGATACATTTACAAGGAAGACAACTCTGTCAATATTGTTTTTTCTCCCTTCTGAAAAGGGCTCTACTCTAAAAGAAAAGACTTTGCTCCCCGTGGGGAGAACACTATTTAACAGATCGAATACAGGCCTATTTACATGACATGTCAATAGCTCTGCGTGCTAGTTAAAAATTCCAGCGGACAGCCTTTTGAAGTACTTTCATTGCGTGAAATGATATAAAACCTAATTTGTTTCCTAGGTATTCAATTTGCATGAAATGTTAAAGGCTTTTTTCAAGGGAAAATAAGAAATATCGTAAATTTGTCGTCTACTGAATTAAACCAGAGTGTGGAAAGGTTAAGCAGTAAACACAAGCAGACGATTCACATTGAAAAATGTTTAAAAGAAATGAAATTTTTAAAATGTCGTCTGCTCTGAATTTTGCTTTGCACTTTAAGGGTTAGAATACTACTATCAATGTCTGCTCACTATAAGTGGAAACATGAATGAAAATAAACAGTCCCGCAGGCGCGCGTCTGTACAGAATTACTGATTTTGTTTAACGTCTGCTTGTAGAAGACATATTGCAGGAGACACATTCTAAAATATATTTTCTTCTTTTCACGGAAATCAAGCCTGTCATTATATTCAAATGGTCACTTCTGAGGGTCATTTGCGGTGATAATTTGGATGCAATAGCAAACCTACATTTCGGGGAACATTAACCCTTAAAACGCCAATCGCAACTGCAGCGGACGACATTTTTTTTTTTCAGAGAAAACAAGTCTTAAAATTTCATGTGAATCGGCAGACGATTCACATGAAATGCCAAGACATGTTTTCTCTGAAAAATAATATTAAAAAAATGAATGTCGTCTGCTACAAATTTTGCTTGGCGCTTTAAGGGTTAAGAAAAGAAATATCCATATTTTGACTGATTTAGACATGAGAATGAAATAGGCTGAGAGTAAAATCGATACAGGAAGATGGCTAAGAAATGTGCAGACGACATTTTTTTTTGTGAAACAAAGCCGACCATTTTCTTGTCTTATTTTGAAATATATAAAAATACAGGTTCGACAAGCGTTGAGGCTGCTGCAGAAGTAACCGTCCATGTGTATCGTAAGTAAATATAATACAATGTCGTTACAGCGTCATTCCGACGTCGCCGCAACGTCTCGACATTGTGGCGACGTCGACACGACGTTTTTGCGATGTTCTATGCTTGTCGGATACTTACTACTATAGAGGCAGAAAGAGCTTCGACAGTGATTTTTCTTCGGAAAACAGAAGATGATTTGAAAGAAACCTCTTTTAAATAAAATTGGGTAACTGGTCATGTATAAAAATAAGTGTATGTGTAGAATTTAACTCATATAAGCCTAGCTTCCCATAAAAGAGACACTGGCAAACAGTGTAGACCCAGATCAGACGCCGCAGAATGCGGCGTCTGATCAGGGCCTACACTGTTTGCATTAAGTTCAGATATTTCTACAAAACATGACAATAATACAAACTAACAAGACACCCTTTACATAGGAAATGAGCCTAAAGAGTTAAAGCAGAAGAATTCACTCGGCATAAAGGGCTTAAACCAGTTGACTCTCGTTATCTCAAACACTGATAATTCAAACTTCTGCTTAAGTCATAATGGATAATATTGGTTTTGCTTAAATGATCTTTATATTTCAATTGTTATTTCAAACTACTGTAATCTCAAACTGAAATGTCTGCTCCTTTGGAGTTTGAGATATCAAGAATCCTCTGTATTGTATCTACATCTGTTCCTGTTGTCATCTGCCGATAACTATTATTTAATTTGTCCCTTCAAACTGCACCGTTCTCATATGTCCCTTAACACGTATGAGACAGCCCTGTGAAATAGTTCTTTGGGTCATACGTTCTGAGCGACTGACCCAGATATCCCTGCGCAACTGCGCAGTGCAATCATCACGAAAACATGCCTGTATAATTTTGACCCCCTTAAACCCCACTTTTATATAGTAAAACTGGGGTTTACAGTGGCATACATTATTTTTCTTATTTTTCATAAATTATGGGTACTCGTTAGAACCGCCTCGTCGAGGCGGTTCTAACGAGTACCAACAATCTATGTTTTGAACAGAAATAAGAAAAATATCAGAATTTTTATCTGAAAAATTTAATTTTTTGTGGTAAATTTTTCAGTATATTTGAATAGGCGTGTTTTCGTAATGTCATGCTTACTTACTTATTTACTTTTTTACCTACTTACTCACAGTTGACTCTCATTATCTCGAAGTCCAAGGGACTTTCTAAAATACTTCGAGATATCCGTACCTCGAGATACCAGATTTGCAGAATTGAGGAAAAATAAATCAAACAGACATATTTCACAAATGAACATGTAATTTGACTCCTGAAGTAAGAAATGAATTGAAAATACTGTGGAAAAGAGGAAAAATTACTCCTTGTAGGAACAATTTCTCCCCTTTTTTCGCAATATTTCGTGACCTGTTGGTAGATTTCCATGTTAAAACAGGGACCAGATTTTAAATTTGAGATAAACGGCTATTCGAGATAAGCGAGGTCAAGATAACGAGAGTCGACTGTACTTATTTACATGCCTTACTTACCCGCCTAAGTAATTATTGGATATTATAGCTTATTTCCAAGATAAGGACAGACCCCGATCAGACTGCATGCACGCGCATAGTTTTCTGGTATATTCATTCGAACCCCCGTTTGACTTAAAATTTTATTATCAGAAATTTTCAGTTTGAATCTTTTTTGATACCGTTTTACCCTTTAGATATAGTCGACTCTCGTTATCTCGAAATCCAAAGGGCTGTATGAAACACTTCGAGATACCCGTACTTCGACATATCAGTTTTGCGGAAATGAGGAAAAAAATTAATCGAATTACCACGATTCACAGAATGAATATGCAATTTGACTCCTAAGTTAGAGATATATTGAAAATATTGTGGAAAAGAGGAGAAATGGAGCAATTTCTCCTCTTTTCCACAATATTTTAATGCCTGTTGGTAGATCTCTGTGTTAAAATAGGGACCGGATTTTCACTTCGAGATAAGCGGTTATTCGAGATAACGAGAGTCGACTGTATTCGCTTAGCTGACTCTTTGTCTTATACTTTTACCAAATTCAAGTCCATTTTACTATTTTGATCTGTGAACTTGTCTCAATTGCGGGAAGAGTGGCAAAAAGTGTAGACCCTGATCAGACGATCAAATCAAATCGGAAATTTTGACCTCCCTATTGAATAATCATGGATCCGTTTTTTGCAGCGAGATTAAAATAATTTGACATTGGTATTATGAATTTATTTCATTCCATCGAACCTAAAATGTATGTTATGTCAATATGTTGCGGGAAAACCAATATTGTATTAATTACACCCAGCTGCCCTATTGAACCACAGCGGTGGGAACAATAATATGTATTTATCTATACAATAATATCTATCTATCTATCTATCTATCTATCTATCTATCTATCTGTCTCTCTCTCTCTCTCTCTCTCTCTCTCTCTCTCTCTCTCTCTCTCTCTCTCTCTCTCTCTATCTATCTATCTATCTAACTACATATCCAACTACCCCTCTCTCTCTCTCTCTCTATCTATCTATCTATCTATCTATCTATCTATCTATCTATCTATCTATCTATCCAACTACCTCTCTCTCTCTCTCTATCTATCTATCTATCTATCTACGTGTCTATCTGTCTGTCTCTCACTCGCTCTCGCTCTCTCTCTCTCTCTCTCTATCTCGCTCTTTCTCTAATAATATCTATCTATCTATCTATCTATCTATCTATCTATCTATCTATCTATCTATCGTCTGTCTGTCTGTCTGTCTCCTATCTATCTATCTATCTATCTATCTATCTATCTATCTATCTATCTATCTATCTATCTATCTATCTATCTATCGTCTGTCTGTCTGTCTCTCTAAATGAATAGTTAAATAAATATGTGCATGTGTGCGTGCGTGTCTACGCGTATGTGTTCGAATCATCGAGCGGTATTTTGCTATCGGGTTGTTTCCGCATTTCTCTGGCTTTCTTCAGACTTTCGGTAAAGAATCATAGACCAGATTAATTAATCGATCAAATAAGTTGAATTGTCATCAGGGTTTAGAAATGAGATCTGCACTTAGAAAATATCGCACCCTCTATATTGGAATTCATTTGCCGTCAGTCTCTATTATTAATGCTCAACACTCTTGGTAAATATTCAGCAGACGGCATTTAGAAATATTTTTCTTATTTTTTTTCAAGAAACAGGTTTTGACATTTCATCCTTAGGAGAAAATTGGCATGAAATGTCAAACCTGTTTTCTGATAAAAATAAGAAAATATTTCAAAATGCCGTCTGCTGAATTTTTTACCCAGCATGTTAACCGTAAAATACGGACGCCACTGAAATTTAAAGCTGTGAACATATTTAATAGTCGTCTGATATGACGTTAATATTCGCACCTCACGTATAGGATTGATCCAGATCTGAGTTAGCCCTTAACGCTAAACCATGTTGGGTGAAAAAAAAGAATCAACAGACGACATTTTAATTTTTTTTTTTGTTTGTTTCTGATTTTTCTCCTGAAAGTAGGTTTTGGCATTTCATGCAAATTGTCTCCTTAAATTGTCTCCAAGGAGACAATTTGCTTGAAATGTCATAACCTATTTTCTGGTAAAAATAGTGCCAAACACATGTATTGTCAATTTGTTGTCTGCTAAATTAGCCCAGAGAGTGATGACCGCTCAGCACTAAAGAAACAAGGTCATGTAATACTTTTGCTATATCTAACAAGAACATAAATCTATATATATGCTACGTAAAAACTGATAATGACATTTATGCCATAACCAACATCGAAGACACCGATCAGCCTACGCAAGCGCGGACCAATCAGGGTCTTCTCTGTGCGACTGTATCTAGCCTGCAGTATTTATTAGTTTTGTCAGCGGAAAACAAAGGCCCTGTTCAGTTGCGAAGGCACAAACTGATCTGAGTCGTAACCGCCCGCATTTATGATAACATCCTTTCTCTCACGTCGCTTCGTATGCCGTCACGACGTCAGAAAACGCAACTTCGGACGTGTGCGCCCAGCTAAGATTCAGATCAGCCTGTGCATCTGCGCAGTCTGATCAGAGTCCTCGTTGTCCGCATGAAGACACGATACTTTCTTGGCTATCCAAAATGCGCCCGGTGAAGATTCTGATCAGACTGCGCGAATGCACAGGCTGATCTGAATCTTCGCCTGGCGCACATGTCCGAATGTACGTTTTCTGCGGTGAGGGTCATATACACTATACTTGCATTAACACTCCCTTTTTTTAATTACGTTTGTCTAGAAACAGCTTTGTCCATTTTCGCAGTAACCCAAGTAGGCGTAATAGGACCCCGACTCACGTGCTGTTTTGACACATATTACTAGAATCTATAGCAGAACGACAGACACGTTGTTTCTGATTTTTCTCGCAAAATGCTCTTATTTTCGGACGGTATGTGAATCCACGCGGTCTTTGTAACATTTTCTCCGCAGCAGACATTTTATTTACTTATTTTTTTTACAGAGAAAAATATTTTTTTGACATTTCATGTGAATCTTCTGTGCATTTGGGTCTTTTTACTTTTCAGTGAAAATAAGGTTTATCATATGTCAATCGTCTGGCTGCCAAGCAGACGATTCACAGGATATGGTAAGCCTTATTTTCCCTGAAAATAATAAACAATATAGTATGTCGTCTGCTACAATTTAGCTTGGCGCTTTAAGGGTTTAATAAAACAAAGTAAAGCAATGTAGTCTAAGACAAATAAAAGCGGTTCGATACGAATTGATGTTGAGACAGAGAGAGAGAGAGAGAGAGAGAGAGAGATCTGAAAACTCTATATATAGCCTATTGTAATGCGGACCTGATTTCGGTCACGACGCGAAAACACCAAGCTACTTACCCCCACAGTCAGATTAGGACATGTACAGCTAACCTAGAGAAAATCTTATAAGCGACCTTTGGTCTACATGACCTAATTCTGATTGTACATGTGCGCCGTTTGGTCAGGGCATGCTCGGAGGTTCCTACATGCTCGAGGACAAGTTGTATTATGACGCGGTTCATTTTAAGGTGTGTTCATTAGCATAAATCTTTTTAGATCAATATACTATGTACGTCTGTGATATTATTCTCATCAGATTCCATCCTCTCTCCAAAGCTGATACCGCCACCGCAAAGTATTTCACTGTCAACGTCACGTGATCCAATATTCTATAAATAGCATATAAGCCTTGGATCTGCAGTCAAAGACAACTCTCTTACGTCATACGGATTCTATTAATAGCACGGAAAGATTAAAATTGGATTGGCGCTGCAGAAAGTTCGATTCGACGTCATAGTGATCACGTAAAAGCGACAGTAACTTCGATCAATACGACTCTATTATCGGAGGGAATGTTTAGGAAAATTGTTGTTTTATCCGTGAATGGCGATGATTGCAGGACGTTAGTTTTGCTTTTAATCGTTATTTTTTTCTCCTTATAAATTGTCTCTAAACATATTGTTGTTTTCATGTGGCTTCCGTTTTAAGTTTCAAAAAGATAGTCCGATAATCAACACACCTACGTCTTCAGGTGTTTTTAACCTTAGGCTACCATTCTCTGGGCTAATTCAGCAGACGACCAAATGGTGATGTTTTATTCTTATTTTTTCTCAGAAAACAAGATTTGACATTTCATGCAAATTGTCTCCATTGGAGACAATTTGCATGAACTGTTCTATCCTGTGTTCTGGGAAAAATAAGCAAAATGTTTCAATGTCGTCTGCTGAAAATTTTACCCAGAATGCTATGCATCAATCTGTTTTGTTTTCCTGTTTTCTTTTCCTCAAGGTTAATATCTCTGTTGCTGTCTGTTCTTCAAGGACAATTTCATAGTCCCCTAGGGTGAGGCTTCGACCTAGTTTAAGACAATATCTATCTATCTATCTATCTGTCTGTCTGTCTGTCTGTCTGTCTGTATGTATGCGTGTCTGTTTCTATCTATCTATCTATCTGTCTATCTGTCTGTCTGTCTGTATGTATGTCTGTTTCTATCTATCTGTCTATCTATCTATCTATCTATCTATCTATCTATCTATCTATCTATCTATCTATCTGTCTGTCTGTCTGTATGTTTGTATGTCTGTTTCTGTCTATCTATCTATATATCTATCTATCTATTTATCTGTCTGTCTGTATGTATGTATGTATGTCTGTTTCTATCTATCTATCTATCTATCTATCTATCTATCTATCTATCTATCTATCTATCTATCTATCTATACTTCAGGTGACTCACCTTCCAAGCAGACGTTGACGATTCACTTAAAATGGTGAAACGGCATGCCTTCATTTCTCGGAAAAATAATAGAAAAAAAAAGGACAAATCTTTCGTCGGTTGCTAAGTACTGACTGTGACCAGTGCTTTCAGGCATAAACACCAATTATACTTCACTAAGTTTATGACAACTATCAATCTTTTCACTTTGCTATCGAAAACCAACCCCGATTTTTTTGGTGTGTAGCCTAATCTCTAAATAACCATTTACAAGTAAAGGGCCATTCATGTTTTACTACGCTCTCATGTCATATGCCAGCATCGAAGACACAGACCTGGTCTTCCGTTGCCCGAATATGGCATCACATGTTTCTTAACAGTTTGGCGCCAAATTTCAGACGACAGTTGTCATCTGTATTTTTAACAAATGGAGATACATGTTATCTAAAATTTAAAGAATGAGTGTCAAACTGCATAGACCATGACGAGACGGCTTAATAGGAGCCGTCTCATCTGGATCTACGCTGTTTGCAAGACTTTCTTATTATCGCCCGTGGCAAGAAAGACTTAAACCCACCATACGATCTACATACGAAGGTTCTGTTTACGTCATACAATACGAACAAAGTAAAAGGGTGCGTATGACATATATAAACAGGGTAGCCTAGGGGCGTACTAGTCTCCACAATTCCGTCTATACTATTCAAAATTAGATTTTTACCGTAAATATTGGTTTACTATGCGAACAGCGAAGTCTCTGATCTGCGGACGCGCAGACAGATCAGAGTCTTTGTTGTTTGCCGATGACACAGGCCCTTTTTTCATGGGAAGGCAATATAAAAATGAAAGCTGCGTTCTCTCACTGTAAGATAAGAAGTTCTGGGACTGATTTCTCAGTGCTTGTTGCAGTGCCAGAATATGGAAGATACCACAAATTTAACCTTTACCACTCTCTGGGCTAATTCAGCAGACGACACATTGATCATACTTTTTTTTTTATTTTTTCTCTAGTCATCAGAAATCGACATTTCATGCAAATTGTCTCCATTGGAGAAGATTTGCATGAAATGTCAAATTTTGTTTTCTGGTAGAAATATGAAATATATTTCAGTATGTCGTCTGCTGAAAAATTTACCCAGAATGCTAAGCGTTAATCAATAACAAGAACCATTTGCAACTATGATATAATTTTCTGTACCGCTATCGACAAAAAATATAATACTAGTATAATAATTGCTAATAACAATAATAAGTTAAAGAATTTTCAACATAATCGCAGCGGACGATTAAAAAATCTCGACTCGTTATTACAGCCAAGAAAATAACTACTGCAGACGACAAAATCACTACTAATACGCTACTACAGATAGCAAATGCCAATCTGCTGCTGCAGTTTTCAAATTCGCTACGACAGACGATAAATCGCAACAGCAGACGACAAATTAGCAACAGCAGACGACAAATTCGTAGCTGCAGACAGACAAAGTTGCTACTGCAGACGACAAATCCGCTACGACAGACGTCAAATCCGCAGCTACAGACGACAAACAGGAGACAAAAAATGAGTGGTATCATCTCGGTAAACACAAACATTTTGACGTCACTATGGCGTCATGACGTTGCAGCGCCGTTGAAACGACGCTGCAGCGTCATGACGTCATAGTGAACAAGATTGTATATGCACCCGGCGAGGACTTCGATCAATCTGCGCATCCACACAGTCTGATCAGAGTCTTCACAGGACAATCTTTGTGTAGTCAAAGACCTAAAGCGTCTTCGGACTGACAGCGAGGACTGATCAGCCTATACGAAATTGCAAGCTGATCTGTGTCTTGATTAGGCGCATGTGTACTCTTGTAGGATAGGCTTACCCCGAGACAAAACATGACACCGTTGTTGTTACGCACATGCGCAATGTCAAACTCTTTTTGAAGCCAACAAGTCCATTTTTCTGAATTATTCTACTGCATGCAACGGCAAAATGACATTTGCATGATGACCTAACCGCCACAGCTTGTATATTTAAAACAATATACCCAAAACCAGGCAGGTCTGGACAAAAATCAGCATTTTCACATTTCCAAACCATGCAGATTCGCAGCGTGGCATGGATCTTTGCTGCTCTCTTGTAGAATGTAGGAACCGTGTGGACAGCATGTTAGAAAAGCAAAGCCGTTGATCAGAGAATGTGGGTGTGCAAACTGGTGTGGATAGTTTTTGTTCGAGTGCGGGGGAAAAGGTTGGTTTTCAGCTCGGCGGGATGGAGTTGACATGTTGAGAACTAGGTCGAATGATGGCACATTCATGTCGAAAATAAATTACCCCACGTGGAGATTGCACCAACTGCAGAATGAAAGTATATTTTTGTATGCGGGAGTCTGCCAAGATTCAGTACAAAACCGAAACTAACAAAATTTGATTTTTTTTTAGTGGGCACAAAGGTGAATAAAGGTTTGTACTGTAAATCATGTATATATATTATACAAGCTCAAACGATGAAGAACTGCGAAAAGTACATGTGCATCGTCCAGTCATGTCATCAACTTGATTGATTGAATGAGTGAGTGAGTGAGTGCGTTAGTGAGTGGGTGAGTGAGTGAATGAGTGAGTGATAAGGACATTCTGTCCGGATTTACAGTATTAGTAAGGTGCCTGTTCAGGCTGATCTAAAACTTGCAGTTTTCGGTCGACGCTTCAAAATTATAGAAAAATCAAAGTACTGACAGCACTGGTGGGTCGATTGTCTCTGCATGTAGGCTGGGAAAATAGTCCTGAAGGGGGATTTGACTGTTTCTTTTAACCCTTAACTTCTAGTAATTTAAGCAAACAGTGCAGACCTGATCAGACGCCGCGTTATGCGGCGTCTGATCTGGGTCTGCACTGTTTGCCAATGTCTCAGCACCAAGCCCAGTCCAGGTTTTATAATAGAATTCGGTTCGGAGACAATAGGTTGTGGGCTTCATATCGTGAACATTTGGTTAGTCCGTCCAACGTGCAGTTTGATTTCATTGGTCAACAACAATCACGTGGACAACAATCTTAAGGAAATGTTGTTGTATGTATACATTGGATCGATTATTAACAATCGACCCAACAAGGCATTGTAACATTTTCGCCGTGTTTAAGAGGAATTGATAAACACACTTTTAGAGGAGAAAACACTGGTGAAATGTTTTGTCCCCTTCCCAAAAGGTGTCTTCTCTATAAGGAAAGAATTTTTAAATAGTAGACTTTCTGAAAAGGAGTAGACCAGAGGGAGCATATTCTTTCCTTAGAGAGTTGACTTTTTTTTCTTTTTTTTTTTTTTTTTTTTTTTTGTCTACGCCCACGGGGTTAGAGAATCTTAGTGTTTGTCAATACTCCGGAAATACTTTATGAATGGTCATGGACTGGTCCAAGACTACTTTCCATGGACTGCTCAACTTTTTTAAAACCCAAGTATTAGCTTTTTCAAAAAGCTTGATCTAACTTGTTGTGAAAGCTAATACTTGTTAAGATATGTGTTGGTAACAGTAAAACAAATAGGAAGCCACAAATTTCGTCTCCCTTGGCAGAAATAGCCAAAAAAATCTACCAAGTGTATCACACCACAGCCTCAATAAATCGATATAAGCCGCGTAAGATCTGAAAATGTGTAAAAAGACACTTATGCCATAAGCGAAGATCGAAGTCCCCGATCAGCCTCCGCCGGCGCGGTATGTTCAGAATCTGTCTGTCAAGTCTACAATGTCTGCAGCTCACACATGGGATAACGACCCTTTTCTCACGTGTCTTGTATATCGGCGCCTGGGGTTCAGAGGGGGTTCGTGGGGTTCAGTCGAACCCCTCTTTGACTTAAAAATTAATTAATCTTTATGGGAATACTGGATATTTTTACCTTAGTACTTCTCTTTCACAAGTCCATTTTACTACCTATGAATGTGTGTTATAAATTGCTAAGTGACTGGCAAACAGTGTAGACCCAATTTAGACGCCGCGTGCGGTAGCCTCTGATCTGGGTCTACACTGTTTGCTCAGGGCTGTCTGTCCGAATACGTAGGGTAGGCTGAGTGCTGTAATTTGATCAAATCTATCCCCCTCAGAAATCATCCTGGATCCGCCCCTGGGCGCCCTCCATAGATTATACTCTCAACGTCCAGTATATAATGTTATTACAGGTATATTAATGTGTTTGTAGTCTAAATACTTATTTTATTAATATTTTATTTCTTTTGACAACATATACGCCCAGATAAATACCACGTGGGAGGCGATGTAAGCTGCTAGAGATTATGATGCCAATTAATTCATATAAGAGCATAAACAGTGATTGAGCTTCGTTCTGAAATTGGCTGAGTTTCTGACCTAGTATAACAAAGGAAATAAACAAATGAGATTCAACGTCAGAACAAAATGTATCTTCTCACATGTGCGCCCAACGAAGACTCAGATCAGCCTGCGCATTCGCGCAGTTTGATCAGAGTCTTCGTTGTCCGCATGAGGAATCTTTGCATCCTTGGCTATCCAAAATGCCCCCAGTGAAGGTTCTGATCAGACTGTGCGAATGCGCAGGCTGATCTGAATCTTCGCTGGGCGCATATGTTCAAAGGGACATTTTCTAACGTTAAAGCTCAAATCATTGGAAATGAACACGTGAAATACACACAGATGGGTGATATGGATGTAAGCCAGTATTTTCCATACAAAACTGTGGTTGCCAATAATACGTTTAGTATAATAATATTAAAGGACTCCTTTGAAACTCACATATACCGTTCCTAAACAATACCCCTCTACGCCTCCCGCTCTGTCTGTCTGTCTTTCCAAGATGAACCACGCCCGCTCAGGGACTTCTCTCTATTATCACAATCATCGCCGACTTACTTCTTTTGTCTGTCTCTCTTTTGTCAGTCTGAATTAAGTTAAAGGTAAAAATGAGTGTTCCGTACCCTGCGGCGGAAGGGGCTGTGGTGAGAATTAGAACCGGTAATGTCTCGGTCATAGCCTATGAAAGGCGGGGCCAAATCCTCTTCTTTCAACCTCTGCCTTTATTCTTCCTCAGAATGGTACCAGTTTTCATACTGGGTGACAGAGAAATGTTTTTTTTTTTTTTTTTTTTTTTTGTTTCACTCGGCAGTTTGAGGCAGGCTCGAAGCTGCAACCTTCAGCACCTTAGTCAAACGCCCTGACGGCTGTGATAGGTCACATCTCTGATAAGATATAAACCAGAAAATATACATCACAACACATGCCTATATAACATTGATCACTTAAACCCCTGTTTTATATAGTAAAACCGGGATTTATAGGGGTATACGTTATTTTTCTTATTTCGGCTCAAAAACATAGATTGTGGATACTCGTTAGAACCGCCTCGACGAGGCGGTTCAAACGAGTACCACAATCCATGTTTTTTTCCGCAGAAATATGGAAAAATATCAGAGTTCTTTATCTGAAAAGTTTCAGTTTCTCAATACATTTGAATAGGTGTGTTTTCGTAATGCATAATCGTCATACGATTGAGCGGAGTATTTCTATATTGTGCATTAGTATAATACTCGGATTAAAGCTCTTATTTGCGATTATTTTAAAATTATGTAACTTACAGACCGAATCCATAGCACTTGTCCGGGCGAAATGTCTTGTACATGAATTATGTACAACCATTGTGTCAAGCCAGTGGAATAGGTAAAACTAATCCAGAGTTCTCTGGCGTAGCCCCAACGTGCCTTATGGTGTCCGGCAACGTTAAAAACTCTCTGACTGAACGTCGTCATACTGTCTGTCTGTGTCTGTCTCTCTGTAGCTATTTAAGTTTTGGCTCTTGGACATTTAGTCCGAACCACTGTAAGCGAGGTAAATGATGAATTATTTTTCTAACAATGAAAGCAGGAGTTTCCTCCCCGCAGCAGCAAAAACTGTTACCCACAGTTGATCGGTCGTTGGTTAACCCTTCCACGCAAACAGTAGCAGGCGACATGTTCTATTAGTATTTTAATCTTCCAAAAAAGAAGGGCTAGACGATTCACATGAAATATTAAACCTTCGTTCTCTGAAAAGTGATAAAAATAAAAATATATATATATATTCATTTTAGAATGTCGTCTGATGCTATGGTGATCGGTGTAAAATTCTGGATTATTGAGGAATATCTGAATAGCTGCAAATATCGGGGTTATTTTAGTGGTTAATAAAGATGATATTTTGGTGTTCTAGCGCTTAGCATTCAGGATAGAAATTTCAGGAGGCGAAATTTCGAAATGTTTCTCTCATTTTTTCCTAGATAAAAGGCTTTTACATTTCATGCAAATTTGCAAATTGTCTCCTGAGGAGACAATTTGCAAATTTGCATGAAATGTCAAAGCCTATTTTTTGGTAAAAGTAAAAAACATTGTTTCAGATTGTCGTCTGCTGATTTGTTTTACCCAGCATGCTTAGTTGTAAAATGTGTAGGCCACGCCAAGTGAAAATGTTTTTTGTTTTGTTTTTTCTGACATATGTGGACAGCGATGGCTTAGAGCAACCTGAGCATGCGCACAGTCTGATGAGAGCCTATATGGTCAGTTACAGAATCATTTTAGAATACATCAGCGGAAGACAGAGACCCTGGTGAGCCTGTTTGGACTAGCTGGGTGATCAGAATCTGTGCATTTCACATGTTCGTAGACACATTTCCACATGCTATGACCCTTATTATAATAATATACTGACCTAAAACAAGAAACGTAACACTACTAAACGACAAAATTAAATGACTAATAACTTATGATCGTAAAACGGATCTAATATGTAAAACTTGCATTTAAATAAAAAAAAAAGTGTTTACTCCTCGGTATAAAGAATCCATGCAAGAAAATTGTTGACAAAAATATTAAGATAATTTTATTTACTGAAACAGAAAAATATAATATCTATCTTACTTTACTTTACTTACCAGTTCAGAAGTGTTGCGTTTCTTGTTTTGGTCAGTATAGTTGAGAAGCCGGTCATGTAGGCGGAAAGTACCTAAACAGACTCACTATGAACCCGAGAATATACAACTGTGAACTTAAAAAAGTCGTACTTACCCTAAGTATTCGGACACCTTCACTCCTTATCATGGTTATCTAAAATTGTCCTTTTTACTCCCTATTTAGATGTCTTAAAATTGCTACGAGTGAGTGACAAACAGTGTAGACCCTGATCAGACGCCGCAGAATGCGGCGTCTGATCTGGGTCTTCACTGTTTGCCCAGGCCTGTCTGTCCGAATACTTAGGATGAATATGGTATACATCTGTGAAGTGAAAATAGTTGAAGGACGCGGTATACAGAAATACAGGACACGAATATCTGTAGATGTCTATAGAAGGTGTGGGAAGATCAGACACAAAAAATGACCCCCGCCTTCAGCAAAACAAAAAAAAAAAAAAAAAAGTAAACTAATAATAATAATAATAAAAAAAAAAAAAAAAAAAAAAGTGCGCAGCAGCGAAGTTCCGATCAACCTCCACACATGCAGAGTCAAATCAGGGCATTTTGCTTTTCGTCGGTATACAGTAGTTTCCCGTTATTTCAAATACTGATACCTCAAACCACTGCTTAAGTCAAACTAAATAAACGACAATACTGATTTAGATTTCTATATGTTCTTTACATTTACACTCATTCTATCTCAAACTACTGTTACCTCAAACCAAAAATTCTTGTACCTTGGAGTTCGAGATATCGAGAGTGGATTGTATTCAGCAGGTAAGTGGACGGCGAAAGACCTTCAATATGCAAATGCGCTGGCTGAATCAAACTTTTTTTTTCTGTTCGCAAATTCCACAAAGACAACGTTTTGATGGCCCGATATTAATATACCGGCGCATCAGCTGTGATGCCTACTTTTAGTCATTTTAAACTAATATAGCACAATAAAATTATTTCAGTCCTGTGTGAGCCCTGTCAAGTGAAAAAGTGTCTTTGATCATGCGCATAATGTGCGATTTCTTATTATCCTACGCATGCGCAAGGTTTCAACCGGGCCTTTGCTCTCTATTGATATATTCTATAGAATCCAATGATTCTGGCAGCGGACAGCGAAGACCCTGATCAGACTGCGCATGAGCGCAGTCTGATCTGGGTCCTAGCTGTCCGCGCATGCCCCGAAGAAACATTTTCGCTTTGCGCGGCTAATATAAAATACATTAACATTTACCACTGTAATGGCAAATTCACAGACGGCAAAATTGATGATATATTTTTTTTTTTTTTTTCATTTTTTTTTTTTTTTTTTTTTCAGAAAACAGAATTTGACACTTCATGCAAATTGTCTGTAATTGAGACTATTTGCATTATATGTCAAAACCTTTTTTTCTTGGAAAGATAAGAAATATATTTCAATATGTCGTCTGCTGAAAATTTTACCCAGAGTACTTAGCGTTAAATTTCTCGGTTTTGAAAAGGTTTTTTGAGACATAGGCGAATAACAATGACCAAGATCAGCCTGTGCTTTCAAACAACCTACTCAGGGCCTTTACTGCTCGCATAGAGACTCACTCAATTAGACCGCGCAGATGTACAGCGGTTGGGGATGTAAGAATTCGCCCAGGGGGCGTTTTACTGGGGTACGCCTTTATCGTTTAGCATGCTAGCACCCTAGGTAAAAATTTCAGCAGACGACATTCTGAAATATTTTTCTTCTTGTTTTTTCGGAATATAGGCGGTGCCAAATTGTCTCCTAAGGAGAAAATATGCTTTGATATTGTTCTAAGGAGACAATTTGCATCAAATGTCACAGCGTTTTTCTTTAAAAAAATAATAAATGAATAAATATTTTTCATATTATTTTTTCTCTCCAGAAAATAGGCTTTGACATATTGTCACCTAAAGAGACAATAGGCTTTGATATTTCAAGCAAATTGTCTCCGAAAAGTCAAAATCTATTTTCTGAAAAAAAAAAAAAAAAAAAAAAAAAAAAAATCAGTTTGTCGGCTGCTGAATCTGAAGGTTATCATAACCACCGTAACAGATTTATAACGCAATATGGATTGGACGCTGTGAAAATGTGTTGTTGTTTTTTTTTGAGCATGTGGGCATGCGCAAATCAACCCACGCTATGTCTGAACAGGACCTGTGCTGGTCGCTTAGTCACTTAATAATGAAGAATATTACATTCCCATGGGCTTTAACGCCTACTGGAATTTGGAAATGAAATATATTCTATTCATGCTTTTATATTATACTCCTGTTCTATATCAACGTACATATTTAATAAATAAAGACCCTGATCGCACAGCATGGGTGGATTTAGGATTATTTAATACGGGGTTCAAAACTTTTTAGACGGTTTGAGTTAAATCAAATTATAGTACTTGCTACACCTATTCGGACAGACAACGTAATCAAACAGTGTCGACCCAGATCAGACGCCGCGGAACGCGGCGTCTGATCAGGGTCCACACTGTTTGCCATTAATACAACAATTTAGACGCATTCACTGTCAGTAAAAAGGACTTGTAGAATTTTTAGAAGTAGAAGGTAAAAATAAGGTGAGCGAGTATTAGTGTATGTACGATATCCAAAATTTATCAAATTCAAAATTACCCATGAAAATGAAAAACTGAAGCAAAGTTGGCGGCGGTGGGGAGCGGAGGATGTCGATTTAAACCCCGATCCCACTCTGGGTCCGCCTCTGCACAGACCGAATGCAGTTTATTGTTTTTCAAAGTTTCCATTATTCAAGTTAAATGTTACAATAATCTGAAGCACGTGTACGAAGCGAGCAATCAACAGATGAAACATCATGTCAGTTTTCGGATAAAATTAGGGTAGCATAAAATTTAATTTTCATTACACGGCCGGCGATCAAGGGATTTAGTTTACTTGGACAGAGGACGCGTCTGGATAATTACTGCTCATAAAATGCCGAATGACACTAAGACCGTATTAATACGCCACTAGCACGTGACTCGATCAGAGCCAATAACATGATCAGGTGTCCGAGGCACGTGCTCTCGTGTCATAGGTTAAACTGATCAGGTCCAGGTTAGTCCGTCACTTAAGGACGAAACCAGTCACTTTGTCCAGTAAATTATAGCACGCTAACGAAGTCCGGTTATCAATTTAAGGACAATTGTCTACAAATGGGGATTTGTATATTTCTGATGAGTACACGTGTCGGTGACTCTAATACAAATAAACTTGGACTGAGAGAGAGAGAGAGAGAGAGACAGAGAGACAGAGACACAGAGAGAGAGAGAGAGAGAGAGAGAGAGAGAGTAAAAAAGTGCCTGTTACTGAGGGTAGCTCCTTGCTTTATACAGCGAACCCTCGTTACAACGACAGCATTTGTTCCAAAAGATGTTGCCATTAAATGAATTTACTGTTATCATCACGAAAACATATCTTTATAATTTTGACCCCCTTAAACCTCACTTTTATATAGTAAAACTGGGGTTTACAGGGGTATACATTATTTTTCTTATTTCTGCTCAAAAACATAGGTTGTAGGTACTCGTTAGAACCGCCTCGACGAGGCGGTTCTAACGTGTACCCACAATCTATGTTTTGAGCAGAAATATGAAAAATATCAGAATTTTTTATCTGAAAAATTGCTTTTTTTGGTGGTAAAATTTTCAGTGTATTTGAATAGGCGTGTTTTCGTAATGAAAAACTCTAATGAGTAGAATAATGTGAAAGGCATCGTTTTTATTTCTTAATTCATCAAAGAACATATGTTCTGTATAATTGTTAGAATCGTCTCAGTGAGGCGATTCTATCAAAATATCTAAAAATATGTTTCTTTAAATATTAAATACAATGTTCCTGCATATTTTTTTTATTTACTGTCACCTTTCGAGTAAAGGTTTCGTTCGTGCCAGTCAAATTATTATTATTATGAATTTTGTTTTTGTATCGAATGTCAGTATAAATCTTATCAGTGACATTATATCGCAACGATTCTGTAAGCGGACACTTCGACCTGAAAAGACCGCGCCCTGAAAATACAGCGCTGCTGGGCATCACATGTATGAATCTCTCTCTCTCTCTCTCTCTCTCTCTCTCTCTCTCAACGTGCATGCATGCATATATTTATTTTCATCCCAAGTTTCAGGCCTCCAGACATAGGAATCGTATTCTAATGTCATTAACCTTTACCACTCTCTGGGCCAATTCAGCAGACGACAAATTTGTGATATTTTTTTCTTATTTTTCCCAGAAAACAGAATTTGACATTTCATGCAAATTGTCTCCACTGGAGACAATTTGCATGAAATGTCAAATCCTGTTTTCTAGGAAAATTAACAAAAGATTTTTACTATGTCGTCTGCTGAATTTTTTTAACCCAGAATGCTAAACGTAAACCCTAACATTTTATATTTTATTCTAGACAATTTCTTGATTCTTTCATGACATGAGATTGAATCTCTTCGGAGTGGGTGTACATTCATTCAGTCATAGAGACGTTTCCTATACTGTATAGTACAACAAACTGTTTCAAAGGTCAGCCTGATATTTGCTTAAGGCTTTTACAATTAGGAGTGATCTTTACAACTTGGAAATGTACAAGCCTTAGACATTTAACATTAAGACTGGAAAATGTCAGGAAATGTGAAGGTTGTATATAAAGGAGTTGAGACCTTAACACCCCACAGTTTCATTCCTACATTGGTTTAAACCAATCCAGTGTTTCTTTCTTTTCTTTCTCTCTAAGGAAATTGTATAATTCTGGATATTTTTTTATATATATATTATTCGATTTCTGTAAATGGCGAATCACAAGTGAAATTTTGATTTTTTTTTTGATTTTTTACGGAGAAAATAAGTCTTGAGAGTTCATGTGAATCGCCTGCCAGACAGACGATTCACATGAAATGTCAAGACTTATTTCCTCTGAACAATAATTATATAAAAATTGAATGTCACCTGCTACCATCACAAAAACACACCTATATAATTTTGACCCCCTTAAACCCCACTTTTGTATAGTAAAACTGGGGTTTACAGGGGTATACTTTATTTTTCCTATTTCTGCTCAAAAACATAGATTGTGGGTACTCGTTGAAACCGCCTCGCCGAGGCGGTTCTAACGGGTACCCACAATCTATGTTTTGAGCAGAAATAAGAAAAATATCAGAACTTTTTATCTGAAAATTTACAGTTTTTGGAGATGAAATTTTCTATATATCTGAATAGGCGTGTTTTCATAATGAAAGTTTGCTTGGTGCATCAAAATTGCCTTTGTTTGTCTATCGTTTAACTGTGGCTGTATTGGTTATTGACTTATATTGACTGATATTTTTAAATAAACAAATATATAAATAAATAATAAATAAATAAATAAATAAATAAATCCTGAATAGTGTGGCAGTGGTCAGTAGCTTTGTTTTTACGCAGATGGAAATATGGTTTTCGCACAGCTAGATTCTACATGAACAAATGGATTGAAATTCAAGTCACGTGGGCTATATAACATTTGTGACGTAATATCGAGAATGTGACAAGTTAAAATTATTGTTGCTTACGCTCATAAAAAACAAAAACAAAAATAAAAATACAACAACAATGAAAAAAAAAAAAAAAATGAAAATTACAAGTTTAGGAAACAAAAAGATTCACTTCCGCAAAGCAAGGTCCCAAAATTTGGAATTTTTAGGTATATGGACCTTTTATTTAGAATACCAATTCCAAGCAATTAATTCCTTTAAGAATCTATTTATTGTAATGCGTCGCCATAAAAGTCACGTTACAACCTTGAGCTATGGCGTAGAGGAAGGACCAAGAAATATACCAGACTGCGCATTTAGTACCGTGGAGGAATATATACTGCCCCCATTTTCAGAACTTGCAGTTTACAAAAGCATATTTATCGCGTGGCGGACAAAAAAGTTCCCGACGAGACAGCGTTGGTACACAGGCTGGTTCAACCATGGGCTGTTGGCAATTCTTGTGGTGCGGTCTACAAATACCACTTTAACCGAGAAACGGATCCTAAAATAGTGCGTTAAAACCTACTAGGCTTTGGGCAAATTCAGCAGACGACAAATTGATGATATTTTTCTCATTTTTCCTAGAAAATAAGATGTGATACTTCATGCCAATGTCTCTTAAGGAGACAATTGCACGAGAAGTCAAATCCTATTTTGCTGAGAAAAATAAGAAAATACTTCAAAATGTCGTCCGCCGAAAATTTTACCCAGCGTGCAAAGTGTTTATTTATAAAATCAATGACGAGTATTAATCGTCCAGCCGGGAGCAGAGTGCCAGCCATGAACAGAAAGCGGCGAAAGGTAAGTTTTGTAGCTTTAAAGTGCACTATTACGACGCAAAATGTAGAAATGTAGAAATTTTTTACTCTTTGCGTTGATATATAGCTCCAGGTATGAGGGGATGTCCACAAAGTTTTTCTTATTTCTACACGAAAACATATGTTGTGGGTACTCATTTGAAGCGCCTCGGAGAGGCGCTTCAAATGAGTACCCACAGCATATGTTTTCATGAAGAAAGAAGAAAAATATCAGCATTGTTTTGGTTGAAAAAAAGCGCTTAACTGGATCTATGGTACCGTTTTAGCTCGACTATACGAAACAAGCAGCACTGTGTTCGGACATCAGTCTTTATAAGAGTTATGGTTTTTATCATCATGTGATGCACGGAGTAATTCACGGTACAGTGACGGTACAGTGATTTGCCTTATACGGACGAATACTCGGCGGGATACTCAAACGACGGTGACATAAAGAATACATTGCTTAACTGGGGAGATATAATACAACCACATGCACTAATGGAGATTTTTTTTTCTACATTTTACATCAATACTGACCATATATACGAAAATGTTAAAAAAATATATTTCTGTATTTCGCTTTGACGCTAATGCAAAATGAAGAAAATTTCGACAATTCCACATTTTGCGTTGTAAAAAGTGCATGTACTTCTAATGGCAGGAACGTTATGAATGTCAGATATTGGTTGCCAGATGAAACTTTATAAATACCAGAAATTAGTTGCCAGATGAAAGGTTATACATATTAGAAAATTGGTTGTCAGATGAAACTTTATAAATACCAGATATAAGATGCCAGATGAAACGTTATAAATATCAGATACTGGTTGTCAGATGAAATTTATAAATACCAGATATTAGTTTCCAAATGAAACGTTATCAATATCAGATATTGGATGCAAAATGAAACGCTATAAATACCAGATATTGGTTGCCAGATGCAAAATTGTAAATACCAGATATTAATTGCCAGATGAAACCTTATAAATACCAGATATTAGATGCTAGATGAAACGTTATAAAGACCAGGTATTTGTTGACAAATGAAATATTATAAACACCAGATATTGGCTGCCAGACGAAACATTAAAAAACCAGATATTCTGTGCCAGATGAAACATTATAAACACCAGATATTGGACGCCAGATGAAACATTATAAATACCAGATATTGGGTTCCAGATGAGCTATGGTTTAAATGAGAATGCAGCATAAGTTGCTAGTGTTTCCTGGAGTAAAGTGCTAAGCAAACCATTTACTTTGATGCCAGTTTTATCAGAATCAGTCAAGAAATAAGGAAGTTACAGTGGTTTGAATCTAGTCAAAATGGCCGCCATGGATGCCGCCATATTTAAGGCTTTGTTACGTCATACAGCCCAAAATAAAATATACAAAAACCTAATTATAATGGGTCTTCAAGAATATTTTGGTACAGTGTTTAACATACGCTTAATTATAGTGACAAGCAATCATTCCGCCCAAATTAACCCCTTGTAAGAAGAACAACTTTTAAAATAGATATTTAAACTTTTTTGAAACATTAAATATTCAAAATGGCGGCGCCAATACTACCAATGTTGAATTATTCAATTGTCCAAAACTTCCTTATTTCTTGACTGATTTTGTTCGAATTTGTATCAAACTTCATGGTTTGTGAAACGCTTTACTTTGCAGTACACGATGCTTTACGGTTGCGTTCCCCTTTAATACTCGTTTATAGTTCTTAAGGCTTGAGCAGCGTCGGCATCTCAGTAGATTTAGCGCTAGTTTGATTGTACTTCGATTGGAAGTTTGAATCCTCTCTGAGAATTTTCTTCCTATGATTCTGGGTTGTTCCCTAGCATAGAGCAACATGATGCTGTCATCTTATCATTGTCCTAAAGACTTATATTGATGACTGGCCGTCAACACACTAAACCATTGCCTTCCGCTGATTCAAGAAGGGCAGTTGTCAGTTTCTGGCGAAAGAATGTGCATAATACAGGTTAACCGCTTAGAGGACAAAGCCTGCCCAGTAAACGTGTAGTAGGGTAAACTGATCGCGCTCGATATGACCCCATTGGGGTGACTGGACCGTAAAACTTCAACACACACACTAAAACATTTAAAAAAAATAAGAATTATTGTACAGACAAGCAAATTTCTGAAAATTTCTCGAATTTAGACGCGTCTTTTAAATATTCATATATTTATCATTATTATATTTTTATATTCTTTCAGGTAAGGTATACTGGTATATATTTTGAACTTATTTAAAAAACCTATGATAAATTCAAACAGATGTGACATTCCTTATCCCGTGAAGAGCCCTGTAACACAATTCAGCTGGGGTTGGGCAATCTGTGATCACTGTGTGCATTACAAAAACATGCCTATTCAAATATACTAAAAATTTTACCACCACAAAAATGGAAATTTTCAGATAAAAAATTCTGATATTTTTCATATTTCTATTCAAAAGATAGATTGTGGGTACTCGTTAGAACCGCCTCGACGAGGCGGTTCTAACAAATACCCATAATCTATGTTTTGAGCAGAAATAAGAAAAATAATGTATACCCCTGTAAACCCCAGTTTTACTATATAAAAGGGGGGTTTAAGGGGGTCAAAATATATAGGCGTGTTTTCGTTATGGTGTAAAACAGATGTAAAACAGATGTCCAGGAAGAGCCACAAACATAGAACGTAGCCTACCATTGACACCAACAGGAAAAGAAACGGTCCATGACAGACAGTACACAGACCACAAACTAGAGAAAAGCAAAGCAAACAGCTCCAGCTTCCCAAACAAGGTAATTACATGTATAATGCTAGACAGGATCCACTAAATACAGCAATAAGACAACGAAGAGGACAAAATATGACAACAGCCCCGCCGCGAGCAGTCACAAAGTCACAAGGTCACACAAAGAAATCAGCACCAGAACCACTGCCATAGACCGGTCAGTAGTAAAACCTACCGGCGGTTAAACCGATTTTAGTGGTAAGATTACGAAAACACGCCTATTCAAATGTATAGAAAATTTCACCACCAAAAACTGAACATTTTCAGATAAAAAAAAAACTTTGATATTTTTTCATATTTCTGCTCAAAACATAGATTGTGGGTACTCGTTAGAACCGCCTCACCGAGAAAATAAATAAGAAAAAATAATGTATACCCCGGTAAACTCCAGTTTACTGTATAAAAGTGGGGTTTAAGAGGGGTCAAAATCATATAGGTATGTCTTCGTGATGCCAAATCGTCACCGTGGGTTCAAATGTTGTCTAATAATAATAATACAGTCGATTCTCGTTATCTCGAAGTCCAAGGAACTCTCTTCAAATGTTGTCTAATAATAATAATAATAATAATAATACAGTCGATTCTCGTTATCTCGAAGTCCAAGGGACTCTCTGAAATACTTCGAGATATCATACCTCGACATATCAGATTTGCAGAATTGAGGAAAAAAATAAATCAAACAACCACATTTCATAAATAAATATATAAATTGACTCCTAAAGTTAGAGATATATTGAAAATATTGTGGAAAAGAGGAGAAATGGCTCCTTAGGAGCAACTAAGAAGCAATTTCTCTTCTTTTTTCCATTATATTTTGGTACCTGTTATTAGATTTCCATGTTAAAACAGAGACGCGATTTTCACGCTGAGATAAGCGGTTATTCGAGATAGGCGCAGTCAAGATAACGAGAGTCGACTGTAATAAAATACTTGGCCCGCAAAGTGGAAAACAAGGCACAAATATAACACACACAGAGAAAGAAAAAGAAAGCAGTGGGCAGCTGTTGAAGTGAGGAGACCGCAATGCTATATTTAGGACAAGAAAGCATGACGCACGAAAACAGAAAGCAAAGTGGGCAGCCATACAGCGGGTGACCACAATACTAGAATACAAACAGAACTTGACATGCAGCAAAGGACCACAAAGCCTTACAAAGAGCAATCAACTCCTTAGAACCACCACATTAGAATGGTCAGTGGCTGCTGGTGTGTGTGTGTGTGTGTGTGTGTGTGTGTGTGTGTGTGTGTGTGTGTGTGTGTGTGTGTTGGGGTGGAGTTAGAAGCGGGAAGGTTTAAGTGTATAAGTGAGAAAGATATGTGGGGAGAAGTGAATCGGGAAGGTATAAGTGTATAAGTGTAAGAGAGAAAAAACAAACAAAAAAAAAAAAACAACAAAAAAACACTCACACACACAAAAAACAAAAAAAAAACAACAACAACAACAACATATATTGCGCTTTTGTTTTACATTTCTTTTACTTGTAAACTATTTAACAAGACATGAAGTCAGATTTTAAAGAAAATATGTCGAAAATAGTAAACTACTAGAAAAAAAAAGCATTTTTGAATAACGTGAGTAAAACCCTCGTATTTTTGGTTGAGCCTGTCTTTAAAGAATAAACCACATTAACAGGGACACTCTTGGCATACGATACTGCACTGGTTTAGCTAATTTCAGCTGTGCCTAGACCGTGATCAGACCCCACAGAAAGCGGCATCCTACATTAACAATTCATTATAACAGTCACAATTAAACAAAATCTGAGAAAAATAGATCCTTTGAAAGCAAGAACACAATATAAAGAAAACGTTTGTTCCGACTCACCGTGGTTCTACCTGTGCTTTTCAATTGCCCTAACTTCCGGTTTGTAGTCTCAAGTCCTCATCTTTTTTTTTTCACAGTGTTGAGAAGTTAACCTATACAGACAACCCTCTTTATACCGACACCCGATACAACGACAAAATTCGTTGTAATGACAATTTGACTGTCAAGAAATTTTCGCTTATGAGGTAACAATTAGTCACAAATTATGCAATAATATTGTATTTAATACTTTTAAAGAATCGCATGTTTTGGATATTTGTTAGAATCGCCTCAGTGAGGCGATTCTAACAAATATCCAAAACATATGTTCTGTAAGGAAATAAGAACAAAACAAAACCTTTCTTACATATCAATCTGCTCATTAAGTATCCTGTACAACAGCATATTCATGTTATGAAAACGACTTTGGGAACAAATGCTTTTGTTGTAACGAGGGTTCACTGTATTTTGCTCATTGTTGATCTACTGATGAGTTACGGAGCTTTATTTCTAAACAGCCGCACATTCGCTCAGACTGGTCAGGGTCTTTGGTGTGTGTTAAACAAATATCGTGTTCAAATGTGAAATGTGCTCATTCGGATAAAGAGAGTATATGCACAGCCTGCCTAGGTCATTATCGTTTACATGGCGAAGAAAGTTTTACACAAGTGGCTTACGTCGTTACAAGGATTGGTTGGGATATCGTTTCATAACACATTGTAAAGGTTTGTGGGAGAATGATAAGTGGTCAAAATATATGTGGCAGATTTTCTGCCATTTTGTACAAGGGAGAAAACATTTGTGACTTTCTGTTTGCTTTCCTGTACACCACCCCCCTTCTGGAAAGGGACCTACTATAAAAGGAAAAATAAAATGCTCCCAAGAGGAGCAATTTCTTTCTTTCCGTTTAGAGCGGACCCTTTTTCAGAAGAGAGCAAAACAATGTTACTGAGTTGTCTGCCTTGAAAGTATGTCAGTTCCGTTAAGGTAAAGTGTTGTGTAGCTCAATGATATGATTTGAAACTACTCATTAGTTTATAAGTGTGTTCAGTAACTCACTGGTAAGCTTTTTGCGATCTCTATTAGTGTACATTTTTTTCATAACTAGCTGGCAAGATAACTTTGAGAGTAGGATCTACTAGCATAACATGATTAAAACTCGCTTACTAAAGTTTTGGATGTATTTATGCTTAAAAATTGTTAGGTAATTCACTGGCGAAACTTCAAAATGACAGTGGAACCAAGTGTAATCCTTGCAGAAAACCACTTTTCGTCTTTTTATTGTCTTAGATAAATAGTTATTACATTTAGGGTTTCTATCAAATATATACCTTGGCAGAAAAAAATGGGTTTTCTTATAAATGCTTTGTTGTGATGAATGAAAATTCAAAATGACAGTGAAATCAATGTTTATCCTTGGTGAAAACCACTTTAAGTGGTACTCGTCTTAGATAAATAGTTGTTATAAGTTGTTATAACTGTAGTTTCTATTAAATTTATATTTCAGCATATCGTAAATATGGATTATTCTGATAAAGGCTTTGGTGACTGTTTAAATTTTTTAACAAAGAGGGTAGAAGGAAGATTAACTCCGTTTGCAAACCACCCTGTCTTACAATGGGAAAACGCCGGTTCAAATATATTGAGAATTTTACCGCCAAAAAACGAAAACTTTCAGATGAAAAATTCTGGTTGATCTAGTTTTCATATTTCTGCTGAAAACAGAGATTGTGGGTACTTGTTAGAACCGCCTCGGCAAAGCGGTTTTACCAAGTATCCACAATCTATGTTTTTGAGCAGAAATAAGAAAATTAATGTATACCACTGTAAACCCCAGTTTTACTGTATAAAAGTGGTGTTTAAGGGGGTCAAAGCTACATTTGCGTGTTTTCTTGATGCTACGGGAAAATTAAATTTGGAGATATTCAGGAAAGGTCAGAATAATGGAACACAACCCTTCTAAGGCATAGAATAAAGGTAAAATTGCATTAAATAACTACTCAAATCACTTCATCTGACATAGAAAACCCAAATATCGGATGAAGGTTAAATTGCTATAAATAACTACTCAAAACAGCAATTCGTCGAAAACAAAACACTCTGTTTTCGACGAAGTGCTGTTTTGAGTAATTATTAAATCAGTACTCAAAACAGCACTTCGTCGAAAACAGAACAACCATGTTCGGGTGTTCTGTTTTCGACGAAGTGTTTTTTTGAGTCGTTATTTAAGGCAATATAACCTTTATCCGTATAAAGGTTTAACCGCATTAAATAACTACTCAAAAAAAATTTCCTCAGTTATTTATTTACAATTTTATACCTATGAGCCACAGGACTCGCTTGGGCTATATAAAGTGAGACCTACTATGAAATTATTGCGTCCATTACAGAATAACTCACTATAATATTGTGAGTCCTGGGACTCGCTGAGATTTAAGACATGAATCCCAAAGCAAATATGTGAATACGGGACTCGGGAAGCGCAGGTCAAAAAAATCACTTGTCGTCGAAAACAAAACACCCAAACATTGGGTGTTCTGTTTTCGATGAAGTGCTGTTTTAAGTAATTATTTAACGCAATTTAACTTTTATCCGTAGATAGAACAGACGTACGAAGAAGAAGCGCAACAGAAGTACCGCCTTGGAACGGTCAACAGAACAATTGTTTGGGACTTAAACCTGGCTTAACGCCCTCAGTCCCAGAAAACGTATGAGGTATCTCCCAGAAAACTTATAAGGTATCAGAAGCACGTGTGCAATAATGCAATTTGATTTCTGTAAATCGAAAATAAAGTGGAAAAGTAGAGTTCAAGCATTGAATCCTGCTTTCCATGTCTTTCAGAAAGTCGTATTTTGCCTGATGTTTTATACTTTAGATGTAAATTTGCAACTTTTTTTCATGATTTCATGCAAACCCTTTTGTCGTAATTTCTAAAGCACCTTTTTTTTTTATTTTATTTATTAAGTTAAACCAAATGAGTATTTTCATTTGCCCACAGTACAATGGCTAAAAATTGTGCAAAAATCGATAGGTAGGTAGATTAGAGGCAGGTTTTCAAAAGTTTCATTTGTTCAAAATTTTATAAAGTTATTTTCACAAAATTGTTGTGAAACATAAATGGTTTAAAATAGTAGAAAAAAGTATTTCAAAAACAAATATGTAAAATAAAAAAAAAATCAAAAGCATCCCTCTACTATAGAAACTGCATAGGTCAGGCAACTTTTTGGATGTAATTTTAATTGTAGGGTAAATATTTGATAACAAAGCACAGAAACAGAAAGACAAAAGGTCTTGGATAAAATATGGTCAATCAGATGAAAACTTTTTTATTTAAAAATAAACCAAAACACACACAAAAAACTTCTTTCCAAAAATAAACAAACAAAAAAAAAAAAAAAAAAAAAAAAACTTCTTTCCAAGTGATGCCAAAAGTACATTAGGTCCAACTCTGTTAACATCCATATAGGTAAGATATTTGCTTTAAAATAATATTGACCACATGCTGTCAAGCTTAGTCTTCGGAGATGTTGCTTCAGATATAGTGATAAGCAAGTTATGTAAGCAAATAGATAAAAATAGGCAGACCATTACGAAAACACGCCTATTCAAATATATAGAAAATTTCACCACCAAAAATCTGAAAATTTTCATATAAAAAACTCTGATATTTTTCATATTTCTCAAAACATAGATTGTGGGTACCCACAATCTATGCTTTTGAGCAAACATAAGAAAAATAATGTATACCACTGTAAACCCCAGTTTTGCTATATAAAAGTGTGGTTTAAGGGGGTCAAAATTATATAGACATGTTTTCGTGATGCAGAAAAAGCCAAAAGATTGTTTCCTTATTTGTAGAGAATCAAGTAAAAAAAAAAACAAAAAAAAAAAAAAAAAAAAAAAAACGCTCAATGACATCTTTATGGTGTCTCACAAGTTAAAGGGGAAAAATAAACTATCCTTAGCAATATTAACTTTAAAAGGGAATGGATCATGTAGTAGTTTTTCTGCAGATCGTTTAAGGGGGATCTTCTGATAAGTACTACTTTGTAGAAACTAAATATGGCCTTTCCCGGTATCTGTATTTATATGTTTTGGACTTAAGAAACAAGAAACAATCAGAACCTTGCAAGAAACCAGATACTTATTGCCTCTCCTGATTGTGATACGGATGTGTTTCCTATCATATTACATTGAAACTGGATAGGGATTACGTGCATGGTCTAAGTGATTATTCAATATATTTGTTTTATGCTGTTATAAAACACGAAATACATATCATTATGGGATGTCTCAATTTTTGTCATTTTAAAGTATTCCTAATCACATATACTAACCCTGTCAGCATTCTACGTAGATCTATATCGTGCCGTCATCGGCCCGTCAGGGTAGCTGACGGGCCGATGACGGCCCGATGTAGATTTACGTAGAATGCTAGCTGGGAACTAACATTTTGATTATTCATTGTGCAATATGCTTATTTGTAATAATGGTAAATGGTCAAATAACTACAATCATATTAAATCATTTTTAAATTCCAAGCATTGTGTTTACAATGTTCAGTTAAATATATCAGGAAGGTCCTTACCATATTTAACTTATATTCAGGTAAGACCCTATCAAACACAAATTTTATTTGCAAATAAAATGTTCAATCAGGGGCTAGAAAGCATGAACAGTATTGCAAAGTTCATATCTGTTCATAAACAGACTCGGTAACCAAGTCTGCTATTTTCATTTATTTGTTGTGCTTCTTGCTCTCAAAGTACCCTTCCTTTAAGACCTTTTTTTAAATAAACCTTTTGTACTAGTCTGCAATATATGTTATCATAACCTTAAGTTATTGTAACTACATTGTTTACAACAAAATATAGTTCAAGTAAAACAGTGAAAAACTAGTATGCATTAACTGAAAACCTCTAACACATTTTTCATATTTCTACAAATTTCAGTTAAATCTGGAAATGAATGTAAATAGTAGGCTGGGTTGGTACTAAAGTTCTATGTGATGAAAGAGAGAAATATAGCATTTAAGATGTACAGGAACAGCCACAATCACAGAGCATAGCCAACCAATGACATCAAGAGGAAAAGTAAATAAACCATGACAAACATTACACAAGCTACAAGCTGAAGAAAAGTAAATAGCCCACTCTTCCCCAAAAAGGTGATCAAAATGCTAGCTAGACAGGATCCTTTTAATACAACAATAAGACAAAAAAAAGGACAAACTATGAAAACAACCCTACAACGAGCAGCCACAAGGCCACACAAAGAACATACCTATATGATTTTGACCCCCTTTAACCCCATTTTTATATAGTAAAACTGGGGTTTACAGGGGTATACATTATTTTTCTTATTTTTGCTCAAAACATAGATTGTGGGAACTCGTTAGAAACGCCTAAACTTCCAGTTTTTGGAGGTGAAATTTTCTATGTATTTGAATAGGCGTGTTTTCGTAATATATATATATATATATATATATATATATATATATATATATATATATATATATATATATATATATATATATATATATATATATATATATATATATATATATATATAAACTACTGGAGAAACCTTAATATTTGAACATAATCCTCGAATATTAGAAAAAAAAGAGCACATTTTATGAACACTAGAATGATTTGGTTGAAAGAATAATACGAGCTGGAGGTACCCAGTAAATACCATATCCATGGACCATATTTGGTTTCTTTTGATCTAGTTACAGTATAGTAAATGCAAAGACGGCCTGTTAGAAAATGTTATATCTTGCTCTTAACCAGTTAACAAATTGATGATAATCTTTTTTTTATGTTGTTTTTTTTTTTTCCAGAAAATAGACTTTGAAAGGTCATGCAAATTGTCTCCTAAGGAGACAACTTGCATAAAATGTAAAAGCCTATTTTCTGGATCTTTTTTCCTGCATGTTAAACATATATTTGGTATGGCTATGTTTATATTACACATTACATAATAATGCACTTAAGAAGAATGCTAGCTGGGTATGCTGAGCTGGTACTGGTTCTCATCTGATGAAAAAGAACTCCTTATGTTGACTTTTCCATACTGTACTTAAGTATCAATAGTATTACAGTATCCTTCTTATTATAGTCCATCATTAAGTACACGTTATTTCCATCATTTATTCTTGAGAAACTTTATTTTACTTTTTAGATTTTGTTCCTCTTTTGCAGTTCTCTTATGTTCGTACGACGGTTATTGCACAAGTGTGACTTTGTTTGTTCCTCATCTCTTCTTTTATTGTGCCTTGGAAGACTTATGTTCGTGATAGAAGCCTTTCTTAGCTATTCATTTATATTTTTATGTGTTTTAGGCAAAACATAGTATAGAATATGTCCAGGAAGAGACACAATAACAGAACTCAGATTACCAATGACACAAAGAGAAAGAATAAACAAACCATGACAGACAGTACACAGCAAACCAGAGAAAGCAAAGTAACATACACAAATCTAAATAAGTCAGTCGACTTTCTTCTGGATCCATTGTGCATATGTCATACATGCTATGTTCTATTTTCTATTTCTCTGTAAGGATTTATACAAACAAACTAAAGTTTTAAACCAAAGTAACAGCTTACAACTGAAGATGGTCCTATGATATTAGTAAAATGAGAACAATTAGTGAAAATTGGAATGATTTAGTTGCAACTATAATAGAACTAGAGATACTCAGTAAATGTCACAATCATGGACCACATTTGAATTTTATTTGATTTAATTAAAGTGTGGAATATCATTCATTTTCTTATTTATTCACTACTGATTTACATATTCCTGCTTTGTTATTTTGTTTTGTATTGATGGCGTTGTAATAATGAAAATAAAAATAGCAACTATCATTATTGCTCTAATTGCCAATACTACTACTATCACAGTCCTTACTTTTTCTTCCAACTCAAATATATAGTTACTTAGAGGTTCTTCTTCTTCTTTCTCCTCTTTTGCCTTCTCTTCTTCTTCTCATTATCTTTTACTCAGTCTACTTTTATCTCCTATTTGTTTTTGGAAAATGTATGGAATAATGTTTATCCGCTATTTTCTCGCTTATATTCAATTATTGTGTTTTACTTGATAGGGGAAGAACCTTAACTTGAGTCCAAATCCCTTTGCTGTATTTGTTATAGCTATGACATCCTTTAAATGATTCTAATATGCAAAGACAGTTTGTTAGAAAATGTTACAGGCTCTCATTTTCTAATCCGTAGTGTGTTCTGTGTTTCCAAAGGCAATCTTTTTTTACGTTTATTTCTGAATTATTCCATTATTTTGGAATGGTTATATTTATACTACACATAGCTTAATAACCAGAATGTGAATGGTTACTTTGTTTTTTATCTGAATACGCGTTATTATTGACTTCCTTATTGGTTGTTACGTTACATAAATGACAATCTATAACTTGGTTGTGAACAATGCATCCACATCACTGACGTCGTTTTGGTTTGGTTGTTTACGTTACATAAATTAGAAGCTAATATTTGTTTGTGGACAATATATCCACATCAGTGATAGCATTTTAAACCTGTCGAGTAGTTTGGAATAGCTTTACCCTTTCAACCCTGATTTTCTGAAATAGACTCGTCTATCCATTATTTGGACATATACATTACTCCCAAAAGGGAGACAGTTGTAAATCAAGAACATGATGACAAACAGTGTAGATCCTGAGAAGAGAGCTCAATATGAGCCGTCTCATCTAGATCTACATTGTTTGCAAAAGTATATGTCTTGATCTACAAGGCTGAAAGGGTTAAGTGCATTTGTGGCCTTTATAGGCTCTGCAATTTGTATCATAATACTTACTTTACTCTCAGTACATCACTGAGAAGCAAAGAAGGTGGTATTAATAATATATTTTATTCTAAAGAAATATACATATACAACTGTGTTGTAAGAGCATGAACATGAGGTCACTGGTCTTAAAAATCATTCCTTTGAGAAACATTAGATAGAATTAGACAGAACTCAATAATCTGAAACATTAATGTTTCCACTTGCAAACTTTACAAATAGATTACACAGAATTCAATATGTCTATAACATTAATGTTTCCATGCCACTTGTGCAACTTATAAATAAATTAGACATAACTCAATACATCTAAACATTAATTTTTCCCTGCCACTTGTACAATTTATAAATAAATTAGACAAAACTCAATATGTCTCAAACATTAATATTTCCATGCCACTTGTAAAATTTAAAAATGAATTAGATAGACCCCAATATGTCTAAAACATTAATGTTTCCATGCCACTTGTAAAATTTATAAATAAATTAGACATAACTCCATATATCTAAAACATTAATGTTTCCTCTTGTAAAACTTATAAATAAATTAGACTGAATTCAGTGTATCTAAAACATTAATGTTTCCATGACACTTGTACAATTGGTGAATAAATTAGACAGAACTCAATCTGTCTAAAACATAATGTTTCCATGCCACTAGTAAAATTTATAAATGAATTAGATAGAACTCAATATATGTAAAACATTAATGTTTTCATGCCATTTGTACAATTTATAAATTAATCAGACAGAATTCAATATATCTAAAACAGTAATGTTTTCATGCCACTTGCAAATTTTTAAACAGATTAGACAGAACTCAATATATCTAAAACATTCATATTTCCATGCCACTTATAAAATTTATAAATAAATTAGACAGCTCAATATATTTGAAATATCAAATTCTTAAAGGAATGGCACCTGAAACTTTCTGAAGTGCCAGACTAGAAAATGGCCAAGAATAGCCACAGTCATACAATACACCTTACTAATGACACAATAAGGAAGAGGAAACTAACCATGATACAGTTTCAACCACATTTTCAATTAAAGTATCTCCACATATTTATATCTGATCTGTCGATGCAGACACAAAATCAAAAAGTGCATATGGAGTTACCCTACTGACTGGCATGGAAGAACAACATAAACAATACGAATATACGAGAAGAAACTGCCAACAGATAAGAACCCATTTTGATATATCCATGTAACACTTATTATTGGTACTATTCAGTATTTTTGGAAGATATACAATAAAATTACAAAATGAAAGGAAAAGTATAATAACTGTGTATGTTTGAAAGACAAAGTTATCTGCATAGGTTGTATAACGAACCAAACGTTCTGGTAGAAATACGTATGGAATATATATCATTTGTATTCTTTAACACATTTAAATACGAAAGTTGTAAATACTTGTGGATATACAACGGATATTTCGAAGAATCCTGTGACTATTCACGCATCTTTGACAAATGTATTTTGCATTTGTGATAATGCACCAGTGAAAAGATTTATTTATCTTTAAACTGATTCAAACAGATATATAGATAGTGGTCCAAACATTTAGATACATGTCATTTTATATGCTACACTCGTATACAGTGAAGGCCTGTATTTGAGACCAGATTGTCCAGTGAATTCATAACGTAAATACATGTCAGAACTTTTGTCGGGAGTCGAACCCACGCCATGCAAGAGCTTGCATGGCATGGGCACGGCCCCCGGCAAAGCCATTCGGATTTTTTTCTGGGGATTATATCTCCATTATGGATGGAAATAGATAAGAGTACTGCCATAATTTGACTGAATAAAAATGATCCATGTAACGCAATAAAGTTACTACATCTGTTTAAATGTCCAGTAAATATATAACGTTGCTATAACTACGTGACGTTGCAGCGACGGTAATTCGACGTAATGGCAAAACAGAGTTGTTCTTGTGTGGACAAGAACGCCCAGAAAGAGGAAAATTAGATGGGTTGATCAATTATCGAGAGCATTTTGTGAAGTAATCAAAGATCTAAACAAAATTCGCAATGATGATTGGACCTTAGCTACCCTACAAACCTTTTCTTCTGCTGTGGCTCAGTGTATTGAATTGTCTGGAAACAGAAGCCAGCCTTGACCACAATGTCACTAGTTAAAGCTTTGCATGCTGGATAAATATTTTAGCAGATACCGTTTTTAAAAAAAATTATCCTTGTTTTTTTCATCTCCAGAAAGGCATGCATATTGTCTCGAATGGAGACAATATGCATGAAGTGGAAAGCCCTGTTTGCTGGAAAGAATATGAAAAAAAATATCACCAGTCTGTCGTCTGCTGAATTTACCCAGAGACCCCTAAAGGTTAAACCGGCTTATTATGACTGAGCCATTCGTAGCTATCATGAATAAAGATTAAACTAAAAATAAATGATATAAAAGAAATATAATGAAGATTTACCAGTTTGTAACCGCAATATCTTACCGTCGACTGATGAGACGATTATTATAGACTGTGTAGCAGCCAGAACAACTAGAGGGGTGATTTTCAACATCGACACCGCTACCGTGCAGATGTCGGATTTGCTAAAAGACAGTAAATTGAAATATTACTGTTTTCTTATTATTTTAATGGAGTTGTAGGCAGTTTAGATATTATGCATCTTCTTATGTTAGAAAATGCTTCAGTAGAATATTTTAATACTGTCATCTATCCTTCCGAACTGGGCTGATTCCTTTTAGAGTTTAGGGGCGTGCTCATTGGTGGAAGTGATTTAACCTCTGACCTTTGTTTCTGTTTAGTTATCTGGCTTCAGTGTTTTGTGTTTTGTTTTAATTTACTATCTGTTGTCTTAGAACATAGACATGTGTGCGTTAAAAGTTGGTATAACTTATGTCATTATACCCCCGGCAGACGAAGTATATAGGGGGTATATAGATTTTGTCTTTTCCATAACATTGTTTGTGTGTGTGTGTGTATTTGTGTATTTGTATATGTGTGTATATAAACTTGTTTGCGTCAAAGATTTCTCAGGAACTACTGGACCTAGAAATTTGAAATTTGGTACAAACATTTGGTATAGCTTGTTGTATTGTGTAAGAGAGAATCAAGGCTGTAGATGGATTGGTGTCGGCAGGGGAGTACGTGACCCACTTGTCCACTTTCTCTACTTTTTATTGTCTGTTCTTTACTTTTCTTTAGCTTTTCAGGGTTTGCTGTGAGCTTCCTTATTTTATTAAAGCTGTAAAGATAAATTTAAAATTTATCTGAAATAGTTACTCCTTTACTATCAAGACAAATTATGTGGCGATTAGATTAGGTAATATGGACTTTTATACTTGAAAGTGACAACCTCTGCTTCAAACATGCAAGCATTTCCTCAGCTAAAATATACATAATTTTGTGTTTGTGTCATTAAAGGTAAACAAACTTGACATGGAAGTATTTCATTTGCTTTTGGGGCCTTTTAAAGGAGAGACTTTGCCCCCATTTTTAGACGGTTCAATACTAGAAATGTTTTTTTTGTCTTTAACCCTTCTCTTGCTGAGCACGACATGCCCTGTCTTAGCAAACAGTGTAGATCCAGATCAGTTGGCTTCTGAAGAAGCCAACTGATCTGGATCTGCACTGTTTGTCATTAAATATGTGAATTTCTATCAAAAACCCGGATGAAGTAATCTGATTGGCTGGAAATTAGAAGTGGCTGTGACATCTTAATTTTTTCAGCATGAGAGGGTTAAAAGTTGTAACCGTTTACCGTTTACAAAATGTCGCAAGACCCTGTTTGTGAATGGTTCAATACTAGGCAGTTAATTTCCTGCTTGTAAAAGTTGTTATTGTTTGCTAGTAGCCGACAACATATTTCATGTGTATCCGCCTACCTTAAGTGAAGGGCACACACAGTTAAACGTACCTGTGAAAATACAGTTAATTCTCGTTATCTCAAACTTCGCGAGCACAATACTTGGTTTTAGATAGCAGTACTTTGAAATAAAAGGAGTTAAATATAAGGAACATTTAGAAAACCAAAATATTCTCATTAATTTGACTTAAGCAGTAGTTTTGAGTCATCAGTTTTTGAGATAGTGAGAGTCAACTATATGTTAGTACCACGTAAAGGGAAATACTGGATGTAGTATACTGTTTTAAATCAATAAATTGCATACAAAGTAAAACTTCAATAACTCGAACACCGATGGCTCGTTTACCTTTGCTGATTCGAACACGGTTTTGAGTCCCTCGAACATTCCTCTGTCAGCTCAAGAAAACAAATATTAAGGGATATTTTAGTGTTTTTTTTTTTTCTTTATTACTTTATCATAAAAATGTATGTCGTGTGTGTACTCATAAGAATCGCCTCAATGAGGTAATTCTTATGAGTACATTCAACATGTCATTATTTGATAGAAGATCGAAAAGACATTCCGAAATTAGTCGCCTCCTGACGATTGATTAATCCCCCATCATATAATTTTGACCCCCTTAAACCCCACTTTTATATAGTAAAACTGGGGATTACAAGGGTATACATTATTATTTTACTTATTTCTGCTCAAAAACATAGATTGTGGGTACTCGTTAGAACCGCCTCGTCGAGGCGGTTCTATCGAGTACCTACAATCTATGTTTTGAGCAGAAATATGAAAAATATCAGATTTTTTTGTCTGAAAACTTTCAGTTTTTGGTGGTGAAATTTTCAATTTTTCGTAATGCCAGTGACTCGAACTGCCAGTGTCCTTAACAAATTTCCACGATTGAAAAGCTGTTCAGGCATTGAAACTGTTGTATATATTAAACAGGTTGTAGTTTCGATATTGTTTCACAACAGAACGACAATACATGAAACAAAATGTAACAATACAGAATACAGAAGGGACAGAAGAAAGAGTTTGTAAATGAAAGCTGCAACTCAAAATGTAAAATGTAAATTTTACTAGTATTTAGCATCTACAATAAAGCCGGTTCGTAAAACGAAACATAACAAACCTGACCTAGTGACCTAATTAAAAATATATTGTTGACAGACTTCTGATATATAATATAATATGTTACTAATACGAACCTCAATTGAAAATCAATGAAAAAATGCCATCATGCAGTGTCTGATTCTTGTAGGTGCGGCGACAGATTTAGACGTGTCAATTAAAAATTAACGGAATGACTTGAAAACCTTTATACATGCACAATATAAAATAGGTAAATAGTTTATTAAAAGGTATGTAAAATTATACACCAAAGTTGATGAAGCATTTGAACCAAAACTACTTATAGAAAATTTTGCCAAGTGTAGATCCAGATGAGATGACTTATCAGTATCTGCACTGAGGTTGTATTATGTGTATTTATGTATTTACTTTACTTTACCTATATGAAAAAAAAAAATCATTTACACACGTGTGTTATTAGAAAGCGAAAATTGTTTGCTGCAGACGTTAATATAACGTCGGCTCAACGTCGATACAGCGTCGTTGCAGCGACGTGTATAAACGTCATTTGCCCACTGGGTGGGCACGTAGCGTTGCCTTCCGTTACTGGAGACCCATTTCCTATATATATCTATTTCACTATCTGATTCTAGTTTTTAATTTCTGGCTATCGATGGTACTGTGAAATATTTATGATACTTGTTCTGCTGTTCACTTTTCATTTATGTCAATACTAGTGTTCTCTTCATTATACCAGTACAGCTGTTCACTTTTTATTTATATATAGTCAAACCTCAATAGCTCGAACACCGATGGCTCGTTTACCACGGCTGATTCGAAATCGTTTTTGAGCCCCAACGAAATTCTTCCGATAGCTCAAGAAAAAATATTTAGGGACATTTTCTAATTTTATCATGACTTTGTATGTTGTGAGTACTCTTGAAATCGCCTCATCGAGGTGATTTTCATGAGTACACTCAACATATCATTTCTGTGTAGAAGATCGAAAAGATTTCCCTGAATTATCGACATTTGCTTCCTGACCAGGCGCCACGATTAACCCTCAGTGGCTCAAACTACCCATATGTCGAACAAATTTCTCCGGTCCCAAAGATGTTCGAGTCATTGAAGTTCGACTGTAGTTACAAATGTTCACAGATCATTCTACCAATAATCTTGTTCATAGTTCGTTTATTTCGGTACTGCTATTTCACTTTATATTTATGCCGCTGCTAATGTTCACTGTTCATTTTACCGGTTCTGCAGTTGGTTTTTCATTTATATTGTACAAATGTTCACACTGGTACTAATGTTCACTGTTCTTTTATATCGATAATGCTGTTTCGCTTTATATGTATGCCCCTCCCGATGTTCACTATTCATTATACTGGTACTGCTGTGCACTTTTCATCAATACTACTGTTCACTGTTCATTATACCAATACTGCTGTTGACAGTTCATTTATACCTGTACTGCAGTTGACTATTCGTTTATATCGGTACTAATGTTCACTGTTCATTATACCAACATTTATACCTGCACTGTTGTTAACTGTTCGTTTATATCGGTACAAATGTACACTGTTCAATATACCAGTACTGCTATTAACAGTTCGTTTACGTTTCGTATATTGGTACTGCAGTTAACTGTTCATTTATACCTGTACTGCTATTGACTATTCGTTTACATCATTACTAATGTTCACTGTTCTTTATACTAACATTGTTGACAGTTCATTTATACCTGCACTATTGTTAACTGTTCGTTTATATCGGTACTAATGTTCACTGTTCATTATACCGCTATACCAATACTGCTGTTGACAGTTCATTTATATTGGTACTGCAGTTAACAGTTCATTCATACCTGCACTGCTGTTCACTGCTTGTTTGTATCGGTACTAATGTTCACTCTTCATTATACATACATTGCTCTTCACTGCTTATTTATATTGGAACTGCAATTGAGTGTTCATTTATACTGGCACTGCTGCTCATTTTTTCGTTTCTGTCCGTAGTAATATTCACTATTAATTAGCCGCGAGTGCTGTTAAGTGTTCATTTATACTTGTTCTGTTGTTCACTTTTCATTTTAGGGTATTTACGTTCACTTAATTATAGTGGCACTGCTGTCCTCTGTTGGTTTGTGTCAACACTGCTATTAACTGTTCATTTATACCGATACTGCTGCTTATTTTTCTTTATTTATATCGATAATATATATTCACTGATATTTTATATCGATACTAATGTTCACTCTTCATTATGCCGATACTGCTCTTCATACTGTTTACTTATGTCGGTACTGCTGCTAACTGTTCATTTTAATATGTCGGTACTGCTGCTAACTGATCATTTTAATATGTCGGTACTGCTGCAAACTGATCATTTTAATATGTCGGTACTGCTGCAAACTGATCATTTAAATATGTCGGTACTGCTGCGAACTGATCATTTTAATATGTCGGTACTGCTGCAAACTGATCATTTTAATATGTCGGTACTGCTGCAAACTGATCATTTTAATATGTCGGTACTGCTGCTATCTGTTGATTTTAATATGTCGGTACTGCTTTTATCTGTTCATTTTAATATGTCGGTACTGCTGCTATCTGTTCATTTTCATATGTCGGTACTGCTGCTAACTGTTCATTTTAATATGTCGGTACTGCTGCAAACTGATCATTTTAATATGTCGGTACTGCTGCAAACTGTTCATTTTAATATGTCGGTACTGCTGCAAACTGTTCATTTTATTATGTCGGTACTGCTGCTAACTGTTTATGTATATTGGTACTACTGTTAACTGTTAATTGTTTGTGTGTCGATACTGCCGCTAACTGTACATTTAAGTCGGTACGGCTGTTTATGGTGTCTTTGTGCTGTTAATTGTGTTCACTGTTCGGTATGTCGATACAGCTGTTTAAGATCTGTTTATGCTGATAATATTGTTTACTGTTCAGATGTCGAGATTGCTGTTTACCTCTTTACTGTTCGTTTAGTCGGTATTGTTGCATACTGTTCATTTGTAGCGGTACTGTTATACACAGTTCATTGTTCCATGTCAGTACGGCTGTTAATAGTTATTAAATTCCGTACTTTTGTTCACTGTTAATTCATGTCGCTTCACTATTCATTTAAATATGCAGTCGAACTTCAGTGGCTCGACCATCTTTAGGACCGACTATGGATATAGCCAATGAGGATTAATCACAGCGCCAGGTCAGGAAACGAACCGTGGCTGATTTGTTAATATATGAGTGTCTTTTCGATCTACTAAAAAATAATGGTATGTTGTGTGTACTCATTAGGATCGCCTCGATGAGGCGATTCTAATGAGTACACACAACATACATTTTCATGATAAAGTAAGACCAGAGGACCAATGGTACTGTAGCTCATCTGAGACTATTTGATCTCAACAAGCTTATGGTAGCATTTTTAAAGAATGAAACATACGGGAATGGTAGCCGGTACAGTTTGAAAAAACCTTTGGTCTCTGTATCCTACAGTGGCTTCGTATGGCGAAACAGAAATTTTGCACATCAAATATGGCTTTGTTAAAGTGATATGCCAAATATCAAAGGCCTGTGCTTTCTAGTTTCACTTCAGAAGATTTCTGAAGTTTTTTTCCCAGACAAGTCTACGAAGTACGATCAAGAAGTTCTCGGTCCGATATACTTAGGATGAATAAATTGGAATGAAACCCCAATCAGTTGATAATTTCGTCTTATTCAACATCTTTGGTAGGAAAAATAAAATTCTAGTTTCAGTAGGGAAGGGTGTGTTAAACTGGGAAAATGGACAAAGCTGAACTTAAAGCAGTCATAAAGTACTTCTGTAAGAAGGGCATGTCCCCGAAGGAAATTCATGACGACTTCGTTAAAACCCTTTAGAATGAGTCTCCTTCTTACAGCATGGTAAAAGAAATGGGCTGTTGAATTAAGAGGGAGGGAGGGAGGGAGAGAGTGGAGGATTATGAACGGTCTGGGCGCCCTAAAGAGGCTACTGCAGATGAAAACGTTGAGCTTATGCACAGTCTGATCATGTGTGACAGGAGAAGAAGCCTGCGTGATACAGCTAGACAAATAGGCATAAGTTATGGGCATTTCAGTCTATCTTGACCGATATCTTAGGGGATGCGAAAGGTCTCAGCTAGATGGGTCCCCAGAAAGGGGATGTCAAAGGTCTCAGCTAGATGGGTCCCCAGAATGTTGACCGAAGATCAGAAGAAGAGCAAGCTTGATATTTCTAAGTATCTCCTCTCTATGAAGATGACCCGGAGGAATTTATGATGTGATCCAAGATGAGACTTTGGTCCATCAGTTTGATCCTAAGGCTAAAAATCAGAGTATGCAATGGAAGCACTCTGGCGCACACCCTCCTAAGAAATTTAAGAGGGTTCCTTTAGCAGGGAATGCGATGGCCTCAGTCTTTTGGGACAATCAGGGCGTTATCTTGTTAGATTATCTTGAGAAAGATCGCACGATAAATGGTGTATATTATGCAGAAGAACTAAGGCTGCTGCGTCAGGAGATTGTGAAGAAAAGAAGAGGAAAAAATGACTCGAGGTGTTCTGCTCTTGCAAGATAATGCACCAGCCCACACCTCTACAGCTACGGCTGCTGTGACTAAATGCAGCTTCGAGGTCCCTCCTCATCCCCCACATACTACAGATTTAACCCTTCGGACCTATCTGTATCCAAATCTGAAAACTAACCTTCGTGGTAGGCATTCTGGAAGCAAGGAAGGCGTCATAGATGCTGATGAGTACTTGGGGGACCAGGAAGAAGACTTCTATTTTGAAGGGATAAGCAAACTGGAACAGCATTGGAAAAAGTACATCGAGGCAAAGGGAGTTTATATTTAGGAATGACCAAGAACAGAGATTGTGCACAATTTCTGCTCTTGGTCATTCCTAAAGCATAGGGGCCGAGAACTTTTGTGATCGTCCCTAGTATGTAAGACAAGTGACCTCCGGTGTTGAGCCATTTTGATCTCAGGGCCATAATTTGAACAGGCTTGGTAAAGCCCCTCTAGCTTAAGCTACATACCAAATGTCAAAGGTCTGAAACTTCTAGTTTTCAGACAAGAAGATTCTTAAAGTTTTTTCCTTAAATGAGACTATGTAAAAGGTGACCCCTTTGGTGGGGCCATTTTTGACCCAAGGGTATAATTTGAACAATCTTGGCAGAGGTCCACTTGATGAAGCTACATACCAAATAAAGCCCTGGGCCTTCTAGTGTCAGAAAAGAAGATTTATAAAGTTTCTCACTCTATGTAGCTATGTAAAACAAATGACCTCGGCGCAGGGCCATTTTTGACCCCAGGGTAAAGGCCTACTAGATGAAGCTACATACCAAATATCAAAGGCCTATGCCTTCTAGTTTCACACAAAAAAGATTCTTTTAAGTTTTTCTCGATATGGGTATATATGTAAAACAAATGATCCCTTGCCCTCCCTTGGGCGGAACCATTTTGACCCCGGGGCTTTAATTTGATCAGTCTTGGTAGAGGTCCATTAGATAAAACTACATGTATATCATTGGTCTAGGCTTTTTTTACAGCAGGTTTTTATGCCTCGGAAATATTTGTATCATGACATGTTTTGAAAGTGCCGCGATTTGGCAAGTGTATACGAGGACGTATTTAATGTCTTTAATGACGTCATAAGATTTTGTTTTACATTTCCAAAGAATCACTAACATCACTATTTCGTAATATTTTGTTTCAATTACGTTCTCTTAATTCTTCGTTGTCTGCACGAGGACACTTTGTATCCTTGATTTCCCGAAATGCTCCCAGTGAAGATTCTGATCTTCGCATTCGCGCAGTCTGATCTGAATCTTCGCTGGGCGCATGTTTTAAGACGTAACTCGTGTATATGAAAAAGTGATAACAAGAGAATCTACATGAGAAACGTTGCGGCTTTTGCTAATTGATTTGACGTACCATTCTAACCCTATAGCGTCAGTCACAGCTGCAGCAGATAACACTTTTAAATATTATTTTTATTATTATTGTTATTATTGTTTTTTGTAGAAAATAAGTGTATACATTTGATGTGAATTGTCTGCCAAGCATTAAAGCACCAATCACTTTTAAATTGTTTTATTTTTATTTTTCATAGAAAATAAGCCTTGACAGTTCATGTGAATCGACAATTCACATGAAAAGTCAAGACTTATTTCCTATGACAAATAATACAAACGATAGACTGTCGCCTGTCATCAAATTTGCTTGTCGCTTTAAGAGTTAAGGTTACGCTGAACTTAGAACTTGCTGCAAAAAATTCGAGGCAACTGCGTTCGTTCCAGGCCTGAAGAGGAAAGAGGTCCAAGGCACAAAGCGATGACATAAAACACTTTTTCCTCGGAAATGGAACGAACAAGCAAATACTAGTTGATTACGTTTGCAGTGAGTACAAGGCCGCGCCATGCGAAAATATGTCTTCAGGCAAATGCGAACAGCTAAAGCCCAGATCAGCCTGCGCATCCGCGCAGTCTGATCAGGGCCTTCGCTGTCCGCTAACAGAATAATTCGATACTACAGAATGTATAAATGGAGAGCAAAGGCCTGGATGATACTTTGCGCATGCGCAGGATGATCTGAATCACATGTTCGAAGGCACCTTTTCAATTGGTAGGGTCCAATTATGAAAGTGCTTATGTCAAAGCTAAGTCAAAACTAAAGAACAGCAGTTCTGTCATTGTCAGAGAGGGTGGCGTCAAATGCAGTTACCGTATGGATCATAATTACAGCGCTGTGGCAATTTTGAATGTCAGGAAGCATTTTGAGATTGTTTTGTGAGTATATTTAGTATGCCCTTCGTGGGCCTATTAGCGGGATAAACTTAATGTCTAGTTATTTGAACAGGCCTGAGCAAAAAAAGTGCAGATTGTGACCCAGATCCCACAGAACGCGGCGACAGATCATAGTCAACAATATTAGCTACTCATTCAGCTGATATTGGATACCGTATTGACCTAATAACCGCACCGTGCGCTTGGGTTTAAAAAAAAATAATGGAAAAAACTGTAGTGACATATATATCCACCTACTAAAAGTAAAACAAGACCAGCAAATGACTTATTTAATAGTGCTTACGCGATGTTTTGTATTTTTTTTTTTTTTTTCTGATTTTCTTTCTAAAAGCATATATTGTGGGTACTCATTTGAATTGCATCGACAGGTCGATGCAATTGAAATGGGTACCCACAACATATGCCTTTATAAAGAAGTAGACAAAAAGTACACAGGCTGTAATCTGAAGACTACAGAATTACTTGACTGTGCGCTTATAGGGGTATGTGCGGTAATTAGGTCGACTACGATACGTCAACCGGTACATGTGTGTATTTAAAACGTGTGGCGGCCGTAAAACGTCTCCTCGTACTTCACCTTAGTGCAAATTTTAATTTTATTTCCTTTGGGATTATTGAGCCCATTCTGGTTACTTTGAAAATAGAATACCGCTTAAGCCGATGCTAGGTGGGGTGTATGAAACTTCGCCGGCCACATCGCTCCACATGAAGAGACTTAATGAAACCGAGTCTTCGATTTTTGTTCTTTTGTGTGATCTTTATTTCCAAAAGTAACCGTTTAGATTTTTGTTGTTTATTTTAGACAATACAGTAAAGGATCAAAGTGCCCGAATATTAAGATTAAGATGAAAGAATATGCACGGTAGATTGTCCATCATATTTTGCAAGGGAGACAACTTTTGTGACTTTCTGTATCCTTACCTGCACACAATACTCAATACTCAATACTGTTAAGGTGTCTCCCTAAAGGGAAATAACTTGCTCCCACCCATTCTGAAAAGGGTTCCACTCTAAAAGGAAATAATTTGCTCCCAAGGGGGAGCAAATCATTTTCTTTTAGTGTAGATCCCTTTTCAGAAGGGATGCAAACCATTTCTAACAGAGTTGCTTCCCCTGTCCGGTGCTTTATCCGGTTCCCCTAAATACGGTTTAAATTTACATTCAGTGTAAACTGGAGACTTTTTACTGAGTAGCTAATTTATATTATCAAGATTTGTGTATTGGATGGAAAACAGTCTATTGACGTATTAAGCAATAGCTTATGACGTAAACGCTATATTAGTAAAACTGACCAAACTTTGGAGACACGAATAAAGTTTTAGTAATGGCAGAAACTAAGGCGAAGAGAATCTATGATGTTATAGAATAGATATAGCCCCGATTTCAGATCAAAGCTTGCAACAGAATTATCATTTTGTCATATATGACATCAGTGCAGTTATTGCTAATGCGAAAGCTTGAACAGTAAATCTTTAGCAGTGTCTGAAAAATCGGATTTTTCTTTCTACGATTTCTTTTCTGTTTTGTTACTTTTCTCAAGCTGTGACGTATTTTTCCGTCATTGATTCGAGCTATACCAGGATGACCTCACGAATATCAAAATGTCAACACCCTCCAAAATAAGTCCATCTGAGTTGCTCAGATCTGAATCACTCTTCAAATCCATTTAACTGATCATGCTGATAGCAGCTGGCAGATTTGTTGATATTACCAATGTAAACTGATAGTCCCGACTGCAGATCCTACTCAAAGCTAGTAAATTACAGTGAACCCTCGTTACAACAACAGCATTTGTTCCGAAAGACGTTGCCATTAAAATGAATTTGCTGTTGTACAGAATACTTAATGAGCAGATTGATATGAAAGAAAAGTCTTTTTTTTTTCTTTTTTTTTTTTTTCATTTTTTCTCACTGCCCATCAGATGCTTTTTTTTAAAGTATTAAATACAATATTCTTGCATAGCTTGTGACTAATTGTTACCTCTAAAGCGAAGGTTTCGTGACAGTCAAATTAAATTGTCATTGTAACGAATTTTGTCGTGGTATCGGGTATCGCTATAAAGAGGGTTGTCTGTATAATGTACTAACAACAAATTACAGTCGAACTTCGATGGCTCGAACATCTTTGGGACCATAGAAAATTGTTGGAGACATGGGTGGTTCGAGCCACTGAGGGTTAATTATGGAGCTAAGTCAGGAAGCAAATGGCGATAATTTAGGGATTTTTTTCGATTTTCTACACAATAATTGTATATTGAGTGTACTCATTAGAATCGCCTCGATGAGGCGGTTCTAATGAGTACACACAACATACAATTTTACGATAAAATAAGAAAATTTCCCTAAATATTTGTTTTCTTGAGCTATCGGAAGAACTTCGTAGGGACTCAAAAACGAGTTCGAATTAGCCATGGTAAACGAGCCATCGCCGAGGCGGTTCTAACGAGTACCCACAATGTATGTTTTAAGCAGAAATAAGAAAAATAATGTATACCCCTGTAAACCCCAGTTTTACTATATAAAAGTTGGGTTTAAGGGGGTCAAAATTATATAGGCATGTTTTCGTGATGATCCTACCTATTGCCTGGTGGCCATTGCATGTCAGAGTATTGCATGTATTTGCAGCATAAAGTATAGTGAACCCTCGTTACAACGACAGCATTTGATCCCAAAGACGTTTCCATTAAAATGAATTTCCTGTTGTACAGAATACATAAAAAGCAGATTGATATGTAAGAAGGTCTTGTTTTGTTCTTATTTCCTCATAGAGCATATGGCGATTCTAACAAATATCCAAAACATATGTTTCTCTAAGTATTAAATACAATATTCTTGCATAATTTGTGACTAAATGATACCTCTTAAGCGCAGGTTTCGTGACAGTTAAATTGTTATTATAGCGAATTTTGTCGTTGTATCGAGTGTCGGTAAAAAGAGGGTTGTCTGTACTGTTGGACAGCTTAGAGGACTAAGCATGACCAGAAAAAAGTGTGAGAAGGTTAACTAGTGACCGGCTCGACATGATTTTAACAGCGTTGACTGAGTCGTAAAACTCCAGCTCAAAAGATATAAATAGTAGAAAGTGAATGCCACTTTTATTCAGTCCGTCTTGTGGATCTTACATCAATATTATAATTTATTATACATCAACAAAGCAGGCATGAGGTTCATGAAATATTTAAAGACATATGTTCTTGTGGGACTGACATTTAGAAACAGTCCCAGGACAGTCTACAGGGAGGATTATCCCATAAGCGTCTATTAGCCTAATTTCCCTAAATACCCTCTAAATGTCAGAATATTTCCGTCAATTATCAAAGTGAAACAATAATAGCAGCTATTATAATCAGTGTTAGTTCTATGCTTATATTCGTTTATTTTGACAAAGAAATAAATGTTTCTTTCCTGCTTGAATTTCTTCTTTCCGCCATCCGTTTCTCTCTCTCTCTCTCTCTCTCTCTCTCTCTCTCTCTCTCTCTCTCTCTGACTGCCTCTCTGTTGTTTTTTTTGTGTGCCTGCCTCTCTCTGAAATATTTTTTTTTGCTTTACTTACTTCTTTCTGTCTCTCTTTCTCTGTCTATCTCTCTGAATCTGGCTGCCACCCTCCCTCTCTCTCTCTCTCTCTGTCTCTCTGTTTTTTTGTCTGTCTGCCTCTCTCTCTCTCTCTCTCTCTCACACTCTCTCTCTCTCTGAAATAAATTCTTTTTTCTGCTTTACTTACTTCTTTCTGTCTCTCTCTGTCTCTCTCTCTCTCTCTCTCTCTGTATCTGGCTGCCACCATCCATCTGCCTCTCTCTCTCTCTCTCTCTCTCTCTCTCTCTCTCTCTCTCTCTCTCTCTCTCTCTCTCTGTTTTCAAACACAGCAGCCGATATTTTAATTATTTAGTTTATTTTTCCGTCCCTCTTTAATGCTTAGCACGCTGGATAATAATTTCAGCAGACGACTCTTTGAATTCTTTTTTTCTTATTTTTCTCAGAAAATAGGCTATGCCATTTCATGCAAATTGTCTCAATTTGCATGGAATGGCAAAGCCTAATTTTTTTAGAAAAAATATCATCAATTTGTCGTCTGCTGAATTAGCCCAGTAAAAGCTAATGGTTCCAGTTCCTCTTCGTCTGGTCTTTCCCTCTCTATTTTTGTTCATTCTGTTTTTGAATGTTTTGTGATATATTTTTTCTTGTAATTAAACCCTTATTCCCGTGCCTTGAGGGGGTGGGGGCTGTGTTCCGTGATTTTGGACTTCCCTGGGTATCTCCCTGTTTATACTTTATGAATTACGAACATAATATATATTGGGTCCGATTTTGGGTTCATCATTACCTCGCAGTTTTCTTACTAAATCATACTAAACGGGCCCCCGTAGCCTAGTGGATAAGAGAGTTGACTCTTAATCCATTAGGTTTCTCACCGCTGTGGTTCGAGCCTCGCTCGGGTCATATGTGGGAAAGCCAAGTTCTGCTTACGGATGGTCAGGTGGTTTTTCTCCGGGTTCTCCGGTTTTCGCCCACCTTCGATGAACGATCGGCTCGATATAAGTGAAATATTCTTGAAAGGGCCGTAAAACCCAAAAAAAAAAAAAAAAAAAAAAAAAAATCATACTAAATCACGTGACAAATTTCATTATCATTGGAGCGTTGTGAAGCCTCAAGATTCTTGTATGTTTTTGCCATTTATTTCGCGATTCTTTAATTTTAACGCTTGAATAGAATGCTGGTAAAATTTTCAGCAGACGACATTCTGAAATATTTTTCAGAATTTCTTAATTTTCCCAGAAAAAAAAAAGGCCTTTTTAGGGAGACAGTTTGCATGTAATGTCCAAGCCTATTTTCTGGGGAAAATATAAAAATAGAAATAAAACAAAAAAAAAAAAATAATAATAATAATAATAAAATAATAATAATCAGTTTGTCGTCTGCTAAGTTACCCCATGGAATGGTAAAGGTAAAACAGCGAAGCAGCCATAAAGCAGCACGTAGGACCCTCTCTAAACAGTCACCTGCCATCAATGCCATCTCTATATAACAGCTACTTCTCTGAGTTCCCAAATTGCTGTTTACTATAATTCAGCTCTCTACAAAAGCCACCTTCCAAATACAGTCACTTTTCAGACACCCAACTATATATTTTAGCCAGCGCACGACAAACCCTACAATAAGACCTGTGCGACCAGCGAAGACTCAGATCAGACTGCGCATTCGCGCAGTCTGATCAGAGTCTTCGCTGACCGCATGTGCCTTCTACAGCCTGCAGGCTATCCAAAGAGGGACAAACCAGACCCCTTGCCATACTGGGTTGTTGCGTAGACTGATCTGAGTCTTCGCTGTTCGCACAAGTCTTATTGTAGGTTTTGTCGTGCGCTGGCTCATTTAACCTCTCTACAACAGCCGACTCCTAATAACAGTCACTTTTCAGATCTACAAAAGTTGTTTTACTATGTTTTAACCTCTCTACAATAGCCACCTCTCTACAACAAGCACTTTTCAGACCTACAAAAGTGTGCTATATTTTAACGTCTCTACAATAGCCACCTCCCTACAACAAACACTTTTCAAACCTACATAAATGTACTATATTTAAACCTCTCTACAATAGCCATCTCTCCCAACAACAAGCACTTTTCAGACCTACAAAAGTGTGCTATATTTATTCTCTCTACAATAACCACCTCCCTACAACAAACACTTTTCAGACCTACAAAAGTTTGCTATATTTTATCCTCCCTACAATAGCCACCTCCCTACAATAACCACTTTTCAGACCTACAAAAGTGTGCTATATTTTAACGTCTCTACAATAGCCACCTCCCTACAACAAACACTTTTCAAACCTACAAAAGTGTACTATATTTAAACCTCTCTACAATAGCCATCTCTCCCAACAACAAGCACTTTTCAGACCTACAAAAGTGTGCTATATTTTATCCTCTCTACAATAGCCACCTCCCTACAACAAACACTTTTCAGACCTACAAAAGTTTGCTATATATTGTCCTCTCTACAATAGCCACCTCCCTACAATAAGCACTTTCAGACCTACAAAAGTGTGCTATATTTTAACCTCTTTTCAACAGCCACCTCTCTACAGCGGCCAGTTTTGTGACTTCCAAAAGGTGACCGTCACACGGAGGTTGCACTGTGTATAGTAACATAAGCTCGAGACCTTCTTTCTCTCTCAACGATGTTATTTAATGCGTAAACACGTAAAATCGAAGAAAAACTGAGAAAATATACTGACCATGAGTATAAAGTGTGGGTGTATTTTGCTTCAGTTGTTTTGACGTCACAGAGTTAAAGTAATGCTTCTTGCATTGTCGCCAGAATCATTTTAATTGCGTAATCTTGCGTTTGTCGCTCTCCCATTAACCTGATGAATTTAAACAATTGCGCGAGATATTTTAAAACATTAGTTCCTATTTTTCCCGGAAAGGGACTACTAACTCAGCGAGTCGTCTAAATGCGAAAAGAAATGTCGCGTGGCACGGAAACTTATTTTCTGACGGGGTGGGGATACAAACTGTCTCATATAGTTGTCGTCTGCAAATATTGCCGCCATCGTGCTAAAGAAGAAAGTGCGTCAGTCTCAATATGTTGTTAGTATTTTTAGGAACAATTAGCCCTCAGTGACAAGCCTGTTTCGTGCTATGTTTTCCAAAAAAGCGAACATAATCTGACGTTTTGACCATTCTTATTTTCAAAAATACAATTTATAAGTTTCACTTCATCAATGTCAGGGAAAGTGGGAGACGTAATGATGTAAGCGAACGTCGAACGTGCTTATCTGCCCATTTATTAGACTGGCTCCAGTCTCCAATACAACAAGAAATATCATGACTATAAAGGCTGGTTGGTCACTAGTGACAAACCAGCCTTTATAGTCATAATATTTTGGTTTTATTTTATTGGATTATCAAATAGGATTATAATAAAAAAAAAACATCATTGGAGACTGGAGCCAGTCTACCCATTTGTGTGCGTAGACTGGTCATTGCACTTATTTATTCGGCAGAATAAACAGGTTCAAATAGAGACACTTAGAATGATATGTCAAGCCTGTGAAAAACAAAGAAATATTTTTTTTTTAATGTCCGCTATTATTTACGGTTAGTGTGTTAATAGTTTAGCTTTTAACTCCGGGACCTCTTTAATGGGCTTCACAAAGGTCGGCTTTTTTCGCTTTTCTGTGGGCGGTTCAATAAACAAAAACGTTATATAATTACTTCCGAACTTTTATACACAACCATAAGAAGATATGACCTGCAACGTGAGTTTAAGTACCTTCTGACATACGCGCCCAACGAAGACTCAAATCAGCCTGCGCATCCGCGATGTCTGATCAGAGTCTTCGTTTTCCATATAAAGAAACTTTCCAGTTTTGGCAATCCAAAATACGCCCAGTGATGATTCTGATCAGACTATGCGACGCAGCAAGCTAAATGTTCTAGTGAAAATGTGTTTGAGCATGCGCGAAATATGCCGCTTCAGATCATCTTGCGTGCCTGCACAATCTTGTGGGGACATTTTTCCTCTTTTCACACATCCTACAGGAACTTGCTTGATTTTGCTAAACGAAATCCCGCTTTTCAATCTGTAGAGAGAACGCATTAATCTTATTTAAACTTTCTTTCTCTGTTAACTAGTAAGAGTTTGAAAACGAAAAAGAAACAAGCATTAGCTTTCATTAAAAGTTTGGTCTACGGAGACCAATGTTTTTGTGAAAGCTAATACTTGGTTATAATATAACGTTGAGCAGTCTATGGAAAATAGCATTGAACCAGTCTACGACCTTTCATAAATTGCTTCCGAAGCAATGGAAAACTGCCTATGGGCGTAGACAATTAAAACATGAAATGTAACACAGCAGTGGTAAAGAACTATGTTATATTCTGAAAAAAAAAAAAAAAAAAAAAAAAAAAAAGTCACTGTCGGAAGAGCGCGGCGCAAAGAGTCGCCTTTTTATGACATCAGTCATACTTTACGTCGGTCCGATAATACGCGCTCGAGATTTGCTCTACCTTATAGCTGGTCGTCAAACTGTCAAATCACTGCTAGAGATGACCTATTTCTTAAATAAAGCAGTTCGAGACAGTAATGTCAAGCAATGTAATGAACAGTTGACCATATTTCTCATATTTATATGCAATCATTACTTTACTTTTGTTGTGTCACATTAATTAGTTTCTGTTAATTGTTTTTTCACTATACTTGTCACAGAGATTTTAGTATGCGTCACACTGCTTTATAAATTCGGTCTTTGAACGGTGCTTTAACGCGGCAACGTTATACCCTCATGACGTCGGCGGAAACAAACCTCGTTTCCTATATATGAACATAAAGTGGGCCGCGTCAAGCGAAAAAGTGCAACTGAACATGGGCAAAATGTGTAGATTCACATCATCTTGCACTGCGCAAAGTCTCATCCGGGCATTTGCTCTCCATTGAAACAATCTGTAGTATCCAATGATTCTCTTTGAGGACAGCGAACGCCCTGATCAGACTGCGCGGATGCGCAGTCTGATCTGGGCCTTCGTTGTCTGCCTATGCCCGAAGCCAGGTTTTCGCATGGCACGGCCCGCGTAACTTCCCATGCAACCCATGGTGAACTGGCTACGGCATCTCAAGCATACCGATTGTTATTGACATTAGCGACCTGGGTGAAGCACATGGAAGAGATAGAAACAACAAATGGAACATGTTGCGACTACATTCCACGTCATAGCTCTCTGCTAATTCGTACATTAAAGCTGACGAACTTATAGAACAGTGTGACGCATACTAAAATCTCTATTACAAGCAGTGAAAAAACAATTAACAGAAACTAAATAATGTGACGCAATAAAAGTAAAGTAATAATTGCGTATAAATGATATGAGAAATATGGTCAACTGTTCATTTAAGGAAAACATTCGGATGTGATATTTTATATTGAGTAAGATCTAGTTAAGATATTTTGCATTATTTTTTTTTTTTTTTTTTTTTTTTTACTTAATTTGTTCAGTTTATGTTAACTCATTTTACACTGACTAGACTCCCCTACACTAAATATTATAAGAGTCGAATGTCAATTTTAGGTATGTCAGACGATGGTATTTTAGATATTCCTAGAGAAAAATGTTACGAATATTGCCAAAAAAAAAGTCAATCTTTTGAGACGGCGGAATAAAAATAGATCCGACGGATTCCTGCTCTGGACTTTATTTTATTGTAAAACTTTTTTTTTCAACCAGTCGAATTGCGAGAAATGTGTACAAAAATGAGAAGTTGGAATTATTTACTATCTAAAAAGATATTGCAACTTTTAATTGTTTTACTGGTTACCTGGTAACAAATGAAAGTAAAGACCTTTGCTGTTATATGCTTCGTTACAGTATTCACATCGTTAGAATGAGACAATGACTCGAACACCGATGACTCGTTTACTATGGCTAATTCGAACTCGCTCTTGAGTCCCTAGGAAATTCTTCCGTTAGCTCAAGAAAACATATTTAGGAATATTTTACGGAAATTGTCTTATTTTATCATGAAATAATATCATTAGAATGAATCATTCTAATGAGTACACGCAACATACCATTATTTTATAAATGAACAAAAAGACATCCCAAAATTATCCCCTACTTGCCTCCTGACCTGGCGCTGTGATTAACCCTCAGTGACTCAAACGCTGTGAATAACCCTCAGTGGCTCAAACTACCTATGTCTAGAGCAAATTTTTATTGTCCCAAGGATGTTCGAGCCATTGAAATTCGACTGTACTTTGATACTTCCTTTAGATTATACAGTGATTGTGTTAAAACTGCTGTCAGAATGCTAAACAGTGTAGCATCACGAAAACATACCTATATAACTTTGACTCCCTTAAACCCTACTTTTATATAGTAAAACTGGGGTTTACAGGGGTAAACATTATTTTTCTTATTTCTGCTCAAAAACATAGACTGTGGGTACTCGTTAGAACCGCCTCGCCGAGGCGGTTCTAACGACTACCCACAATCTATGTTTCCAGCAGAAATATGAAAAATATCAGAGTTTTTTAACTGAAAATTTTCAGTTTTTGGAGATGAAATTTTCTATATATTTGTATAGGCGTGTTTTCGTAATGGTCTTTCAAGTGCGGATCCAGGGGCGTGCAAGGGTCCTTGTCGAATCGCCACCACTTTGACTCAAAAGTTCAGTTTTGGTAGCGTATTTACTCTGAAATATTCGCAGGCCCTACCTTTTACCATTACGAAAACACGCCTATTCAAATATATAGAAAATTTCATCTCCAAAAACTGAAAATTTTCTGATAAAAACTGATATTTTTCATATTTCTGCTCAAAACATAGATTGTGGGTACCCGTTAGAACCGCCTCGCCGAGGCGGTTCTAACGAGTACCCACAATCTATGTTTTTTGAGCAAAATAAGAAAAATAGTGTATACCCCTGTAAACCCCAGTTTTACTATATAAAAGTGGGGTTTAAGGGGGTCAAAATTTTATAGGCATGTTTTCGTGATGATTATACTTCGTGTATAATTGTTAGATGTTAGATCATTTTTTTTGTCACAACCACATTGTGAACTTGGACTTTTTTCACCCTCAATATATAGTCAATGGGTACCTCGTGAGCACAACTCCTCGTACAATTTTATACCATTTTTTTTTTTTTTTTTGAAACTTTGAAAATGTTTTCTCCATAGTCTGAAGTTGTGCATGTGCTTTTGATATAAACCTTTCTTTAATTTTTGTCACATTTTTCAACTTTGTGATCTTCGTCATTTTCTGACCTCAGTTGTACAGACAGTGGGTACCTTGTTATTGCAACTCCTCATACAACTTTATACCAATCTTTTTGAAACTTTGCACATGTTTTCTCCAGGGTCTGCAGAAGTGTATGTGGTTTGGATATAATTTTTAAATTTATTTTTGTCACTTTTTCCACTTTAACTTTGTCATTTTCTTGCGTCACATTACGAAAACACTCCTATTCTAATATATATTGAAAATTTTACGACCAAAAAAGGAAAATTTTCAGATAAATAATTCTAATATTTTTCATATTTCTGCTCAAAATATAGATTGTGGGTACTCGTTAGAACCGCCTCGGCATAGATTGTGGGTACTCGTTAGAACCGCCTCGGCGAGGCGGTTCTAACAAGTACCCACAATCTATGTTTGAGCAGAAATATGAAAAATAATGTATACCCCTGTAAACCCCAGTTTTACTGTATAAAAGTGGGGTTTAAGGGGGTCAAAATTATATAGGCGTGTTTTCATGATGAGATTTTAAGAAAGTGTACAGACTGTGAGTACCTTCTGAGCGCAACTTCTCATGCATCATTGAGAATATGCACGTGCTTTCGATGAAATTCCTATATTAATTTCTTTTACCTAAAACAAACATTACTGCTTTGGGGAAATGGGGTGGGGTGGGGAAGGGGAATTGGACAGGTGCAACATCAACTTCACCGAAGTTCGATCTATATTTTTCATTAAATTTATCTTATTGATCATCACGAAAACACGCCTATATAATTTTGACCCCCTTAAACCCCACTTTTATATAGTAAAACTGGGGTTTACAGGGGTATACATTATTTTTCTTTTTTCTGCTCAAAAACATAGATTATGGGTACTCGTTAGAACCGCCTCGCGGAGGCGGTTTTAACGAGTACCTGCAATCTATGTTTTGAGCAGAAATATGAAAAATATCAGAGGTTTTTATCTGAATTTTTTTCAGTTTTTGGAGGTGAAATTTTCTACATATTTGCATAAGCGTGTTTTCGTAATGTAGTCAACCCATTTTAGTCTTGAGACCCACAAAGAGGTAACTTCTTGGGCTCTCCAGACTAAAATGGGTTAATCCATGCCACTTTTACCTTTTTTTTATGTGGGAGATTCGGAAGGTTTTATTTACTTAGGAAAGATATATGCAGTAAGACAAGTTGCTAGAAGTAAAACAAAAATATAATGAAGAATGAAAAGCTGGTTTAAAAACTGCAAAATTCTTAACATCCTCGCGTCAATTTTCTGTGGGCCAAAACTGAAAAAAAAAGTTTCCAGACCAAAGGAAAACAAAATAAACGAGCCAGCGCTCGAGAAAGGTACAATAAGACTTGTGCGACCAGCGAAGACTCAGATCAGTCTGATTAGAGTTTTCGCTGATTGCATGTGCATATCACAGCCTCCGGGCTGTCCAAACAGGGATAAACGAGAACCCTTGCCATACTGGGTGGATGAACAAGCTAGTCTGAATCTTTGCATGTCACATAGGTCTTCTGTAGGTTATGTCGTGCGTTGGCTCAAATAAATAATTAAATAAATAAATAAATAAATAAATAAATGTAGACTCTTGCTTACTTCTGGCCCCGAGGTCATAAAACGTTTTTTTCATGCTCAATTCAGCTGAGCATGAAATTTTGTCTGCTAATAAATATGAAAATGCCAACAATAGTTGGCATTTTCATATTTATTAGCAGAGAAATTTTCATGTTAAGCTGTGTTTAGCAAGAACGAATTTGCAATTGTAAGTAATTTGAGATTTATCAGCAAGACGAATTTCATGCTTAGCTGAGTTGAGCATGAAAAAAGTTTTATAACCTGTAGTATGGAGGAACATGGTGTTTACATTACATAGACGAATTTACGAAATTTTCCGTGGGCCAAAACTGAGAAAAACAAGTTTCAAGAACAAAGCAATGCAAAATAAAATAAAAGAATAAATAATTATTTTGCACATAAGTAAATAGTTTGTAAATTAGTGAATAAATAATTTGTAAAATTAAAACTAAATAAATCAAAATATCATATATTTATCTATATTTTACTGAATATAAATACTGAAAATATTGAATGACCTTTAAGCAGTTGTCCATACTTTCTACTGAGTTAAAGTTTTATTGCTAATTTAATTACACATATAACTACTAACATAATTTCAACAATAAATGCGGTGATACTTTTGATTTTGAAAATATACGAATTGGTTTTGAAAATATACATTTTGACACGCCTATTTAGATCTGCTTGTATTTTGCAAAATTAATATTTACAGTAAATTAGTAATTCCATAATGCTGTCATACAGAAGTGAAAAAGTCCATTTTAATACTGTTGACAACTGTTACTAATGCTTAGCATGCTGGGTAATAAATTTAGCGGACGACATTTTGAAATGTTCTTCTTCTTATTATTATTTTTATTATTTGTTTTAAGAAAATATGTACTGACATTTCATGCAAATTGTCTCCAATGAAAAAACTTCGCATGAAATTTCAAGTCCTGCTTTCTGAAAAAAAAAAAAGAAAAAAAAAGAAGAAAAAAAGAAGAAATATATCACATAACGAAAACATACCTATATAATTTTGACCCCCTTAAACCCCATTTTTATATAGTAAAACTGGGGTTTACAGGGGTATACATTAATTTTTTTATTTTTGCTCAAAACATAGATTGTGGGTTCTCGTTAGAACCGCCTCACCGAGGCGGTTCAAACGAGTACCTACAATCTATGTTTTGAGCAAAAATATGAAAAATACCAGATTTTTTTAATATGAAAATTTTCATTTTTTGGGTGGTAAAATTCTCCATGTATTTGAATAGGCGTGTTTTCGTAATGCAAGTCCTGCTTTCTGGAAAGAAAAAAAAGAAGAAAAAAAAAGAAGAAATATATCATCTATTTGACATCTGCTGAATTAACCAAGAGATTGGTAAAGGTTAATTCACTCTGAGAGTCCGGTCAAAGAGTTACAGAATTTTGCTAGTATGAGATTATTTTATGACTTGGATGTCATTAAAATAGCACGCGACTTATTTATGAATTTACAATTCGCGGACATAGTATTTGATTCTAACGCTCACAATGATAGATTACACGCCCCATTTAGTGCGAGGAGAGCTTTAATTTGATTGGTTATTTCAAGCAATGTTATAGCTGGCTATTACCAAAATTGTCATTGTATGAATTCCAGAATTTAACATGGGCAAAATTGAGAAAATAATGCATTCGTGTAGGTACTGGAAAAATGTGACGAAAACGTCCAAAAAATATGGGGACGCGTATGTACATTATTCCGACCATGAGGATTTAAAACCGGACGTCAAAAATAAAATTTGGGACAAAGATTTTAACGGTATATCTATTTTTCGTATTGTTTTAACGCTAAGCATGCTGGGTAAAAATATCAGCAGAAAACCACTTTGATATTTCCTCATAAAACAGGATGATGACATTTCATGACAATTGTCTCTCGAGAGCACAATACGCATAAAATGTCAAAGCCTGTTTTCTGTGAATATATATATATATATATATATATATATATATATATATATATATATATATATATATATATATATATATATATATATATATATATATATATATATATATATATATTGTTGTCTGCTGAATTTTCTTGTAGAGGAGAAAAGAGTAAAACACTTTTTAACCTGGTTATGTATTTTAAAAATAATTTCTTTAATGCAAATGATTTGATATTCAGAAATAGTATTATTTTATTCATTAAAGTTTATTACAGTAATATATAAACTTAATTACATAATGTTAATTAGTTTATGTAATGTTCACACCCATGTTTCCTAATAATATAATATGCAGGGATCTACATTATTAGGTGGATTTCCAGAATTTTGGAGTTTTTTAAATCAGTTTTCAATTGAGCCATTGCACGACAAAACCTATAAAAAGGTTTGTACGACCAGTGAAGACTCAGATGCGCATGTGCCTTCTACAGCCTCCGGGTTATCCAAAGAGGGATAAACGAGAACCCTTGCCCTACTGGTTGGATGTACAGGCTGATCGGAGTCTTGGCTCAATTTGTTTATGACTTCTTGCAAATATTAATGTGCTCGATAAAAAAAAAAGGAACGTTATTTCACATATTGTATGGTGAAAATGTAACAGCTTACATAGCTCTAGATAAGAGAATATCTAGATTTTTTTTTCTGATTTCTCCACACAAAAAAAATAAATAAATAAAAAAAAAAAACATAATGTGGGCACTCACACACACAGAAGCGCCTCACACAGAGAAAATTAATAAAACTGAATATTAATTAAATTTATTGTTTTCAATTATAATTTATTATAGGAATTAATTTTATTTGTATGAATTTTATCGATGTGTAAACTCCGGCAGATCACCCACAAACTGAATAAAGCCAGTGAGCTTTATGTTAAGTTTTTGAGTGATTCGCTATAAAAAAAAAATGTATTATTTTTTGTTTTCGTTTTTATCGAAGTTTAAACTTCGATAAAAACAAAAACAAGAAACAATACATTTTTTATAGGTCCAGCTTTATCATCAAAATGTTAAAAATGTTGTTAAAAATGTCAATTTTTGAGACGGCGGAAGGAAAATAGATCTGACGGATTCCTGCTCTGGACTGTATTGAAGTGTAAAACTTTTCTTTCAACTGATCAGATTGCTTGAAATGTTATTAAGGCTTTGGAATTATAAATTATTTAAATGATTTTAGATGAAATGAAATATACAACCGGATAAAGAAAAACAATAATTACGAACACATACTTTGGTTAAGAGAGTGAAAAGTACAAATAAACACATATTTGAAAATATATATTTACAAGTAACTTACCAACGTATTTATAATGATGTCAGCTCGTAAATAATGCATAGCAGACCCGATGAAAAAAAAAGAAAAAAAAAGAAACAGACACATTTTGATATATAAGCAGACTATTTGCAAGAAATGCCAAACTTTATTTTCTTGGTAACCAATAAAAAAATATATATGTCATTAATTTGTTTTCTGTAGAATTTGTCCAGCGAGCGCTAAAGGTTAATGAAGTGAACGAATGGAATCTTAAAGTGGAATTATTATTATTATTATTATTATTATTATTATTATTATTATTATTATTATACATTTGTAATACAGTTGTGTATTTTAGGGTATATACGCAATTTTTTTATTATGAATGTTTTTTTGTTGTTTTTTTTTTTGTTTTGTTTTGTTTTGTTTGTCTGAAAAAAAAAAAAACAAAAACAAAAACTCATAATAAAAACTGCGCGTTTACCCTATTATACACAACTTTAATACAAATGTATAATAAAAGTGATAATAATAATAATAGTAATAATTTTATTAATTTAACAATAATAATTATAACAATGATGATAATAATAATAATAAGAATTATCATAATCATAACGTGTTTACCCTGCATTTTTTTGTGTTTAACATTCCTATTTTCGCAAAAGCGTATTTAGCGAACTCATTTAAGTCTGGAGACCCCAAAAAGGTAAATAGCAAACAGTGCAGACCCAGCTCAAACGCCGCAGACAGCGGCGTCTGATCAGGGTCTCCACAGTTTGCAAAAACACGTTGACTACGGAAGTGTGTTATTATGCATGTGTTTCTGTCTCGTCTTCTTCTTTTGGTGATTTCACTACGTTAACAAGACTGTGAATGTAACCCAATCCTCCCCTATAATATATAGTGAAAATGTGGAGTTGGTGTCTACTTTACTAGGTGGATTTTCAAAATGTTGCAGTTTTTAAAACAGCTTTCAACTTATTTATTACTTCTTGTAGCTTTTGTACTATATTGTCGTAATGTTCTTGATTACCAAAACCTCCCTTATTTCCCATATTATCTTGTGAAATCTATTTGACTTAAATTACTCTAGATAAGTGGAGTGTCAAAGCAACTTTATTATTCTTATTCTCCACGAAAACATACGTTGTGTGTACACTGTAAAAGATCCCGTAGATTTTACGGGAAATACCGGCAACTGGCTACTTGTACATGTACCGTAAATTTTAGGGGCGCTTGTAGATTATTTTGAGGGTTGAGCGCAAGACTAGCGTAAGTCAGATGGTTGTTTTTCCCCAAACCTAATCTCCTAACCATGAAGGCGTTATGAAGATTACAACATTTCTTTCTGTAAACAATGAAAATTTAGGTGCCATTGCTCGTATGAGCAATGGCACCTAAATTTGCATTGTTTACAAAGGGGTCCAAGTTGCCCCTAAACAAGGGTTTCAAAAATATGTTTGAGTTACCATAGTCTTGCGCTCAACCCTCGATGCGTTGTGTGTACACTGTAGAAGATCCCGTAGATTTTACGGGAAATACCGGCAACTGGCTACTAGTACCTGTACCGTAAATTTTAGGGGCGCCTGTAGATTATTTACAGTAATACTTACATTTTTACGCATGATAGGACAATGTAGGGCATGGTAGGTAACGTATAGGACAACATAGTAGGGATGTTAGCTACCACAGCGTATCTTAAGCGTACATATCCTTGCCCCATCCTACGAGGAAATTCCTGCGAAAGTTCTACGGGAATTTTTTACTGTGTACTTATAAGAAGCATCGCCGCGAAGCGCTTTTAATGAGTACCCAGGTCATGTTTTCGCCGAGAAATAAGAAAAATAAATAAATAAATAAATAAATAATAAATACAGTTGAACCTTAATAACTTGAACACCTTTGGGACCATGTAAATTTGTTCTAGACATGGGTAGTTCGAAAAAATGAGGATTAATCATAACGTCAGGTCAGGAAGGAGTTAAATGAATATAATTTAGGGTTTTCGATCTTCTATATTATGATGAGACGATTCTAATGAGTACACACAACATACATTTCGTGATACAATAAGAAAAGTTCCCTAAAATATCCATAAATATTTGCTTTCTTGAGCTATCAAGAGAACTTCTTAGGGACTCAAAAACGACTTCGAAATAGTCACGGTAAACGAGCCATCGGTGTTCCAGTCATCGAGGTTTTACTGTATATTATGGTCAGAAAGTACCTTGTTAGAGCAAGGGTTTAACAGTATACAGGTTACATAGGGGTTGGGGACATTTCTCTGAGCAACTTCTGTTCTACATTTTCACTGTTTTCACAACACACCTGATTATCCTTTGGAAATCGCTGTTTTTTTCTAGGGGTATAATCATAACCTCATCATCACGAAAACATACCTACGTGTGTATATATTTTTAACCCCTTAAAGTCCATTTTTATATAGTAAAACTGGGATTTACAGGGGTATACATTATTTTTCTTATTTCTGCTCAAAACATAGATTATGGGTACTCGTTAGAACCGCCTCGGCGAGGCGGTTCTAACGGGTAGCCACAATCTATATTTTGAGCAGAAATATGAAAAATATCAGAATTTTTATCTGAAAACTTTCAGTTTTTGGTGGTGAAATTTTCAATATATTTGAATAGGCGTGTTTTTGTAATGATTTAAGAGGACAGGATACACACGGTGGCTTTAAGCCATTTCCGTCAAGGGGGTGGGGGTGCAACTTTTGAGACTTCCTGTTTGCTTTATCGGACATCAATCCCCTTCTGAAAAGCGGTCTGTTCTATAAGCGGTCTACTCTTTAATATTCTATAACAGCGGTCAACTCTATAAGGGAAGAATAATCTTTCCTAATACGAGGGTCCTGCAAAAAGTTTTGTCACTGGGTTCGGATTACTTCAGTGCTACGTTTTAACAAACATATTTTTATTACAAACATTCAAAGTATTCCCCCCTTTACTTTTAAACATATGTTTGTAACCTTTTTACCCAGTCGCGAAAAGCGGATAAATAGTCTTCTTTTGGTATCTGTTGGAGACACTGATAAATAGCGCTGCCAAGAGAACTTCTAGACGCATACTTATTTCCAGAAAGCATTTTCTTAAGCCTTGAAAATAAAAAGAAGTCACAGGGATTCAGGTCAGGTGAATAAGGTGGATGGTTTAAAACTTTCACCTTTTCAGAAGCCAAAAAAAAAAAAAAAAAAAAAAAAAGACTTAACAATCTCACACTTATGAGAGGAGGCGTTGTCATGTAAAAGGTGGAATCCTGACCATCCCTTGCTTGGTCGTTTCTTATTGTAACAAGTAAATTGGTCAGTGTATATGACTGCATCTATTTCAATTTGCAATAACTCGGTCAGTTGGAAACAATTTGCACGAAATAAACGGGTATCGTTAGCTATTCAATACACCATTCAAGTGCAGTGAAGCATTTTAAAATATACCTGGGATAAAACTTAGGACGCCTATGAGTGACAGAACTTTTTGCACGACCCTCGTAGGGCAGGCCCCCTTTAGAGGGGAGCAAAACGACTGACAATGTATAGATTCCCCATAATGCGTATTGCGGTTTGATTTTAATGCCTACTAGCGGGCACATGACGTTTATACAACGTCGACCCCACGTCGATGCAACGTCATGACGTTGCATCGACGTTGAGGCGACATTGTACTCACGTCATGTGCCTGCTGGGCTATAGTATAACTTGTCTGCGCTTTTGTCAGTGGTAGATACTAATTCCAGACTCTGAGGATAGACCATCCTTCACTCATGAATTTTAAGGGGACTGGTAATGACTGACAAAATTTCCGCCATTTTTAAGAAGGGAGACAACTTTGCTTTACTTCACACCAAACCCTTTCTGAAATGCGGCCTACTCTTAAAGAAAAGAATTTGCTCTCAAGAGAAGCAAATTCTTAGGAAGCAAATTCTCTCTTTCCTTGAAGAGCAAATTCTCCTTTTTAGAAGGGAGACAAAACAACTTTGACAGTTGCCTCCCCTGAAAGTGTTACTATTCGGACAATTGCCTTGCCTAAAAGTGTAACTATTCCCCACTAAAATAACAATTACAATTCTTTACCAGCTGATTAGAAATATAGTTACATTTTATTATACATGTACCACCCCACACCTCAAACTGTGTTTGTATGTATATGTGTGTATGTGTGTGAGGGGGGGGGGGGGGGGGGCGGGGGGAGGGGCGAGGGGGGGGGGGGGCAACTCTATCAAGATTGTTTTGCTGAACTGCTGAAAAGGTGTCTACTGTTAAAGGAAAGAATTTGCTCACCATGGGAGCAAATTCTCTCCTTTAACAATAGACCCTTTTTCAGAAGAGGCTCGGTATCCGGAAAGCATACAGGCTGTCACAAAAGTTATCTCCCTTGGAAAACAGGTAAAGTCGCATTGCGGCTTCACGTTTATATCTAATTTTATAACAAACTTACTTGTTTTCATTCTAGGCCTTTCTCCTGAATTTCGTCCGGTACACACAGCAACCCTGTCGACTGTACCTGATCCCGGTAGCTACAGCACGAGCCAGGCACGTGAGAAAACCACAACTACGACAACAACTACGTCATTTATCAGCACATGCGCAGATAACTCCATGTTGCTTCTTCAAGCGCAGGTGTGTTGAACTTTTTTGCTACTTCATGAAATACTACCCAGCGGGCACGCAACGTCGCAATAACGTCGCTGCAACGTCATGACTACGTTGCATCGACGTTGATGCGACGTTGTATAAATAGTATGTGCCAGCTGCGTGATTGTTTATATATATGTTCGTTGAATATTGTTCGTTAATTCAACGACGCCAGACTGTTTGGTGGTCCACGTGAAGTCAAGAAACGTTTCTTATCATGTGAGCAATCAAATTATGTAATTAAAACGGAGGCAGGCAACACGCCGTTGCCATACGTAAAGCTGAAACTGTTCGCTCCCTGATTTCACGCGTTCACACGGTAAAAACTTGAAACAAGCTCTAGCAATAACAAGACTGCGCCTTACCTCGAGTAAACTGCATGACAAGACATACATATTTAAAATTCGATTGTTTTAAAATAGGATTTGGTTAGGGGCAGTTGCCAAACCGCCACCAGATTTAACATACCACATTTAGACAATCCGTTTTCCTGTTACTACCAACCTGATAACTACCTAACAAATAGGTCCCTGCCAACGCTGATAAAGCTTTATTCTGAATTCAAACATATTAACCTTGTACACTCGGATGCTTATTCATAACGAATAAATAAACAAAATCAAAGAAAACTTCAAATTTTCGAAGAAATAAAATTTTGATCATACAGAGTACAATGTCGGCGGACGACTATGAACATTCCAGTAAAACGCCCCAAATATACAGCGTTGTATAAAACGTGTAACCCGAGCCGCGGTCTTACTAAACATTGAAAATGACCGTTTCCACCAAGGACTGAGGACTAGGGCCTAGCAGCACTCTCGATGCTTGTGAAACTTTATTGTTTTGATATATATATATATATATATATATATATATATATATATATATATATATATATATATATATATATATATATATATATATATATATATATATATTTTTTTTTTTACCAGCATCAAAACAGATAACTAGAAAATTGAAACCGTAGTCAGTTAAGTTAAACGGAAATAGTTTTATAGTATTTACGGTATTCAAAATCACATGACATATCCGAGCGCCGCGAATGCGTATCCCGTCACAATTGACTCCGCCCACTTCAAAAACACCTCTTGTCATTAGCGAAAATTGACACTTGTCTTGTCATTGTGGACAGTCCGATAATACACCTCCCGGGTGTTCAATTTATTCATCCACGATATGTTAAAACGATACACTTGTAACTGACTGATTTAACGCTTAGCACTCTGGGTAAAAAAATCAGCAGACGACATATTGAAATATTTTCTTATTTTTCCAGAAAACAGGTTTTGACATTTCATGCAAATTGTCTTCAATGGAGACATATTGCATGAAATACCAAATCCTGTTTTCTGGAGAAAAAAAATAAGACAAATATCATCAATTTGTCATCTGCAGAATTAGCCTAGAGAGAGGTAAAGGTCAATAAATGGGAGAAAATAATTAAATATCTGCAGTTCTGTATTGACAAACATCAATTTACAGAATTCAATTTCAGGCTGATCTTTTTTAGGCTTCAAATCTAACCAACAGGCAGACGTTACATGGCAATAACACGTGCCCGCAAACCGCATGATTCGCTAAATGCGAGCTCTGACATAACGTGCGCATGCGTCTTGAGGTATCATGGGTACAACATAACCATAAAACGCTTAATGGTGTGTTAAATTTTAAACGGTAACCATATGTTCACATCATAAGGTGCGATAGATGCCGCTCAGTGAATTGATACTAATGTATCATGGCATTCATAATTAGGCGAACCGCAACGGAAGAAAAAGTACCTCCTGATATGTGCGTCCGACAAAGACTCAAACCAGCCTGCGCATGCGTACACTCTAATCAGAGTCTTTGGTGTCCACTGTGCATCATTGGCTATCCAAAATGCGCCCAGTGAAGATTGTGATCATCCTGCGCATTCGCGCAGGCTGATCCGAATCTTCGCTGGGCGCACATGTCCAAAGGTACTTTTCGGCCGTTTCGGCTCGGATATGTTTGATATTTTATGCGTTACAGCTTTAAAGATAGAGATGATTTTGTTATAGAGGATTTAATTCAGCCATATAATACACTTGTAGGACAGGTTCTCAAAGTATTTTCAGTTTTCAAGCATAAACAAACGAGGCCCTCCAATAAAAATATGACATATGCGATCAGCTTAGACTCAGATCTGCTTGCGCATTTCAATAAACGTTGCCACTTTATCCATATCGATATTAAGTAGTTTTTAACTCGTTGCAAAATTAACGCATGCAACAATCTATCTATCTATCTATCTATCTATCTATCTATCTATCTATCTATCTATCTATTGTGTGCTCATTGGGTCTTGTTCCAAGCGCTCGTACAATCACCGATTTCCAATGGCGATGTGACTCTAGAGCATTCGTTTAGCAATGTATAGCCTCCATCCCTCTCTCTCTCTCTCTCTCTCTCTCTCTCTCTCTCTCTCTCTCTCTGTGCACCAATTCGCCCATCTATCTGTCTGTCTGGCTGTATAATTGCGATATTCGGTCAGTTTGTCACTGTAATTCTAAAAGGTCATTCTCCTGCACTTTTATCCTTCACTAACGAATATTGGTGTGCGTGGGCATTCCTTGATGTCAAACATGGAATTGAGGCTAATGTTAAGCCAATGTTTTCAGGATAAATGTCAGTAAATCTGATTCGCTCTGTATGAACCGCAACGAGCGAAAATGTACATTCTGACCTATGCGCCCAATGATGACTCAAATCTGCCTGCGCATCCGCGCAGTCTGATCGTACTCTTCGTTGTCTATATGGACACACTTTGCATCCTTGGCTATTTAAAATGCGCCCAGTGAAGATTCTGATCAGACTGCGCGAATGCGCAGTCTGATCTGAATCTTCGCTGGACGCACATCTCCGAAGGGGCGTTACCGGACGTTTCGGACCATTTGTTGATAAAGCTGTACTATGTCATTACTATCTTGTGAAATAAAAGACTTGGCCCAACTAGATTATTCTATAGTCAGCTCACAAACTTGCTTCATCAGTTATTATGCTGCATTGTAAGCAGAGTTTACCAATCAATAATCGACAGGCAACCCAGCTAACATTAAACGTAAATCTATATCGGACCGTTATTGGCAGATAACGGTCCGATAAAACTTAAAGTACAGTGCTAGTTGGGCTTGTCTTTAAAGAGTCGTCGTTATAGTACTGCCCAGAGATCTTGATTACACGACTGAAAATGATTGTCGAAATGTAACTCACACGAATATTGACTGCATAATATAAGGCATTTTGTCCGTTCGTTTTCTTTTGAAACTTAAAGCGTGACATTTACATCAAAGAAATATGTATATGGTGTATATTTGAGCAGAGCAAACGTAAAGTTTCGCTACCAAGACCACTCGAAATTAAAACGACTCCGCTAAAAAGAGCAGCTTGTGCCAATCCAAAATGATTTCTTTCTTATTATTCCATATTCAATATGAAGACCACCCCAACCCCTCCACCCATTAATAAGACAACTTTTAGTCAGTCTCAAAGATGGTCTAAATAGTGAAATTTACTGTATTTGTTACGTGGATAAATCAACCCTTAAAATGCCAAGAAAACCTGCATCTGAAAATGTCGTCTGTTTATGTCGTCTGCTGAATATTCTTGCAAACGTTTCAAATCTATTTTTGCATATAGGCAAACAGTGTGGACCCTGATCAGACTGCTCCTAGGTGGCAGTCTGATCTGGGTCCGTACTGTTTGCAAAAATGACATTTAAAATCACAAGCAGATGACAAAGCAGACGACAATTGTTGTAATTGGCAGTTGAAGGGTTAATTCCATATGGTTAAAGAAGTATATGCAAAACAATCGAGGGCGATGAGAAGGCAAACGAAATTGAAGAAAATATCTTAAATCTATACCTTCCATTTCAGCCAAGCTACTCAGCAACTACGGCGGCCACGTGCGACACATTTCCTCAGGCCATCGTTTCAGGGGCCGGGGTCACGTCCCTGTCAGGCTCAGATATCGGGGTCTTCCCTTCTACGGGATTTGGCATGGCTCTGCATGACCTTCAGGTCGACACGTCTCATTTTACGGAGGAGGAATCATTTCACGGATTCGATTTCCCAGCTACCAGCTCGGCTTCCGTTTCCGGTTATCAGCCTCAATCTCACACACAAACTTTCCCAGAAACCTTCAGCTATGAAGGTACTTTCAGAATGTTAGAGAAAGATATAGGGAAACAGTTAGGTTTGTTTCCGGAACCAGGGCCGAGCACGGGAACTGATTCCTCACAGACATTCTGTGAGCAGTCTTACGAAGGAGCATTCAGGAGTTTTCAGCCTCAGTCAGACGAGTGTTGTTTCTCGCCACATACACATAGTTTTCCACAAACTCAAAAACATTTTACCGGTGACTCACATTATCCATCATCATCAGACATATACCAGCATCAAACATATAGAGAACCGGACCACAAAGTGACTTTGTATCACCCCCATAGTTCGCAACTTCATGAAGACTCAGGCTTTAGGTCAGAAAGTGCAGCACAGTCTAGTTTCCATGGTTACTCTCAATATTATGGAAGTAGTGGTATTCATTCAATGGACACAAGTTACGGTTCAGGGAGATCGACATTATTTCATGGAGATATTAATGTGCCATCAACTAGCAGACATTTCTCAAGGCGGCCATCTTTGACCATTCCAATGCCCCCTCCGACACCTGAGAGGTGAGTCAAGTCTATTTGCTCTCAAATGCTGCTTCCTTTCAACCGATCAGCGTCTGCTTGTTATTTTTTCTACAGTTATCGTACTGTCAAACTTTCTTTCCTCAACTAGCTTTACCTTCTTCTGCATGTTCCTTCTTCCCGTCTCTTGCTTCCTTCTTTCCAATCATGTTCTGCTTTTTGTCAGTTTCACATTCATCATACTGTCAAACTTACTTTGCTCCAATAGCTTTAATCATTTTTCTGCATATTCCTCCTTCCCATCTCTTGCTTCCTTCCTTCCCATCATATTACTGTCGAACCTCAATAACTCGAACATCTTTGGGACCATGGTAATGTATTCTAGATATGGGTAGTTCGAGACACTGAGGGTATACCACCAGCCCCCGGTAAGGAGACAAATGGGAATAATATATGGATGTCTTCACGATCTTTTATAAAATAATGGTATGTTGAGTGTACTCACTATAATCGCCTCGATGAGGTGATTCTAATGAGTACGCACGACATATATTTTCAGCATAAACTACGGAAAAAATCCTAAAATATCCCCAAATATTTGTTTTCTTGAGCTTTCGGAAAAATTTCCTAGGGGCTCAAAAACGAGTTCGAATTAGCCACGGTAAACGAGTCATCGGTGTTCGAGTCATCGAGGTTCATCTGTATTATGCTTATTGTCAATTAAGTTTACATTCATCATACTGTCAAACTTACTGTCCTCAAATACTTTTATTTTCTGCACGTTCCTTCTTCCCATCTCTTGCTTCTAATCATACAATGCTTTTTGTCAATTAAGTTAACATTCATCATACTGTCACTGACAGTATGATGAATGTAATCTTAATTTACAATAAAACTTACTGTCCGCAAATAGCTTTATCTTCTGCATGTTCATTCTTACCTTCTCTTGCTTCCTTCTTTTAAATAATATTATGCTTATTGTCAATTAGGTATACAGTCACTGACAGTCTGATGAATGTAAACTTAATTGACAATAGAACTTACTGTCCTCAAATAACTTTATCTACTGCATGGTCCTTCTTCCCATCTTGATTCCTTCCTTCCAATCATATTATGCTTATTGTCAATGAAGTTTACATTCATCATACTGTCACTGACAGTATGATGAATGTAAACTTAATTGACAATAAAACTTACTGTCCTCAAATAACTTTCACTTCTGCATGTGCCTTCTTCCCATCTTTTATTTCCTTCCTTCCTTTCCATCATCTTTTTTGCTTACTGTCAGTTAAATTTGTATTTACTGTATTGCGAGATTTACTTTCTTCTCTTCATTTTGCACAGTTTGTTTTAATTTGTGTCAGTTTTACACAAAAATATATTTCATTTAATTGCAGACCAAACTAACATTTGACAGTGGTGTTTTTATTGTGCTAGAGTTGAATAACATGACATACTAAACCTTTTTTTCTTTTGTATATCTTCCTCCAAAATGAGTTAACATATGTTCAAGGACAGAAACGTGCCAGAGTATGTTGATAGACCCCTTCTGTCTTGTGATGTATTTTGTCAAAGGCTAACCAAATTTGGAAGTCAAGGAATATTTTGAGGATCATAATTTGACCAAATGCAATTATGGAAGCCTGTGGAATACTGAGATGGAGCTGGTCCCTTCGTCGTTTTCAAAATCTATGTTTGTGTTGTAATTTTCAGTATTGAGCTGCAAAAGTATACAATTCATTCACCAAAGACCCCAACAACGCCAAGCTCGACCAGGTCCTCTCCAGGCAGAGACGGTCTAAAGAAAGAAAATTTACTATGTGCAGTATGTGGAGACAACGCAGCATGTCAGCATTATGGAGTTCGAACATGCGAAGGATGCAAAGGTTTCTTCAAGGTTGGCATTAACTTTGGCTATTGTTAATATGTATTATTTGTGAATCATATACATGTATTATAAAAATAGACACAGCACACAAACACAGGTAAAGCTACTGTTTAGCTACTCATTACAACACGTTCTTCGTTTGTGGCTTTTTCTGGACATTTTTATGCTATAATTTGACATTTCATGCACATAATCTCCTTTGGAGCAAGTTCTTCTCTTTTTCACAATAGTTTCTTACCTGTTGCTAGATTTCCATGTTTAAGACATGCTAAGTGATGGCAACAATTTGCATGAAATGTCAAAAATCTCAAAAACTTTTTTTTTTCAAAAAATAAGAAAAATATTTCAAAATGTTATCTGCTGAAATTTTTATTCAGCATGCTAAGTGATGGCAACAATTTGCATGAAATATAAAAAAAAATATAAAAAATATCTTGCAAAAATAAGAAAAAAAATATATTTCAAAATGTCGTCTGCTGAATTTTTTACCCAGCATGGTAAGTGACTAACAAAAGTAAGGCCAGAAAATTAGGAATAAGTAAATACAGCCGACACTCGTTACCTCGACTTCGCTTATCTCGAATAACCGCCTGTCTCGAAGTGAAAATTTCGTCTCTGTTTTAACATGGAAATCTAACAACAGGTAACAAAATATTGTGGAAAAGAGAAGATATTGGAGCAATTTCTCCTCTTTTCCACAATATTTTCAATATATCTCTAACTTCAGGAGTCAAATTACATACTAATATGTTGAATTTGGTCGTTCGATTTATCTTTTCCTCAATTCTGCAAATTTGATATGTAGAGATACGGATATCTTGAAGTATTTCAGAGAGACTCTTGGACTTCGAGATAACGAGAGTCGACTTTAGAAGATACTTGTACAGGTCTAAAATAACAATCATTTTAATCCATTCAGCTTTTATTTTATTGTTTTACAGAGAACGGTACAAAAAGGAGCAAAATATGTTTGTTTAGCAGACAAGAATTGCCCCGTTGACAAACGACGACGGAATCGCTGTCAGTTCTGCAGGTTTCAGAAGTGCTTAGCAGTCGGAATGGTCAAAGAAGGTATAGTATTTGTTTTCACATTATTGAAAGAAATTTACATTTTACAATGCAAATCTATCAGCAAATACATTTTTTATCTTCCCACACGATTGAAAGAAATTTACATTTTACAATGCAAATCTATCAGCAAATACATTTTTTGTCTTCCCATACTATTGAAAGAAATTTACATTTTACAATGCAAATCTATCAGCAAATACATTTTTTGTCTTCCCATACTATTGAAAGAAATTTACATTTTACAATGCAAATCTATCAGCAAATACATTTTTTGTCTTCCCATACGATTGAAAGAAATTTACATTTTACAATGCAAATCTATCAGCAAATACATTTTTTTATCTTCCCACATGACTGAAAGAAATTTACATTTTACAGTGCAAATCTATCAGCAAATACACTGTTTTATCTTCTGACATGATTGAAAGAAATTTAGATTTTACAATGCTATCTATCAGCAAATACATTTTTTTATCTTCCCACATGGTTGAAAGAAATTTACATTGTACAGTGCAAATTTATCTGCAAATACTTGAAAAGTTATGGATGCAAATTTCACACATTTGAACTTGAGTGACTCGAACACTGATAGTTCGTTTACCGTGGAGGATTCGAACACGTTTTTCGACTGAGTTCTGGGAAATTCTTCAAGTGGCTCAAGAAAACAAACATTTAGAGATGTTTTAGAGACATTATTTATTTTATAATGAATATGTATGTAATATTCTAACGAGTTCAATCAGTACTATAATTTTATACAAGATCGAAATCATTTGCATTTGCCTCCTGACATGGCGCTGTGATTAACTAACCCTTAGTGGCTCGAACCACCCATGTCTAGGAAAATTTTCCATGCTCCCAAAGATGCTCTAGCCATTGAAGTATGCCTAAATTTCTTTCTTCTGTTATGTAGTATATTTATAGCAATATCTATTGTAACACTTCACCAAAATATGCATTTAATGTTTATTCCAACCACTGGATAGATCTCTTATTTTTCATCAAACATTTTCAGTCGTACGAACAGACAGCCTAAAAGGAAGAAGAGGTCGTTTACCATCGAAACCAAAAAGTCCACAGGAATCACCACCCTCACCACCTGTCAGTTTAATTACGGCCTTGGTTCGTGCTTATGTCGATACAAGTCCTGACATTCCCAATTTGGATTATTCCAAGGTAGGTGATGTTTATAACGACCATATCTTCCAAATTTTACATTATAGAAACAGTAATCTTTTCACCCCTGACTTTTTGATGTAGACTCTTTTGTCTTTGAATTTCAATCAGTCCGTTGATGGGGCGGTTTCCAAACCGCCACAAGATTTAGCATACCACGGATTTCGACAATCCGTTTTCCTGATACTACCAACCTAATAATAAACTAACAAATAATTCCCTGCTAACGCTGATAACGCTTAATTCTGCATTCATACATATTAGCCTTATACAACCTGGTGCTTATAACTAGAGAATGAACAAACAAAACCAAAGAAAACGTCAAACTTTTGAAGAATTGAAAAAATACAATATCGGGGGAAGAATATGAATACTCCAGTAAATGAAACAAAACTGCAGCGTTCGGTAAAAAGAGCAACCGGCTATCGGGTACCGAAAAGGACTTTAAATTCAGTGTAAATCTCCGTCAGTTCTAGAGGCCTATATTATTTCCGGCAAGCACCCACATCAGCACTCTTAGTGCTTTGATCTCTAAGCGATGTCGATTAGATAGAAAATTGAAAAACAAAATGCCAAACAATATAGTTACAAAACAGAAAAGGCAAACCGCTTAGATCTTGATAAGGCAGCTCATCTCATCTAGATATATGTACATTTTGCAAACCTTTTTTCATGTAGATTTAAAAGTTTTATGACTTTATCATAGGAATGAATTTTAACTTTGTGAATTTAAAAAGGTGTGACAACTGTGGTATCACGCACAAACTGAATAAAGCCCGGCTTTATGTTAAGTTATTGATTGATTGGCCGGAGTTCACTCCCTGATAAAATCCGTAAAATAATAATTCATGCCATATAATTACAGTCTTGTCAACAAAATGTTGTCAAACATGTCAATTTTGAGACGACAGAAGGAGAATAGATCCGACGGATTCCTGCTCTTTATTGAAGTACAAAACTTTTCGTTCAAACTAACATTGTTAGTTAAATTGAATAAAATGTTTACAAAGATGACGAGTTGCAATTATTTACCCGTATAACACATATTTCAGTACAAAGTGCCTCGCGGTGAGGACAGTCCCACCTCCGATGCCGACAGGATTCGCATGTTCTACGATCTTCTGCTCTCATCCATTGACGTCTTGAAGACGTGGGCGGACAAAATACCCGGCTTTGTTGACCTCAGTAAGGAAGATCAAGAATTGTTGTTTCAGTCTGCGACAATGGAGCTCTTCGTTCTCAGGATGGCATACAGGTTGGTAGGCTATAAAACAAAATGTTCAATACAGTACAATAATTTATTCCAAAGCTATACAGCCTATAGGAGCGTACACACATAATATACCATAAACAGAACAAATCCAAAATTAATTGACAAATCATACATATGTATCCTTGGTATTATATACATATACATACATTGACACATAGACTTATACTTATATAACACAAAGATTACTTTAAATCAACTGAATGCATTTCTCTGTCGCCTGTATAAGATACTTTGGCAAAGTCACAGATAGCCTTCATATTATGTGACTGAAATAACTGAGTCAATGTAAAAACACTTGGCCTTATGAAATAATGTCTTCTGATGTATTATATGCGGATGTCAGTATATCTATTACAGACAAGAATGAAAGGAAATTCGTTTTACGATTTCACTCAGTGAGCAAATTGACACTATCTGTCGTTTCGATCTATTTTGGTATATCGTCCTACTTCAACAAGCAACTGATGAGAAGACATTTGATATCTTGCCAGTATCAGCTTATCTTTGTCGGTTAATGGTTTAAGCAAATAGAATTGAATTGCTCTACCTTCTGAGACAATATTTCTGAACAAAATACATTTTCACGAATTTTCAAGAATTGTTTCAAAATTTTGCAAAACTATTTCTTGCAGCCTTTGTTTAATCTGGATAAGCAATAACTGAATGTTAAGGTTTCTGGTGATTCCCAACATTTTTTATTAAGATAAAATGTTCACTTTCGTGATTTGCATTTTTTTGGCCTTGTGAATATAGACCATATAAAACGTGGTGGTAGCGCAATTATGAAATTATGAAATATTTCGAAGTATTGATCTTATGGAAATACTGAACAAATAAATAGAAAGGAAACAAAACGGAAAAAGGCAGTTGTTCCCAAAGATGTTGCCATTAAAACGATTTAGCTGTTGTAAAAAATCCTTAATGAGCAGAATGATGTGACAGGCCTTGTTTTATATTTATTTCCTCATAGAATCTTATGCTTTGGATACCTTTTAGAATCACCTCTTGAGCGAAGATTTCATGCCAGTCAAATTACCATTATAATGAATTTTGATGTTGTATCGAGTGTCAGTATCAAGATGGATGACTGTACGTCTTATTATTCACTACTCTTTGAATTGATTGTCGGTAAATAGAGGTTTTAGTGTGCTATTATTCATCACGAAAACACGCCTATATAATTTTGACCCCCTTAAACCCCACTTTTATATAGTAAAACTGGGGTTTTTAGGGGTATACATTATTTTTCTTATGTCTGCTCAAAAACATAGATTGTGGCTACTCGTTAGAACCGCCTTGTCGAGGCGGTTCTAACGAGTACCCACAATGCATGTTTCGAGCAGAACTATGGAAAATATCAAAGTTTTTCATCTGAAAATTTTCAGTTTTTGGAGGTGAAATTTTCTATATATTTGAATAGGCGAGTTTTCGTAATGGAAAAATAAGACATAGTAATCTTGTATCGCGTATCATTGTACTGATGGTCGGTATAAAGAGGGTTGACTGTAAACCATACTATTAAAGCATATATCTTTTTTGCTTACAGGATTCAAGAAGCTGAAGACAGAATCATATTTGACAATGGTGTTGTTTTAACTCGCCAACAATGTTACCAGATGTTTGGGGATTGGATTTACTCCATTATCGACTTCGGTCTTTCCCTTCATAAAATGACCATAGATCTCTCAAGTGTGGCGTGCATGGCAGCCCTTTCCATGGTCACATGTACGTATAGAAGATATATTTTGTTATCCTCCATATACTGGAATATTACATTATTACCTGTAGCGTTTTACCTTCACAGCACTTATTTTACATTACGAAAACATGCCTATTCAAATATACTGAAAATTTTACCGCCAAAGAATGAAAAATTTTCAGTTAAAAAATCCTAATATTTTTCATATTTCTGCTCAAAACATAGATTGTGGGTACTCGTTAGAACCGCCTCGGCGAGGCGGTTCTAACGAATACTCACAATCTATGTTTTGAGCAGAAATAAGAAAAATAGTGTATACCCCTGTAAACCCCAGTTTTACTACATAAAAGTGGGGTTTAAGGGGGTCAAAATTATATAGGCATGTTTTCGTGATGTACCCGTACAAATCCAAGATCTAATTTAAAAAAAAAAAATCTGTTTTTAAGCCTAATTATTTCAATCTGTTATATCGTTTCTGTCAATATTTTGTATTGCATAAAATATTCTTAATGAACATAAAGGAAAGTTTTCTTCCATTTCTCTGTACTATATGGCGGAAATATAAAAAAAATCACATAGCGCCAGACAAGAAGGTGTTCAAATGAATAATTCTCTTATTTTTCTACGAAAACATATGTTGTAGGTACTCATTAGAAGCACCTCTGTGAGGCGCGTATAATGCACACCAGTAACATATGTTTTCATTTCATTATTATGAATATAAAGTGCCTTATCTGGGGCGATGGCTTAGAAGTTAGCATTTTAGACACACGCTTGGGGTTTGTAGAGGGCATATAGTCCGAATTTTATCTCTTGCCACTTCTATCCTCTTGCTTTTTCATTTTTATGTAAGTAAACAACATACGGAGGAAGACTGATGTTTTTTCCCCTTCTTGAATGCTTTTGAATAAAAAAAAAAAAAAAAAATTGCTCGAAAGGTATGTATACACCACGAAAACAAACCTATATAATTTTGACCCCCTTAAACCCTATTTTATATAATAAAACTGGGGTTTAGAGGGGTATACATTATTTTTCTTATTTCTACTCAAAACATAGATTGTGAGTACTCGTTAGAACCACCTCGCTGAGGCGGTTTTAACGAGCACCAACAATCTATGTTTTGAGCAGAAGTATGAAAAATATCAGATTTTTTTTTATCTGAAAATTTTCATTTTTTGGTTGTGAAATTTTCAATATATTTGAATAGGCGTATTTTCGTAATGATGTGTATTGATACAGTTCCAGCAAATATCATTTATTTATTTTTTTTTTTTTTTTTCAAAATCACTTTAGACAAATAATAGTCTGACTTCGGACGTTTTTCAGTAATATTAAAATGCAAAACTGAGAGAATGAAAAAGAATGCAAAAGATCAAATTCGGGCCACAAACGCTCCACTGACCCCAAGTGTCTATGATTTTAGATGTATTAACATAATCATTCATTCTTTTTCAGTGCGGCACGGTTTAAAAGACGTAAAGAAGATGGAGGAGTTACAAATGAAGATAATTGATTGTTTGAGAGACCATTGCACTTACAACAGCGAGGCTCAGCGGAAGCCAAATTTCTTTTCTCTAATTCTTGGAAAGATAGCAGATCTTAGGACTCTGAGCAGAGAAGGACTTGAACGCCTCATTTATTTCAAACTTGAAGGCACGTTTCCAACACCACCAACTATAGAGAAACTTTTTATATCAAGTCAGTTGCCATTTTAACCCTATCAAACAAAGGTATCTAAGCTGAACTCTTCAATCGCTGAACTTGGGCAAGTCTATTTGAACAAAAGGGGGTGTGGGGGGGGGGGGGGAGGGGTGTTGACAAACGTCACAAACAGAACGCAAATGGTACTCGCATTGATCCTAATATCAACCATTTCATCCCTCAGTTTCTGAAGTTGACTCTCCCATTTTGAATCTGGTCAGAACCATTGTTCAAAATCGGGTATCCGTCAACAAAATCAAAACAGAATGGCAAACAGTGTAGATCCTGATGAGACGGCTCATTACGAGCCGTCTCATCAGGATCTACACTGTTTGCAAAAAAGATTCTGTTGGCTGCAGGGCTGAAAGGTTCAAGCCAATAAAATTAATCTTTCTTCGACTTTGGATTCATCAATTTAGCATTTAAGGGGTGTTTTGCATTGCTGCCGTTGCCCTGCATGTTAGTGCGTTCTGTGCTCTGCGGGCAAATGTTTTGCGCCTACACTGTTTGCCAAAGTCAACCAAGTGGGGCTTGAGGCACAAATCTGTTTATCACTTGCTATTTATTTACATTTAATATTTGGTTGTGCGCTGTGGTTGTGTGATGCAAAGTGTAGAGCGACCAAACTGACCTATCGCTTTGACCTTTACTTTTAATACTCATAAGGGTATATCCATTGTACAGTATGGGCATTATAGTAACAAAATCCTGTGTTCTGCTGCTACATCTATTAGCTCACTTTTACAGGTAATACCTGCTTCACCTGTTTACCCAGTAAATACATATTTATAAAGATACTGATCAAAAGGTCAAAGCGACAGGTCAATTAGGCCGGCCTATTTATATTTAGGTTGCTGAAAACATTTTAAAATATTGAGGTTGTGGCGTGTTTTCTGAACGGCTCTGTGGCCCGCTGTGCAGAAGATACACTGAAAAGTTGAAACAGCGTAGATCCAGATGAGACGGCTCATTGAGCCGTCTTATCTGGATCTATGCCGTTTGCTAAAGCCTGTTATTATCGCCTGTGGCAATGAAAGAGTTAAACGAGTATTCAAAACAAAGATGTTTTATGGCGATTTTTTGTCTATATTTATCTGAAACAGTACAGTAAAATATAACATTGTCCGGTGACCTCAGGCTTCTGGTTTCTGGTTTCTAGCTGTATTACGTCAAACTGAAAATCGAAACCAAAAGCCATAGAGATCACCGGACAAGGTTATATTATACCTTTAGTTTATTGAAGCTGTTCTCTGAACGAAAAACAAATCATATTATCCCAAACCAAGCTGACGCAATCTCGGCAGGATTGTCGTGATTCCTCGCACAAACACTGCTGATTGGCATGAGAAAAAAATGCAACCGAAAGCATTTGAACTTTTTTTTCCGTTGCATTGGTTTAACTCTTAAAGCACCAATCTTAACTGCAGCAGAAGGCATTGTTAACTGTTTCTTTTCTTGTTCTTGTTGTTGTTGTTATTTTTCAATAAGAAAAAATCTTGACATATTATGTCAATCCATACAAAAGTGGATATAAAACAATAGAATGTCGTCTGCTACAAATTTTGCTTGGCGCTTTAATTGTTGATTTTTTTTTTTTTTTTTTTTTTTTTTTTTTTTTTTGACACTCGCTTGTTCTCATTTTAGTGGCAGCGTAATTACCGGCTTACAGCTTAGGTGGCATCTTCAATAACCATTTATTAATCTAGTCAATTTTCATTTTCAACATGTAACAAAACAAACAAAACATATTTAAACATTATAAAAATCAGATTCATTGAACTCATTGTCCTTGTAAACCCTGAAATGGACCCATGACTTAAAAATATAAATATGGGGAAATAGATCTAGTACACAGTCTAATAGCTGAATTGCTGGTCAGTAGTGGGAAGTTATTTGAAGCTAAAAGGCCTAACAAGATTCCAATTTGGACTAGACATTTATATATATTTTTGATTTTAAAAACTGTTTGCAATGCATGAACAGGTTATACATGCAAGCGTTCATCGAGTCCGTTACACGGATCACTCAGTAACAGCGTCCAGCGACATCGGCTACTATAATTGAACCGCAACTTTTCGGAAAACGTACCTATGAGTACGTCTGCCGAAGTTTCAGATCAGCCTGCGCAGTCGTACAATCGGACCAGAATCTACTGGGCGCATTGTGGATAGCCAAGGATACAAAGTATCTTGAATGCGGGAAACGAAGACTCAGATCAGACTGCGCGAATGCGCAGTCTGATCTGAGTCTTCGTTGAGCGCGCATGTCAGAATGTACGTTTCCTCACGTTTCGGCTCAATTGTAAATCATTCGTTCCTTCATTCATTTATGTTGCAAATAAAAGTGCTATATTTTAAAGTGCTGTGAGATAGCTGGTCAGTAGCTTCTAAAGATGTTGGTTAAAAATAGTCTAGTCAAAATTGTTCAACACTATGTTATACCAAGTGCTATTGTGTTAATTGGTTGTATATTTTGTTTGATTTCAATGTGTTTGTTTATTGTTATGACATAATTGCTTTAGTTGTTTTAAACAAAACTCCTGTCTTCTACAATGATTCTGTAAGGAAACTGATAGACTTTCAAGAGAGATAATTTCGTCAAAATAATTTTGCTCCCTTCTGAAAAAAGGATCTTCTCTAAAAAGAAAAAAACAAATGCAACTTTTGGGGAGACAATTTGTATGAAATGTCAAAGCCTATTTCTTGTAAAAATAAAATACATTGTATATTTCAAAATGTCGTCTGCTGAAACTTTTACCCAGCATGCAGAGCGTTTACCCGGAAATAGCTTATTGGATCATCGAAGAAGACTGGAATATGAATATACAGTCCCAGTAAACACACGACGCCGTAATAACGTTTCGACGTTACCGAAGCAAGGTTATTACGACGTTGTATGTTTGCTGGGATTCTAGGTAATACTCAGTCATTTCCAGCGGGCACACATCGTTGATGTTGCATCGACGTTGTTGTGACGTTGTATAAACGTCATGTGCCAAAGAGCAAATTTTACAGCTGGTGTTAGTGCCGTGTGGCGTCCATTAAAACGTCTCCCCGTACTTCACTATAGTGTAGTGTAGTGTATTCTCTGGTCCTTTGGGATCATTTAGCCCATTCCAGGATTTTTGAAAATTTACATGAGGGTCACTGATGAGAATTGGCCGAAACTAGCTAGTCTGGTCCAGCTGGTTTTAGTTTTTGGCGTGTTCATTGCTCTCAAGTGTCATTCTTGTTAGAATCCGTTCATTTAGATCAAGTTGTACCGCCAACTGCATACAGTCGAACCATAATAGTTCAAACACCAATGGCTCGTTTACCGTGGCTAATTCGAGCTCGTTTTTGAGTCTCTACGAAATTCGATAGCGCAAGAAGACAAATTATTTAGGGAAATTTTCTCATTTTATCATGAAATTGTATGTTGTGTGTACTCATTAGAATCGCCTCATTGAGCGATTCTAATGAGTACACTAAACATACAATTATTGTGAAGAAAATCGAAAAACAAATCACTAAATTATCGCCATTTGCCTTCGACCTGACGCTGTGATTAACCGACCTGACGCTGTGATTAACCCCCAGTGGCTCGAACTATCCATGTCTCGAACATTTTTTTATGGTCCCAAAGGTGTTAGAGCCATTGAAGTTCGACAGTAGCTGTGTTCAGCTTGGTTTAAAGGACACGAATTTTGTTTGATGGTTGGTGTTCAGAGTGTATATCTTTTGGGTGAAGAAAAATCATCTTATAGCAGTAGTACTTTCACATCAAGAGGTACACATGGAAATTGTCCCATTTGCCCTAAAAGCGCTAATAACAACCGCTGCAGACGACATTTTGAAGTTGTTTTTTTTTTTGTTTTGTTTTTTTTTGCATTTGGTGGGGGGGGGGGGGGGGGGTTTCAGAGAAAATAAGACTTGATATTTCATGTGAATTATCTGCCAGATAGACGATATTGTTTCTTACTTTCATTATGTTTAGAACAGAATTTAACCCATTTTAATCTGGAGACCCTCAAAAGGGTAACTGGCAGACAGTGCAGACCCAGATCAGACGCCGCACAATGCGTCGTCTGATCAGGGTCTCCACTGTTTGCAAATACGAGTAGGCTAGCCATTTTCTCTAGGAATATATCACATAGCCTGACATACCTAAAATTGAAACTCTACTCTTCCAATATAGAGCGTGGGGTGGGGGAGTTTATTCAGTCTAAACTGGGTTAAAATAAAGTACAATTTGTTTGTTAGGGCTATAGTGAGTAATATGGAAAAAAAAAACTCTGTGTTTTATTATTTTTAATTATGTTTTGATCAAATGTGCAATATTTACTTAAGAATATAATTTTTGGAATTTGTTGTTTTAAACAAGGAAAAGGAAAAATTAGCATAAATCATAACATTTATCGCAAATCTCTGTTTCTAACATGATGCAGTGATAAAAAAAAAAAGTTTCATTCAGAAAAATAAGTTATATAAGTTGGTGCCATATTTTGGCCAAGAAAAGGGAAATTGTGTCAAGCTTTCTTTTCGTAAATCTTCAAACGACATTTTTTTTTTTTTTTTTTTTTTTTTTGACAATAATAGTTTGTTACTCTCTCGGATCATTATTTCAATAAACTTACCAGATAATTTTAAAAATAGTATATGGAAAAATACTTTTTGATAAGCAGTATTAGGATTTTTTCAAACCGCTTGGTTTTTTGCTCTCGGCTTGCAGAAACAGTATATATGGCACTGGCTGTTCGCATATACAGGTAGCACGAAATGCACTGTCTTCTGTCGCACACAATAATTATCATGTCGTTGTTTGACGGTTACAACTAAAACTAACGTCGATAAGTTATAAAATGTAACATTTTGGTAACAACTAAAAATAACGTTGATAAGTTATAAATGTACTATTTATTTTATTTATTATATCTACAGAGATTGGGAATATAAAGTTTTAATTTTCATTGTTAACCCTTAAAGCGCCAAGAAAAACTGCATCTGAAAATGTCGTCTGTTTATGTCGTCTGCTGAGTATTCTTGCAGACTTTTCAAACCTATTTTTGCATACAGGCAAACAGTGTGGACCCAGATCAGACTGCTCCTAAAGGAGCAGTCTGTTCTGGGTCACACTGTTTGCAAAAATGACTTTTAAAATCACAAGCAGATGACAAAGCAGACGGCAATAGTTGTGATTGGCGCTTTAAGGGTTAAATGCCGTATTTAGCCTAAATATTCAGACACCTGAGCTTGTTACCATACCTGGCCTAATATTTGTAAAGTTAATTTTATTACCCCGTGATGTTTCGAACAACTGCTGGAAGAGTGACAAACAGTGAAGACCCTGATCAGACGCCGCGTTCTGCGCCGTCTGATCTGGGTCTGCACTGTTTGCTCAGATCTGTCCGTCTGTCCGAATACTTAGGTTAAATGCAGTATAGAGACTTACTCAGAAAAAAAATGTTTTAGTTTTTATTATTTATCCTTACCGCTCTCTGGATTAATTTAGCAGACGACAATTTGATTATATTTTTCTTATATTCTGGTAAAATAGGCTTTGACGTTTCACGCAAATTGTCTCCTACATTACGGACAATTTGTATGAAAAGTCAAAGCATATTTTGTTCGGAAAATAAGAACAAATATTTCGAAATGTCGTCTGCTGAAAAATATGCCAGAATGCTAAGTGTTAAATAAAGTGGCCGTAAGCCGTGATGTCAAATTGAAAACATTGCGATATAAGCAGAAAACGATCGCGTGTACTGTCATAACTAAGCTCTAAAATGAAAAGAAAGAAAAAAAAAGACGTCGCAAATGCAGGCAACGAAGACCCAGATGAGACTGCCAATCTCCATAGTCTGATCAAAATATCCTTTATTACTGAAAAGATCTGACTACGCGATGTATAGGGTGGTTTACGCATTTGCACGCAGGCTGATCTGAAATTTCGAAACGTTCATTGTCTCATGTCGTAATATTCATTGTCTCGCGTTGCTTCCCATGGAACGTTCAGACACATGATTTTATGCCATTTTACTGTCATGGATAACATGGAGACTAAACACACTTTAACAAAACCTGTTCAAAACAGCAGTATGGCATCACGAAAACATACCTATATAATTTTGACCCCCTTAAACCCCACTTTTATATAGTAAAACTGGGGTTTACAGGGGTATACATTATTTTTCTTATTTTTGCTCGAAAACATAGATTGTGGGTACTCGTTAGAACCGCCTCGCCGAGGCGGTTCTAACGAGTACCCACAATCTATGTTTTGAGCAGAAATTTGAAAAATATCCGAGTTTTTTATCTGAAAATTTTCAGTTTTTGGAGGTGAAATTTTCTATACTATTTGAATAGGCGTGTTTTCGTAATGGGATAACATATCCTTTCCAGCATATAAATACTTGTAATTAGACAGTCAATACTCTAAATTTTCTGACCGAAAACATATAATGGGACAAATGAGATTACAGAGTCATGCCCTTGTTATAGATGGGTAAAACACATCCCTTATCTCAATAGTTACTTCCAGTCCGAATTCTGAGGTATTTATGACGTAATCAAAGAAGACCTGTCAGTTTTAAGAGTTCAAAATCAAAATCCATATCGAACCTCAGTATCGAACACATTGGAGTACAAGGCGAATTGTATTTTCTGCTAAGCTTACGGGCAGTTACTGTACCATTAAATGTACGCATTGTCACTTTCCTAATCAAGAAATATTTATTTATTTGTAAGTAGACTTGCCAAAGATATTTGCGCCGCTTTATGAAGAGCCTTTAAGGCATATCTGAACAGTGTAGATCCGGATCAGGTCATATATCTGCGCAGTCCAGTCATTGTAATTTCTTGAAATTCTATATATAGAAACAGAATAAAACTTGATTTGACTGCACGGGTACGAAGACTGGTTTAGATCTTCGCTGATCTGATATTTCGCATGGCTAATTTTGATTCGGCCCAGTTTATTTCTTGCGCAATTTGTAGTAGCGTTTAGTTATAAGTTCATAGATATTATTAATCAAGTTTCGATGCATTAACCTTTACCACTGTCTGGGCTAATTCAGCAGACGACAAATTGATGATATTTTTCATATTTTTCCAGAGAAAACAGGATTTGACATTTCTTGCAAAAAATGTCAAAACTTGTTTTCTGAAAAAAAAAAAAAAAAAATCGAAAGTATTTTTCTGTATGTCGTCTGCTGATTTTTTTTACCCAGCATACTAAGCGTTAAAAAGGGAAACAGGATATCCGGTGTTTACACTAAATATTCGGATTCCTTCACTCCTTACCATGCATATTCCCTTGGGAAACTGTAGGCGCTACTCACTTTGATTTTGGAGTACACTGTAGGCTCGGGTCTCCACTGTTTGGGCGGGAGTGTTTTTCCGAATACTTAGCCTTTACCATTCGCTGGACAATTTCAGCAGACGATAAATTGATAATATTTCATATTTTTTTCTTATTTTTCGTAGAAAATAGGCTTTGACTTTCCATGCAAACTGTCTCCTTAGACAATTTACGTAATATGTCAGCCTAATTTCTGAAGAAAAATATTAGAGCTATTTCAAAATGTCATCTGCTGAAATTTGTACTTAGCATGCTAAGCGTTTGTATAAATGCGGCCAGTGTAGACTGTGATTATACCGTTTTCTACCAATTTATGCCGATCTGTATACTTACATTTTCGTTGCCAAATTTCTACGAAAAACAGATCTGTAGAAAAACAATTTTAGAAAACCATTTCTATATCTGACGACAATACCAAAATATACAAATGATTATGCTGTGAAGGAGATTTGTGAGTTCAATACTGGGTTTGAAAAAGTTTATTTAGTTAACGATAAAATATAAAGGATTATGCATTGGAGGAGATTTGTCAGTTTAAAATTAGGTTTAAAAAAGTATATTTAAATTTAAAATAAAATATTAATTCTGCGTTTTGGAAGGACGCAGCGCTGCTAAGTTTATTTTATGTCTAAAATAGTTCCTTTAGATATATAGTTTCTATAAAATTTAAATAAAATATATATTCACGTGTCAAAGCGAATTGTTTTATTTTAACACTTAGCCCTCTGGGTAAAATTTTCAGCAGACGACATTTTGAAATATTTTTTTGTATTTTTCCCAGGACACACTTGGCATTTCATGCAAATTGTTTCCAGCTGGGACAATTTGCATGAAATGTCTATTCCGGTTTTCCGAGCAAGTAAGAAAAAAAGCATCAATTTGTCGTCTGCTGAGTTAGCCAAGAGAATGGTAAAAGGTTAATTGGACCATACTGTGTGACTGTAGTCCGTGCAGACACCATCACTTTTCTAACACGCTAAGAGTGATTATCCAGGCTAGGCTGTGCACCAGCGCAGTCTGACCAGGATCTAAACTCTTTTACATGTATTGTAGAAATGTCCCTCTACTGCATGGGTAGGTGAGCAAAGAAGATATTGTCCGACCTGAGCATATGTTCAGGTTTGTGTACATATTCGCGGTGGGAAAAGAATTTGTTCGCAGGGCAAGAAATGCCATATGCGAGCCACGCAGGCCCAGATCAGACTGCGCATCCGCGCAGTCTGATCTGGACCTTCGCTGCTCGCTTACAGAATCAATGGATACTATAGACTGATACTATGGACAATGAACGCCCTGATTAGACTGTGCGGATGCGCAGGTTCGTCTGGGCCTTCACGTATGACACAGGGATTTTTTCCTGCGTCGTGTTTCAATTTTGTACTCACCTAGAGAGCCCTGTAGTTTTGTCCGTGTGTCGACCTAGAGTCGTCTATGATGATAAAAGATTTAAACCATCCACCCCTTTTGTGTATGTTTGTTTGGAAAAAAAAAATATTGTATTTTATTGCTAAATATAATTTTGTTTGAAAATACATAGTTGTGTTCATATTGTTTCTTGAAAATGAATTTTGAATGATCCAAGCGAACACTTTGGAAACAATTGTCGAAGTATAACCCATTTTAGTCTGGAGACCCCTACCCCACCTCTCAAAAGGGTAATTGATAAACAATGCAGACCCAGATCAGACGCCACAGAATGCGGCGTCTGATCAGGGTATCCACTGTTTTCAAACAATTTAGGCATTTTTGTCGAGGAATATCTGAATAACATAGTCTGACATATCTAAAATTAAAATTGGACTCTACCAATACATAGTGTGGAGGAATTTATTCAACCTAAAATTGGTTAAATATTTTACCACATACCGTATTAAGTCTACATAGTCCGACACCATGATTCTATGCCATGCTTATCCTGAAAATTGAACTAGTAATTGCCCAGTGTCTCAAAGAGAGAAACTATACAGTGTAGATCAAGATTACACGCTACAGAACGCGGCACCTGATCAGGATTGACACTGTTTGTAAGATACACTTGAATTTCTGTAAGAGAGATAATTGGAAAATAAACTAAACCAGACTCCCCTGATACTGAAAATAGATCTGTCCAAATAGCGAGTTTGAAGAGTTCATTCAGTTTTTTTTTTGTTTTTTTTCATAGAATAACCAATTTTAATCTGGAGACCCCAAAAAGGGTAACTGACAAATGGTGCAGACCCAGATCAGACGCCGCATGCGGCGTCTGATCAGGGTCTACACTGTTTGTATTAATTACAGAAATGTCTATGAATATACCAACAATAAAAACTAAGCAGACACCCTGCTACTGGAAACAGACCGGATGGAAGAATCCACTCGAAATGGGTTAAACAAGTACATGTATATTTGCATACTTTGTTATATAGACCTTTATCAAATTATCATTTGGAGCAGTTTGACCTTGGTCTACACTGTTTCCTTATGTAAGTTTGCCCAAAAATCGGGTTTGAAAGAGTCAGATGAAATATTGGATTAGATTCATAAGCCTTTTGTCTTTACCTCTGTATGAGCAATTTCAGCAGACGTCAAATTACTTATATATCTATCTTATTTTTCCCAGAAAATAGGATGTGACAGGTACAATTTGCATGAAATATCATCAAATACAATTTTCTGTGGAAAAAAAATCAAAATGTCGTCTGCTGATTTTTTCCCAGAGTTTAATTGAAATCAGTTGAATTGTGGCCTATTTGATGTGGGAGAAAGTCCATGTCTTTTTTTGACATACGCGAACAGCGACGACTCAAATCAGTCCAGTGATCTGAAAAAGAAATGATATGAAAACGTTTGAAATTAGACTGCAAAATTTGCCAAATGGTCCGCGTTATGTGTAGAGTCCAGCGGGCACGCAACGTTGTGAAAACGTCGACATAACGTCATAACTTTATCGCACGCGTTGACGCGACGCTGCATAAGGTCATGTGCCCACTGGGAGGTCATCGGGGCATATAAGAACACTGAAATCTCAGATTAGCCTGTGCATCAGTTGCTCGTTCTTGTATTCTCCAGTGTCTAACGATATACGTAAGCGGATACCGACGCCCTGATCAGACTGCTTAGACGCGCAGGCTGATCTGAGCCGTTGTTACCCGCATAAGCCCCGAAGACACTCTTTTGCATGTCGAGGTCCATAAACGATATATCGTATTTATCCTAAGTATTCGGACACTTTAAGGGGAAAAGCAAGCTTGGTGAAGAATGTACCGGAGATGAAAGATCTTGACAATATGCTTGTTGAACAAATTTGATCAAAATCGGATACAGATTATGGAAGTTAATGATGTTTATTTAAGATTTTAAAATTTTATCAAGCATCGCCATTTTGAATATTTAAGAGGGTTGTGGACCTTTCAATTTGTGTGTGTGTGTGTGTAAGTGTGTGTGCGCGCGCGCGCGTGCGTGCGTGTGTGCGCGTGTGTGTGTTTGTGACAGCAAATGGTGCGGGTTTGCAAGCAAAATCAAAAGAACAGAAGCTATGAAGACAAATACGGAGCTAAAATATTGCTGCAGATATTATTTGTTTAAGTTTTGCATATTTAACTAAGACGCTATGACGTCATAAAGCCTCGTTAAATATTCAAAATGGCTGCTCCAATAAAAGCAATTTTGAAAACTTCAAACCTCAATAACTTCCTTATTTTTCATTCAATTTATGAAACTGACATTCAAATACATGGTTTGTCAAGATCTGGCGTATCAGGTACAGTTTTTATCAACCTTGTCTTTCCCTTTAACCCCTTTCAATACTTGTCCCTAAATTTGAACAATAAACGTCAGAAAGATAGCCTTTGGAAACAAAGAATACATTACAGATAAGAAAATGGGAGTCTCGGTTTTGCTGAGACTCTTCATAAGCAGCAATGAAATTTTCAACACTGCTTTATTACTACCTGTTGATGTGTCTGTGTCAAAAATTGCTGGAATGTTTGCGAACAGTGCAGACCCTGATCAGACGCCGAATTCTACAGCGTCTGATCAGGGTCTACACTGTTCGACCAGGCCTGCCTGTCCGAGTACTTGGGATATATACGGTAATTTAGTTGGATTTCAGTGGTTATTTTTACATGAATTTCGGATTACATACTAATTAATATATTGTTATTAATGAAAATCTTACAATAAACAGATGAAATAAAAATATCAATTTGCCAAAATATTTGTTCCTTTATACATTCCCGCTACACCCAGGAAATCTACCAATAGTTCTGCAGGCGATGCTTGCAAAAAAAAAAAAAAAAAAAAAAAAAAAAAGTAGGAAAGAAGCAGCGAATACCCTACCGGGTTAGGCTGCACAAATCACGGTGCATGTATGGATTGACAAAAGGGAAAATGGGATCAATAAAAAAAATGTGTTTTCGTGAGAGTAAAACTGCTATACAAACCTCCTCCGATCACCTAGACTGGCTTCAGTCTCTAGTGAACTAGTGACCAGCCTTTATAGTCATGATATTATTTTGGTTTTATTCTTGTGGATAATTAAACAGGATTACAAGAATAAATATTCAGTCACCGGAGACTGGAGCTAGTCTACCGCTCCCCAAGTAGGTTCCGAGGGGGTTCGTCTGTTGCAGTGATCTTTGTTCGTTAGCAGATGATGTATTGTCCCTTTACCTCTTGTCAGATTTCATTTGGCGCGATAATGGTCCTCGCTGCAAAAGCTGTCAGTGACAATCAGTAGTATTTTGAGAATCTGTGCGGTCAGATCTGAACCAAGCAGGCATACATCGTTAAAAACAATGTTGTTTGAACATTGATTTAACATCAGGGTAATAACATTGTTCCAAAGTTGATCAAACGTCAGGGACGGTAGTGCTACATTAACACTACAACTGCTGCTACTACTACAAGGGACGTTGATTCAACGTTGAAACGACGTTGTTTCGATGTCGTACACCAGCTGGGAATCTTTATCGTTTCATTGATATCTTCTATAGTGCCTAGCGATTTTGTAGGCGTACAGGTTGCCTGTGTACTGAACTGACTCTTCGCCCTCCACACAGGACCATATGTCTGTATACAGTTTTTAAAGGGAGGGGGGGGGGGGGGTTGGGGTTGTCCCATAGTGAACAATAGGTGAACGTTTCCTTACTGCAAACTGCCTAATCACCGCCAAGAGACATCCGTGAGAAAGTATTGCTCCATATTCAAAACAGTTTCGAAAGTTCCACAGGAAACTGCCAATGAAACTAAATATTACACCTTGCATTATGAAAACATGCCTATTCAAGTATGCTGAAAATTTTACCACCAAAAAATGAAAATTTTCAGATAAAAATTCTGATATTTTTCATATTTCTGCTCAACACATAGATCGTGGGTACTCGTTAGAACCGCCTCGCCTCGCCACAATCTATGTTTTTTAGCAAAATAAAATAATGTATACCCCTGTAAACCCCAGTTTTACTATATAAAAGTGGGGTTTAAGGGGGTCAGAATTGTATAGGCATGTTTTCGTGATGTGTACGTTCTATCAATTATTTTATGAACGCAAGTGTCCTTCTGTAAATATTTTTAAATAATTATAAATTTCACACAGGGATTGTTGCGGATTTTTAACGCTACCAGGCACCCGAGGCACACCCGAGGCGATGATTTTTAGCAAAATAATAAAAATAATGTATACCCCTGTAAACCCCAGTTTTACTATATAAAAGTGGGGTTTAAGGGGGTCAAAATTATATAGGCGTGTTTTCGGGATGTACACCAAAGAACTGAAAACGGTCGAGTGTACAAATTTCTAGATCACACTAGCTAGTTTCAGCCAATTAGGCCTCATCAGTGACCCTCCAATATGTTCAAGCCCGATTTAAAGTACTACATTCTTTAAGCCTGATTTTGATTTAAACTGCCAACCAGATGCAAAATTTGCCTGATGCTCTCCAAAGTTCACAAACAATCGCCCAATCAGCACTCGCAGTGCTTTGATTATATTATTTGCTTGGCTATATATATATTATTTCGTTGGTGTTTTTTTTCCCTACCTATGTTACAAAGAAACCAGCAGAGCGAACTCAACGTAAAAATTACAACTGCTACTACTACTACTAATGCTGCTAATACTACTTCAACTACTTCTGCCACTACTACTGCTACTACTACTTCAACAACTACGACTACTACTATTATTACTAAACGTAAAACTACAAATGCTACTACTACTGCTGCTACTACTACTGCTACAACAACTACTACTACAACTACTACTGCTGTCGCTACTATAACTACAACTACTACTACAACAACTACTACTGCTGCTACTACTACTACATTTACTACTACTACTACTACTACACCACTAACACTTCTGCTGCTACTACTACTACTACTTCTACTACAACTACTACTCCTACTACAATTACTGCTGCTACTACTACAACAAATACTACTACTACTACGACTTCTGCTGCTACTGCAACTAAAACTACTACTACTACCACTACTGCTGCTGCTGCTAATGCTACTATAACTACTACTGCTACCACTGCCGCTGCTTCTACTACTACTACTTCAACTACTATTTATACCACTGCTGCTGCTACTACTACTGCTTTTGCTACTACTACTACACCTTCTACTATCACTGCTGCTGCTACTACTATTGCTGCTTTTGCTACTACTACTACTAACGCTACTGCTACTACTAATAATGATACAACTACTTCTACACCCACTGCTGCTGTTGCTTCTACTATTACAACATCTAGTTCTATTACTGCTGTTTCTACTGCTACATCTACTACTATTATCACTTTTGTTGCTCTTACTACTACTACTACTACTTCTACTACTGCTGCTACTACTACTACAACTACTACTACTGCTGCTGCTGCTGCTTCTACTACTACTATTACTATTAGTACTACAACTACTACTTCTACCACTGCTGCTATCACAACTACTACTTCTGCTGCTGATACTACTATTACTACAACTAATACTTCCACCACTGCTGCTGCTACACTACTACTACTACTAATACTACTACTGCTGCTGCTGATGCTGATGCTACTAATAATAATACTACACATATTTCTACTACTACTGCTGCTGCTGTTGCGTCTACTTCTACAACATCTACTACTACTTCTGTTTCTGCTGATATAGCTACTACTTATACTACAACAACTACTACTACTACTACTGCCGCTACTACTACTGCCTATGCTGCTGCTGCTACTACTACAACTACTAATACCACTGCTGCTGCTGCTTCTACCCGTACAACTTCTTCTACTGCTGTTTCTTCTACTACTACAATCAATGATGCTTCTACTACTACTACTACTGCTACCACGACTACAACTCCTGCTGCTACCACTCCAGCTACTACTACTACTACTATTACTGCTGCTACTACTACTATTACTACTGCTGATACTGCTACCACTATTACTACTATACTTCTACTATGTCTACTACTATTACTACTACTTCTACTAATACAGCTGCTGCTACTACTACTGTTTCAACACAAACTACTACTACTACTTCAACCTCAACTACTACTACTGCTGCTGCTGCTACTGCTACTACTATTGCTACTGCTGCTGCTGCTACTACTAGTACTATTATTACTTCTATTACTGCTGCAGTTACTACTACTTCTACTACAACTACGGCTGCCACTGCTACCACTACTGCTGCTATTACTGCTGCTATTACTACTATTGCTGTTGCTACTATACTACTACTAGCAATATTGTTCCTATTGCTATCTGCTATTGCAATAATATTAACACTATACTACTACTAATACTATTACTACTACTTCTATTACTATTACTACTACTACTACACCTACCATTAATATAACAAGAAGAACTACTACTTCTGATAATAATAATAAGAAGAAGAATAATAGATCTAATAAATGTTGACAATAGTCAAGGCGGTAATGGGTGGGAGCACGCAAGACCCTAAGATTACCGTTCCGATATTCTACCGACGGAGTTGTGATATACAGTTATCATATCAGCGCGCACATACGCACGCACGCATTGACCTACACACACAACTGACCCAGCAGGCACATGAAGTTTATACAACGTCGTCTCAACGTTGCATCGATGTTGAGCCGACGTTGCATAAACGCCATGTGCCCGCTGGAGAGAAACCAGTTTATTTTTAAACTATTTACACATAACGAGATGCAATATATAGGGTGACATGCTATTATCGCTTAGTATGCTGTGTAAAAAAAAATCATCAGATGACATTTGAAACATCTTTCTTTTAATTTCCCAGAAAATAAGGTTTAGTGATTTCACGCAAATTGTCTCCTTGAAAGATATTTTGCATGAAATATCAAAGCCTATTTTCTGGTAAAATTAAGTAAAAATCGTCAATTTGTCGTCTGCCTAATTAGTTTAGAGAGTGGTAAAGCTAAAGTTAGCTGACAATGTGTACATTTTAGTGCAACACGGATCAAATTTCTGGACGTTGACAAAGTTACCAACGTTTCAGTAAAACAAATGTGTTGAACGTGATGTTGCGCATGTATGTCGTTTTCCTGAAATAAACCCCATATAAGTAATTATTTTTTTCATTTTTTTTAACACAAAAGCCTCAAATTTAAATTATTATTTAGCCTATATTTCACACGTTACATAAAAATTATTATTGTAATCACAAGTATTAATAGATCTAATAACCACGTCAGCGATAAACTACCTGCTTATACAATCGGATCATTTGTGTACCTTTCAACAATGGGGTGACGTTTCTAAGGATACGTGTAAACAAATACCTGTCGGGCACCCGCTTGACTTGATCTGTCCCAGTAAGACGCTTTGTAATATATTAATTTTGTAGTGTGCGCTTGAGTGATACAGATAACCTCGCTCTATTTGTACTTTCGTTTCCGTTTGGACGCGCGACCCGGAAAACACAGTGTTAAAATGGGGAAAGGGGGCAAAAAATTTGAAAATGGAGGACAATCGCATAATTTTTATTCCTGGGAGGAAATAGAAAAACACAATAAAAGGGATGACAATTGGATAGTCATTCATGGAAAAGTTTACAACATTTCGAATTTCATGAAAAAGCACCCCGGTGGTGGAAGAGTGATCGGTTCGTACGGAGGCCAAGATGCGACAGTAAGTTAATTTATATAAGAGTATAGAACAGAATAGAATATAATTTCATATATCTTTTTTTTTTTTTTTTTTTTTTCAGTTTCAACTGTTTTTGGCATTTCCACAGTGTCATTTAGGAGGATGAACCAGGGGACTTTTTAAAAGGGGTAGCAATTTCACTGTGGACGTGGTATTGGGTAGTTATATAAGGTGTAAGTAATAAGAGTTAAGCTAGCTGAATGGCAACCCATCGGACACATGACGTTGGAACAACGTCAAATATGTCATGACGTTGCATCGACATTGGTACGACGTCTCAACGCCAAATGCCCGCTAGATTACATCTCAGTGAAGGGAAATGGATACACTTTCAATGGAGACAACTCTTACAAATTGTTTTTGACTCCCTTCTGAAAAGGATCTAATTTAAAAGGGAAGAATTTGCTCCCATTTTCAGAAGAGTTCTTTCCTTTAAGAGTAGACCCCTTTTCACAAGAAGGGGAGACAAATTCACTCTTCTGAAAAGAATCTGCTCTAAATGAAAAAAGAAATCTACTGAAAATAGGTCTACTCTAAAAGGAAAGAATTTGCCCCCAGCAAATTCTTTCCTTTTACAGTAGAACCTTTTCAGAAGGGATTTCATGTGCAGGAAAGTAAATAGGTACTCACAAATGTTGCCTTCCTTGTGAAAACTGGCAGAGACGCTACCAAGTGTATAGAGTCCCAGGGTTTTCCCTGACTCGAATTTTGCATTTTTTACTCACAAAACCTTGTTCTTGACCCTCAAATTTTAGGGGCAAGGATCCTTAGTGATGCATTTATGAATAATCCAAAATTAATTTCATTTATCTATGGCTTTATATGTTAATCTATTTGTGATATAAAGGACAAGAATTATCATTATTTGGGCAATAGTTAATCCTTAAAGTGCTCAGCAAATTTGTAGCAGACGACATTCTAAAATTCTTTTTGTTATTTTCAGAGAAAATAAGACCTGATATTTCATGGGAATATATTGTCTGCCTAGCAGACGATTCACATGAAATGTCAGATCTTATCTTCTCTGAAACATAAAGTTTACAGCTTTAATACAACAGACCCCTAAATCTTATTAAAGGACCCCTTAACTCCACACTAGAGGGTCCCTGGCACCCTCAGTGTAAGACTCTTAAATCTTTATCATAGGGTCAGTCAGTGAGGTCCTTAATAGAGGTTACTAATAATCAGAAAACATTTTAACCATTTCATTACATGGGGGTGGTTGGGTGAGGCAAATGTGTCATGTATCTTGCGTCACCGGGACGTCCAAATGACATTGGCTTACAGTTGTGCAGGGCCTGCCGTCCTTGCAGCAGGTAAGGGTGGACAGGGAATGTTTTTATTTCTTCTGTTTCTTCACTTTCATTCATTTTCCTCTTTCTCTCCTGTCCCTATCTCCTCTACTATTTCTTCTATCTCTCTTCTCCCTTTCTCTGGGAGACGACACAAAATGGCCCACAAGGGTTGACGTGTAGTTAAACCTCAACACAATCAAAACCCTTTCATCCCTACAGACCAATAATAATAATAATAATAATAATAATAATAATCGACCTTATTTATAGAGGGTAACACATTTAGTAATCTAGTACTAATCTTCCACGTGGCCCTCTTTTTTCCTGGGTAGAAACCAGTACTAAGCAATGTGGATAAAGTCTCTTGCTCAAGGAAACAACACTTGCTGTTAGTGGGGATCGAACCCGGTACCTATCGATCTCGAGTCCGACGCTTTACCACTGCACCACAGCGCTCCACAAATACAGATACTTATGCTAACAGTGCAGATTCAGATGAGACGTCTTAACAGGATCTTCACTGTTTGCCATGCAGTTATTGTTTTTGATTCAAACCCCTATTTGCAACAATCGATGTGTCCAAATTCAGAAATGGAAGAGTCCGTAAATTTCAGAAACTCAGGGGTGAACGGTTTAAAAAGGGTCCTTTAATCAGTACCTTTTTTTTTTTTTTTTTTTTTTTTTTTTTTTTTGTTTTGACAAAAAAAAAAAAAAAAACCCCAAAAAAGCGTTAATTTTTTGCATCACGAAAACATACCTATATAATGTTGACCCCCCTTAAACCCCACTTTTATATAGTAAAACTGGGGTTTACAGGGGTATACATTATTTTTTTTTATTTCTGCTCAAAACGTAGATTGTGGTACCCGTTAGAACCGCCTCGCCGAGGCGGTTCTAACGAGTACCCACAATCTATGTTTTAAGCAGAAATATGAAAAATATCAGAATTTTTTATCTGAAAATTTTTTGGTGGTAAAATTTTCAATGTATTTGAATAGGTGTGTTTTCGTAATGGTTATCGTTGTTATTGTAAATTGTTTTGTTACTTCATCTTTGGATCAGTGCTCTGAATATCCTTCTCGAGGTACCTACACCCTGTACCATTTACACTTGTGGCCACATAGGTGCGAGTAAGGAAATACAATTTATTTTATGCATAAACGCCAAAAATGTTAATACATGTGTAAGCAGATTGTTAAATCTATTTACTTTAAAAGCCCTGTTTTTTTGTGTTTTAATATCAGAAAAATTGGGTAATTTGGAGGTTAAAGAATTTGTTTATCAACTCTGAGCTGTGAGCTCCCAATGATTGGAAGAAGACATATATCAAGTATTGATTTATAACTATTAATTATTGATAGTTTTAAATCAATACTTGATATGTGTTCTTGTAAAGATATCAGCCTTTCATCTTCCTCTTCTAGTAGTCTTCGTTCTGTTGTTAATCTAGACTAGCTCCTAGACCTTGATGTCATGTTTTATCACTCCTTACTATAAGCTGATTCAAATTTATGTATGACATCTTGTATAGCCAGTCTCTAATAGTTGGTCTCTGACATCTCCAACCAAGATTAGTTGCTACTATCATAGAGGTGAGGCAAACAGTAAGTAGTAGATGACCCTTAGTTCATTAAGTAAATTAATAATTATAACTGATTGATGAAAATAGTATTGATATCCGACTAGTAGCTAGTCTGTTGTTAATCCTTTGCGTTCCTGGTATAAGTCAAAAAAAAAAAAAAAAAAAAAAAAAAGAAGAAAATACTGACTGACTGATCATTTTTTTAACGCTACCGGGCAACTGAGTCACATAGAGGCAGCGCCTAAAAAATATCGCCCAATTATTAATTTTAATGGTGTAGCATTTTTTTTTTTTTTTTTTTTTTTTTTTTTTTTTTTTGGTGGGTATGGGGGGTGGGTGGTCATTTTGTTATTTTGGAATAACGTTACGTAAGACCAACGCTAATGGCGTCATGTGTAGACAGTGACATTAAATTAATTGGAAATAGTTGATTAGTATGACAGGAACAAATGCAGAAAACAGTTATATTTTAAATGTAGATACAGCACCTAGTTCAAAGACAGAAAGGAATTGTTGTTAAGCACAACCAGGAAAATGTCTCCCTAGTATGACTTCCAAATCGCGGGATGAGGGTGGGCAGGGGGCTACTTTTAAAGGGAAGATTTCGTTCCCAGACGGAGCCCATTCTTTCCTTTTAGAGCAGTTCCTATGATAAAGAAGGAGAATATATTTTATGTTAAGTGATGTCTATTACAAATATTTTTCGTTACGCATGTACGTATTGTGCGTAATGCATATAATGTGCGTAATGAGCGCTACACCTGTGTAGGTTGTGTAAATTACGGCTGCGATTCAGACTTAGACTATAACTATCCATACATAGCGACCAGTGTAGACTCGGATCAGAGCACGCATATAATGAGGCTGATCCTAGTGTATGCCCGCCCCATATGTCATTTTATAAGGAAGTTATCTGTTTTGAGGGACTCCTTTACAACCATTTTAGTCAAAATTTCATGTGGGGCATATACTGTATAGCTTACGTGTATATGTGGGGATTATTTCCGGACGAGATTTTGAGAGATCTGCTCATTTTTTGCCGAACATATTGAAATTTGCGAAATGCATGGGAGGAAAAAATCTCATAGAAAAATGTAAGGATTTTACTAAAATTTCCATAGCTCCTGTAAGTGGAGTATCCACATAACATTTTTCTTATTTTTCTATGAAAACGCATGTTGTGGGTACAATTGGAAATTAGAAGCGCCTCACTCAGACGTTTTTAGCGAGTACCCACTACATGTTTTCATGGAGTAAGAAGAAAAATATCAGTATTCTTCAGTTGAAAAAAGTGCCTTATCTGGATTTATAGATTTGTCTCTGAAAATTTATAATTTCTCGCCAGTTTTGGCTGAATGAACTATTTTCTCCCATGATATTCTGAGTCAGAATTATCCCTGTAATATGCCAGTATTAACCAATTGTAGTTGGGAGACCCCTAAACGGGTTATTGCCAAACAGTGCAGTCCCAGATCAGACGTTGCAGAGTGCGGCGTCTGATCAAGGTCCCCACTGTTTGCGAATAGTTTAGTTGTTTTTTTTTTCTATAGGAATATCTAAATCTCATAGCCAGACGTACCTAAAATTGAAATTGGACTCTTCCAATATATAGTGTGAATGATTCTATTCAATTTTGCAATTTCTGCAGACATCACGAAAACATACCTTTATAATTTTGAACCCCTTAAACCCCACTTTTATATAGTAAAACTGGGGTTTACAGGGGGTATACATTGTTTTTCTTATTTCTGCTAAAAAAAAAATAGGTTGTTGGTACCCGTAAGAACCGCCTCGGCGAGGCGGTTCTAACGAGTACCCACAATATATATTTTGAGCAGAAATTTGAAAAATATCAGATTCTTTATCTGAAAATTTTCAGTCGTTTTTGGTGGTGAAATTTTCATTATTTGAATAGGTTTAGAGACAAACTATAGGACTTCATGTTTGCTATACAGCACACAGAACCTTTTCTGAAAAAAAGGTCTATCCTAAAAGGTAAAACGAAAGAAAAAAAAAAAAACATTTCTCTTTCCTTTAAGGGTAGACCCAGCAAACAATTTTGACAAGAGTTGCCTCCCTTGAAAGAATATATCCATTCCAGTTATTAGGAATTGGTTTTGTCAAAGAGCTTTTTAGGTCTTTGAAAGGCCTTTTGTCATAAACTGTATGAATCGTAGAGACATTTAATAGGTCTCAGACAGACCCCTGGACCACACTGTCGTAGTCATTGTACAGCAACTCTGGAGTTATACATATATAAATGATTCTTAAAGGAAATATGGGCCGCCACACGGCACTAACACCAGTTGAGGTGAAAATAAATAGATTCTAAAAGAACCGTTGAGAGCAATGAACACACACACACACACACACACACACACACACACACACACACACACACACACACACACACACACACACACACACACACACACACACACACACACACAAATAAATAAATAAATAAATAAAAAATAAAAGTAAAAATGTCCATGATTACTGAGCCAGACTAGCTAGTTTGACCATTTCAATCTCATCAGTGATTCTCAGTTTATTATACAAAAAAAAAATCTTAGAATTAGCTCTATAAACAAATTAAAACCAGTTTATTTTTACAGGAAGTCTGGGTGGCTATGCACAATGACAAGGAATTGGTGTCTAAATACATGAAACCACTACTGGTTGGAGAAGTCAAAGATGCAGAAGAAGTAAGTATGAGCAACAAACAAGAACTTATCAGTTTACTTCCCTTGTGACACGATGTTTAAACGTATTTTATCTGTATTTATGTCATGAAACAACATTTACATGATTTTTTTTTCTGATACTAACATACAAATGGAGAGCTTCCGTAGCTCTGTATTCCAATATTGCACGCATACAATCTAACAACATAGAGATGATTTGAAACATTTTGGTTTAAATGAGATCTTCAGTACAGAAGTTAAATGATACAGACAACCCTCTTTATACCGATACTCGATACAACGACAAAATTCGTTATAATGACAATTTCACTGTCACAAAACCGTCGCTTAAGCCGTAAAAATTAGGTACAAATCATTCAAGAATATTGCATTTAATACTTGAAAGAAACATATGTTTTGGATATTTGTCAGAATCGCCTCAGTGAGGCGATTCTAACAAATATCTAAAAACATATGTTCTGCGAGGAAATAAGAACAAAATAATACCTTTCTTACATATCATTTTGTCCATTAAGGATTTTTTACAACAGCAAATTCATTATAATGGCAACATCTTTGGGAACAAATTATGTCGTTGTAAGGAGGGTTCACTGTATTAAATGAAAACTAGAATAATAGAAGTATTGAAGAATAGAAAGTCCACGTGGAATAGAAGTTTGGTGCACGTGGCACTTAAAATGTAAACATAGGGGTAATCCGCGCAGCCGTATCTGGGTAGCCTGCTGTATACCCTAGGCTTCGGACAGACAGCTTGGGCAAATAGTGTAGACCCAGACCAGACGCCGCAGAACGCGGCGTCTGATCAGGGTCTACACTGTTTGCAACTCATTCAATAGTTTTGTCACATTAATAGCCAGTAAAATGAACTTGTTCAAATTTTGGAACAAGTATGGTAAAGAGTTAAGGCGTCAGATATATAAGGTATTTACTGTTTCTAGCTGTGAAGGTCCAGGGCAGTACGAGAAAGGTGGCCGAAAAACACAGAGCCCACAATAAAGTCCGTAGCAAAGGTTTAAGTTGAATTTTTTAGTGTAGTTGGGATAACATCATCATGTCAAGAGACTAACAAGGTGATATATTTAAATCAAAATCAAGGTGGTCCTAGTTTGTATTAAGGTCTAAGTATTATACCAGTTATACCCTTATTGTCGAGTAAAACCCGGGTTTTCCCAGTATTTCCCGCCGGGCTTGGCTTCACTCATAATACCCGGATAAACGCCTTTGAAACGCGCACATTTTTTTTTTTTTTTTTTTTTTGCCATATAATAAAATCATTGGCCTGCATCCATCTAACTATAGAGTGGAGCCTCGATAAGTCACAGTCTAAGGGTCCAGACAATAGTGTTTGAATTATCAAGATTTTGAATAATCAAAAGCTAAAGTGTGTACATAGGTTTCGAGATTTTAAAATCATTTTGAATTATCGAGAATATTGAATTATTGGTGTTTGAATTAGCAGGGTTCTACTGTACTTTGATGTGGGATGAAAGTAAGGGTAGGGGTATAACAGTTTGAGGGTTGACCAGCATCACAACAAAGCCGCCAGTCCTACCTATGTGGTACGCTTTTTTGTGGTCGTTCGTTTTATATCAATACAGACACTATCTCGGAAGTTTGCTTTTGTTTTTCTTTTCGCGCTATCGCGATAATACGGAATCAAGGGTGGCGGCGTGTTTCCACTCGTAAGAGACTGAGTACACTTGCTAGATATCTCGTCATTTCCGCTAAGGGAGACAGCTTTTAGGACTTCCTGTTTGCTTAATTGTTAGTTAAACAACCGTTGTCTGAAAAAGGGTCTACTCTAAAAGGAAAGAATTTGTTTCACAGGGGAGCAAATTCTTTCCTTTTAGAGCAGATCCCTTTTCAGAATGGAGATAAAACAAGTTTGACAGTTGCCTCTAGTTCCCCTTAAGTCGCTGCCTCATTGTAGGTTGTTGTTGTCGTGCAGATTTATAACGCTACCGGGCACTAGAGGCAGCGGCGAACATGTTATGCGCATGCGTTTGTATAGCCTCACTTTCATGGATCACCCATGCACACTTGGTGCTGCTCTCGGTCACCAAGCGCCTATATATCCGCATAATATTCAACCCAGGGCACGCCCTCGAAATAGAGTCCTTAAGGGGAAAACATAATTACACTATATTTTAAAACCATGATAATTTCGTTCCTTCAATTAAGACGCAATCTTCAGCTTAAAGGTAATGTGTTTTGGCCTGAGTATATTATCTCATTCCCGCAAGGCAATTCTTGTTTTCCTGAAGACCTTATTTTGAGGGGAACATTATCTTCAGGGAGCAGCTTAAAAGTTAAAGTTAAGGAGAATTCATGTCCCTTCCGGAGTGCCACAACTTAAGGGCACCGTGAACCAGTTGTGTCAGGACTGCTGGAAGCTCGGGGAATTTATTTTATGTAAGGCGGCATGTGATTGGTTGATTATAAAACTGAATTAAAAAAAAAAGTATTGTGTGTAAAATTCATGATTGTTCCAAGAAATAAATGTTTCTGTTTGTGTTTGCTGGAGCCAAAAGAAGAAATGAAATTTTAAAATTTCATTTTTTTTTTTTTTTTTTTTTTTTTTTTTTTTTTTGCATCTGCTAATTCAGGAGCTGCTACACTCAGTCTCCAAAAAGACCAAGAAAGTGCTGATGTTGATTGTGTTTTTGCTGATTTTTTTTTTACTGTGCTAGGGCTGGTCTTCAAATCAAGCCCAGCCATACCCTGAAAAAAAATCTTTTAACCACCATAAATAGTGGAATCATTATGGTTGTGTGGTTTATTGGGGTAAGGGACAACACCGCAACATCTAAACATCATTTGATTGCGACAGAGTTATCTTTCGTGTCTACACATTATCCAACAGCGGTTGTCTAGGTAAAGTGCAGACCCTTATCTGACATCGCGAGCTCGGTTACGGATTTGGTTAAGAATCTCTGGCGTCTGATCTGTGTCTACACTTGATCAGGGTCTTCCCTGTCCACAAACAAAATATTTCTATTTTGTAGAGTGCGCAATTGAAAGCGAAAGGTCCTGACGAGACTGTACAAATATGCAGGATGAGCTGAACCTGTCCATTTTTTTTTTCACAAGCTCTAAGATACATGGGCCTTGATGGCTCACTCGGATGCGCGTCCGACTAGCGATCAGAAGGTCGCAGTTTGGATTCCCGCCGGGTCCGGAGATATTCTCATTACGAAAACACGCCTATTCAAATGTATTGAAAATTTTACAACCAGAAAAGGAAAAAATTCAGATAAAAAATTCTGATATTTTTCTTATTTCTGTTCAAAACATAGATTGTGGGTACTCGTTAGAACCGCCTCGACGAGGCGGTTCTAACGAGTACCACAATCTATGTTTTTTAGCAGAAATAAGAAAAATAATGTATACCCCTGTAAACACCAGTTTTCCTATATAAAAGTGGGGTTTAATGGGGTCAAAATTATATAGGTATGTTTTCGTGATGTTCGTGGAGGTTGATCATGAACTGTTTTTAACGGTCATTCTCTTCATTCCACTGAATCAAGAAGGGCAATTCTCAGTTTCTTGCTAAATAATGTGCTCTTGTACTAATTAACCGCTTAGAAGACTAAGCCTGCTCAGGAAAAAGTGTGGTTAGATAGAATAACCGGCTCGACATGATTTTATTAGTGTTGACTGTGCCGTTTAATTCCAACCCAACCTAAGTCTCACTGCAGATCCGGGATTCCCAAGTCCGAATCCCAGCTCGACCATATGTCTTTCGTGCAGATTGATCATGAAATGATTTCTACAGATTCCAGACGGGCATTTGAGCAAGCGCACGACAAAACCTACAATTAGACCTGTATGACCAGGAAAGACTCAGATCATCCTGTGCATCCTCCTAATATGGCAAGGTTTCCATAGCAACAGATAAGACACTTTTTTCATCCGAAAAATGCTGATATCTTTCTTATTTCTCCACGAAAACATATGTTGTGGGTACTCATTAGAAGCGCCTCGCTGAGGCGCTTCTAATGAGTACCACAACATATGTTTTCATGGAGAAATAAGAAAAATATTATGTGGATACCCCCTTTTATCTGTTGCTATGGGTTCTCTTTTATTCCGCTTTTGATAGCCTTGACGCTGTAGAAGGCACATGCTATCAGCGAAGATTCTGCGCGTATGCGCTGGTTGATCTGAGTCTTCGCTGGTCGGATAAGTCTTATTGTAGGTTTTGTCGTGTGCTGGCTCATTTGTCAGCTACTGGAAAAAGTATGTGCACAAAGTACTGGTTAACAGCTTAGAGGACTTACCCAGGAAAAGAGAGAATAGGCAGACTGACCGGCTCGACGTGACCTTAACAGTGTTGTCTGGGCCGTAAAACTCCAAAACCAAAACAAAAACAAATGAATCGCCTTGGCGAGGCGAGTTGCTGAGAAGGAATACAAAGGACTCTCGCTATCTCAAACTCCAAGGAGGGACCAGAATATTGAGTTTGAAATAACAGTAGTTTGTAATAAATTGTAACAGGAAATTAAATGTAAAGAAATATAAACCAAAATTAAAATCATTTAATATTAAAAGTAAAGTTTGACTGAAGCAGTAATTTGACTTTATCACTGTTTGAGATAACGGGAATCAACTGTATATACCTTGTATAAGGTAAGTATTTTTTCTTATTTATTCACAAAAACGTATGTTGTTGGTACTCACTAGAAGCGCCTCGCAGAGTATGATACCGCAACATATGTTTTTATGGAGAAATAAGGAAAGAATAATACTTTTTGGTTGAAAATAGTGTCTATCTAGAGCTGTGAAGCACTATATAACAACCCATTTTAGTCTGGACATCCCAAAAGGGTACATTACGAAAACACGCCGATTCAAATACATTGAAAATTTCACCACCAAAAAGTTTTCAGATAAAAAAAAATTCTGATATTTTTCATATTTCTGCTCAAAACATAGATTGTGTGTTCTCATTAGAACCGCCCCACCAAGGCGATTCTAGCGAATACCCACAATCTATGTTTTTGAGCACAAATAAGAAAAATAATGTATACACCTCTAAATCCCAGTTTTACTATATAAAATTGGGGCTTAAGGGGGTCAAAATTATATAGGCATGTTTTTCGTGATGAATTGGCAAAACAGTGCAGACCCAGATCAGACGCCGCAGAATGCGGCATCTGATCAGGTTCTCTACTGTTTGCAAATAGTTTAGTCATTTCCTCTAAGAATATCTAATCACATAGACTGACATACCTCAAATTGAAATTCGACTCTTCCAATATACAGTTTGGGTGAGTTTTTTTTTTTTTTTTTTTTTTTTTTTTCAGTATAAAAAGGGTTAAATTTCTTTTTAATTATTTTAGACAGAGATTCAAAGGGACTTCAGGGAACTAAGAAAGACAGTTGAGGATTCTGGTTGGCTAGAAGCGAATCCATTGTTCTATATAGTGCATCTAATTTGTATTTTGGGTCTGGAATTTCTCGGATACATGATCTTATCGAGGTTTGGATCTTCTTGGCTACCATACGTCACAGCTGCCATGTGCTTTGTTATTGCTCAGGTATGTATGAATCTCGGGGGTAGGGGTGTAAATTAGGGGTAATTTTGGTACGGGTGTGCGAGTCGGTTATTTCAAAACCTACCCCATTCATATACCTGGCCTTTGAAAAAAAACGGACCCATTCATATACTTGCTCATCCAAAATATTGACCTATTCATATACTGCCCTTTGATATTTTGTACCCATTTATTGCTGGTTTATAGACAAATATCAGTCAATTCATTGAATACCAAGAGAACAAGCAGCCTCGAAAAATCTCTGAGCGAAAAATATGTGCATATACCAGGATGTCAGAATAATGGGGCCTTTCACATAGGAATCCAAAAAAAATTGGGTCATTAATATACTTTTTGTTGAAAAAAGGGGTCCAATCATATACCTGGCAGCTGAAAAAGGGGGCCATTCGGCACGCACATCCGTACTATGCCATACATGTATATAGTAAGTTACCCCCACCCCCCTCCCCCACCCTCCATCCCGAGGTATGAATGCATTACATCATAGGAAAAAATATCACCTTGTCTGGTGACCTGAGGCTTTCTTTCGGTTCCCAGCTGTATTACATCAAATGGAACAATCTAACCAGAGATTGCATGTCACCGAACAGTGGTATTTTTATACAAAAAGTTGAGTGTAAAAGTACCATGCAAAACTGTAGTTTAAATTATTTTGTAGAGAAAATAAGGTTGATATTTTATGGGAATAGTTGCAGACGATTCACATGAAATGTCAAGTCAGTGGCGTAGCCAGGCATACGCACGTACGCAAGTGCGTAACATTGAAAATCCTGTGCATGGTTTATGTGACTTTTTTTCTATAGCAGTTTTCTCAGAACGCGAGGTTCTCAAAGTTATAGCGACTAGCCAGCCTGTAATTACAGATTATGAAACCCCGCTGTATAATGCGATAAGCAAGGCTCAGTTACCAAACACAGCTGATTCCCTGCAGAAAGATAGCAGCCAGCGCCACTGTTATTTACACGGGTGTCTTTAATTATACAGTGCGACAGCGATATTTGCACGATACTTGAATCAAATCGCCGTTGATCTCAATATCATTTATCCATATGAAATAATTAAATGATTATAAGAATGTATTTTTAAATGATTGTTTTCCCGATACTTGTAAGAATTTAAATCTGTTTGGCTGCAAAATATGAATTTTTCTCTATTTATTGCTCATACAGACTTCTAATCCCGTCACGGGTCGTGAGTTGTTTACATAAGAGCGGGATTAGTCTATATCACGATTGGATAGAAGTAATTAAAATTCAAAATATTCATATTTTGTAACCAAATAGATTAAAACTCTTACGATTATCGAAAGATTATCATTTTAAAACTCGTTTTGGTAATTAATTAGTTATTTTATTTGGATAAATTCAGAGATTAATGCCCAATTAAGTCCAGTACGGTCCAAATACCGTTGACAAATTATGCAAGATTTTCATACTATTTCATGTCAGAAATCATAAAATGTTATTAGAAACCGTCCACTGGATGTATAAATTAGTAGAAAATGACACTTTTGGGGAGAGATTCTTTTATTCATTGTTAGGCTACGTTTTAAATTGTCTCCGTTGTTTTCTATGGAATACGGCCCGCGGTAACCCCTCGGTAAGATAGATAACTCTGTATTGACCAGGTGTGTGACGTCACGACAAAAGCTCTATTGGAACATTGTGTATCTAACTGGGATATCTTGAACAGTGAAAATGTGTTCATTTTGTGCCGAAACAGCATTCTGCAGTTTAAACCTGATCTGTCAGCATTTAAATGCTTTGTTACATTATCCCCAACCAACTAACCACAAGCTTAAATATCGATTATTCGTAAAGTGGGTAAGATACTAAGGTATAATCGATATTTTAGCTTGTGTTTTGTTGGATGGAAATGACGTAGTTTCTTTTTTTTTTTTTTTTTTCTCATTAACATACATGTAAATAGAAGTGCAAAATTTAAGGATTTTTTCGTCATAAAATAATAAAAATTCGTTCAAGGAGAACCTGTTTTTTTGGTCTGGAAATGTCTAAAATCGTTTTCCGCCCGGGGGGGCTCCGCCCCCCTGGGCCCCCTATAGGGGGCTCTGCCCCCTTAAACCCCGCTGGGGGAGGTCCCCCAGACCCCCCTTCTGAAAGTGCGTAACATGGAAAATACCCTAGCTACGCCCCTGCAAGTATTATTTTCTCTTATTCTTAAAATCCACCATATATTGTACACCCTCACATGCTCCTAGTTTCATTATTTATCATCACGAAAACACGGCTATATAATTTTGACACCCTTAAACCCCACTTTTATATAGGAAAACTGGGGTTTACAGGGGTATACATTTTTTTCTTATTTTGCTCAAAAACATAGATTGTGGATACTCGTTAGAACCGCCTCACCGAGGCGGTTCTAACGAGTACCCACAATCTATGTTTGGAGCAGAAATATTAAAAAATATTAGAATTTTTTATCTGAAAATTTTCATTTTTTTGGTGGTGAAATTGTCAATATATTTGAATAGGCGTGTTTTCGTAATGTAACGGGGGTCTAAGGGATAAACAGTCAAACTTCAGCTGCTCGAACATCTTTGGGGCCATGGACATTTGTTCTAGACATGAGTAGTTCGAGCCACTGAGGGTTAATCATAGCACCAGGTCAGGAGGCAATTCGGGATTATTTAAGAAGTATTTTTGATCTTTTATGTAGAAAAAATAATGGTTTGTTGACTGTACTCATTAGAATCGAGTACATACAGCATACATTTTTAGGATGAAATAAGAAGATGTCCCTAAAATTTCCCTTAATATTTTGTTTTCTTGACCTATCGGAAGAATTTCCTAGGGACTCAAAAGCGAGTTCGGATTAGCCACGCCCAGCTAGCATTCTTTATAAATCTATAGCGGGCCGTTATCGGCCCGTCAGCTACCCTGACGGGCCGATAACGGCCCGCTATAGATTTATGTAGAATACTTACTAGGGGTAAATAAGTCATCGGTTTTCGAGTCTTTGAAGTTTTACTGTACATTACACGGATTTGTCAATGTAATATGATAAAATGCTAGTGTAGTTTCCCAATAATGACAAGTTTTTTTTCTGTTTTGTAATTCACAGGCACAGGCAGGCTGGTTGCAGCATGACTTTGGTCACTTATCTGTGTTCAAGAGCAGGAAACTCAATCATATTGCTCATCATTTGATCATTGGACATTTAAAGGTAGGTTATTTCCCTTCAGCTAACTGACTCCGCCCAAAAACTAGCTGACAACCAATGAAGTCATTTTCATTGGTTGTCGGCTAGTTCTGGGAGAAGTCAATTATTTTTTGTGAAAACCAATCGGTACTCGTTAGACAAACATTGCATGCTGAATTTTACATGTATATTTTAAAAGGGCCTGATATGATTTAGCCCATATCTGGGTGCACAAGAAATGCAGTGGGCTCAAGCGCTTGATAAAAGACACTGACTACAGATGTACACGGTGCCAGGGAAGTGCACGCCCCTTGGAAGGTAGACCACAGAAGGAAGTCCAGGTCGGACCTGACAAGGTTGAGGTGGTAGCTTCCTTTTGCTACTTAGGAGACAAGCTCTCAGCAGCTGGTGGCTGTGAACTTTCAACCACAACACGAGTGAAAGCCGCCTGGAAGAAGTTCAAGGATCTGCTACCAGTTTTCTCTTCACGCCACCTCTCTTTCAAAATATGTGGCCGTGTGTACAGCTCTTGTGTGCGGAGCGCTATGCTCCATGCCAGCGAGACTTGGCCATTGACAAAGCCAAACCTCCAGTGTCTGCAGCGAAACGACAGGGCAATGATTAGACAGATCTGCAATGTCAGACTGCAAGACATTGTCACCACCAGGTCCAATGAGCTACATGTGCGGCTTGGCATTGAGGATCTGGACCTCATTCTGAAGGAGGAAGACTCCGATGGTATGGACATGTGGAACGCTCCAATGGTGCAGTCAAGACAGCCTTTGACATACAGGTTGATGGAAAGCGTGGGCCTGGGAGGCCCAAGATGACATGGAAACAGCTGACAGAGAGAGATTGCAGAGAGTGGAAGCTCTCGGCCGTCAGCCCTCATGATAGACATACCTGGAGATCTGGTGTGAGATCTGCCATGTGTGCAGCAAACCAGCTATCTGGAAGGGGGCCCACTGGTGTGGATGTTGCCCCTGTACCGGCACGTTAATCAAAAATCCGATTATGATATGATATATCATCTGGCAGACTGGCCCTATGTTTTCACAAATTTTCAAATCTGTAATTACTGGTTCTGGTGGATGTTATGGATAGAAGACACATAAAACCAATACTTACAATATTTCTGATGCCCGAAGCACTTTGTTTTGATGGATAGTCATTCAGCACAATTTTGTTAATTTTCAGCATCTGTTTGGGTCCGAGATAACCTCAGCTCATGTGTGTACACACTTCATTTTTTATGTAAAGTCACGTCTTAATGACACAAATATTTGATAAAAAAAAAATAAAAAAACCCGCTGTGTACAAAAATGCGCTGACACCTATATTCAAACTTTTCTGAAGAAAAAGTCTGCGTTTTCAGTAACAGATTTGCACCAATATATGTGAGTTATCTCCTCTGTCTAGTTTTCTGCTTCTGTTGATTGCAAAATTTCTTACTTTATTTAATAATCAGATAGTAAATCTTATCATATAACCATTTAATGCAACTTTTTTCCCAGCTTTTATTCCAAATAAGCATTGAAAATTTCCCCATACCCCTTATATTTTCACTGAAATTCAGTAATAACATAAGTAAGATATTTTCTGTATCAAAAAATGTCTGTAACAAATGACATAAGATCATTTTTAATCAGTAGCCACAGGCCTTGTCAAAATATCAAAGGCAAACTCATTTGTTTAAGTATACCTTAATGTAGTTAATTGCTGATGTTGTATCACAGAATGCAGAATTTCAAGTTAAATTTCAGAGTTATCTCCCCATGCTTCACCCTATTCGACTATTCCATTATGAAACTCTAATGATCTTAATTACACATTGATATTAGTCATAATGTGACCCGTATGTATCAAATCCACTTCTTATACCAAAGACAAGATAGCAATGATTATCTCTACATCCATATTGTTATGGTTTCAGCACATGACTAAGAGTTATCTCCCTTTTATGCCTTAATACCTGCTAATCGATCTTCCTGTTAACTGGCGTCTTATGCCAGTACCACAATGTTATCAATTTATTAGCTTGCTCATATATTAAGTTTGCTTTGTATGAAATTACTAAGTCAAATATACTTTTATCAAAAAAAAAAAAAAGAAAGAAAAAAAATACACATACACACACACACACACACACACACACACACACACACACACACACACACACACAAAAACGACTTTCTGAAAAATGTCGAAAGCAGAGTACATATATTTTCTTTTCTAACAGGGAGCCTCTTCTCACTGGTGGAATTTTAGACACTCCCTCCACCACTCCAAACCAAATATTATCAAGAAAGACCCGGATGTACAAGTAGCTTTCCTGTTCCTACTGGGAGAAAAATTACCAAGACTATTCGGCCTAAAGAAGAAAGGAAAGATGCCGTATCAATACCAGCATTTGTATTTCTTCTTATGTAAGTACAATATTGGTTCGGCGGCGATGAAAAAAAAAACAAAACAAAAAAAAAACAAAAAAACGACCATTGTAGCATACATGAACAGCGAATGTCAGGCTACAACCCAACAAATATATAACGTCATAATGCAGTTTATGCGACATGGTGTTGTTGCTCAAAGATGACGTCGTTTTGAAGTCGAAATGGTAGATTACAGCTTTGTATTTTTTGTCGGAGATGACTTCGAGGTGATGTCGACTCGGCATATTGCGACTTTGTTTGCTCGGAAATGACGTCGTGGTGACGCCGAAACGGTATATTACGACGTAATTGCATACCGGATTATAAGAAGCTTTCATAGGCGTTCGGTACGTGTAGAAAACCCATCCTAAGGGTCATTATCTGGCATCACGCGCGGCTTTGCCACTAGAAATTATTTGATGGTATGCATGAAAAAGAGTCGGTTCTTGTCGGCCCCCCTCGGCCCGGGCATCCCTTGGGTTGGAAACGCCTATATCGAATTCATACCTATATAAGATTCTTATATTCTCTGTTTGCTCGGAGATGATGTGATGAAGTCGAAAGGGTATAATACGACGTTGTATGTTTTCTCTAAGATGTGGTGACGAAACGGCATATTGAGACATTGTGTATTTGCTCCAAGATGACATCGTGATGACGTCAAAACGATATATTGCGACGTTGTGAATTTGCTCCAAGATGACGTCGTTGTGACGAAACGGTATATTGCGACGTTGTGTCTTTGCAAGAGGATGACATCGTGGCGACATCAAAAGGTATATTGCGACGTTGTGTGATTACTCAAAGATGACGTCGTGGTGACACCAAAACGGTATATCGCGACGTTGTGTGTTTGCTGGAAACAGCACTCATGCCAGGGCTTTCGGTATCTTGTGACCTGGGCCCAGTTGTTCAAAGCGTCGTTAGCTTAACGAGCTCGTTAAGGGTCATTTCTTTAACTGTTTTAGCGGATTCAATACACAATATTCTGATATTTTTTGCTGGAAAAATGTGAGTAGCTTTTGCAAAAGCTACTCACATTTTTTCAGCAAAAAATTTCGGCATATTTGCGTATCACTCGATGTAAATTTTAACGAATCGTTAACTAACGATGTCGTTAGTTTTGAACAACTGGGCCCAGATGTTTACAAAGATAACCATATATTTAAATCTGACATGACCCCTTTAGAAAATTACCATTGTTATTATTTTTGATCGAAACGTTTGGTTTTCAGTACATTCAATATTTTTTTTTCTCATTAACATCACGAAAACATGCCTATATAATTTTGACCCCCTTAAACCCCAGTTTTATATAGTAAAACTGGGGTTTACAGGGGTGTACATTATTTTTCTTATTTCTGCTCAAAACATAGATTGTGAGTACTCGTTAGAACCGCCTCACCGAGGCAGTTCTAACGAGTACCCACAATCTATGTTTTGAGCAGAAATATGAAAAATATCAGAATTTTTTATCTGAAATTTATTTTCTTTTTTTTGGTCGTAAAATTTTCAGTATATTTGAATAGGCGTGTTTTCATAATGTACGGACAGATGTCCATTATCTCAGATAAGGGGCTGTCTGTACTTTAGATGTGTCATACATTCTTGTAATATCTAACTGTGATAGAACGCTAACAATCATATCTCTGTCTCTCTGTCTCTCTGTCTTTGGTCTCTTTCTCTCTCTCTCTCTCTCTCTCTCTCTCTCTCTCTCTCTGTCTGTCTGTCTATCTCTCGCTCGCTCGCTAGCTTGCTCGCTCGCTCTTTTCCAATACAAACATTAGGTAACAGTGAAAGGTCTGTAATCGTTACCACTCTCTGGGCTAATTGAGCAGATGACATTTTTTTTCCAGAAAACAAGTTTTGACATTTCCTGCATTTTTTTTCATTAAGTGTCAAAACCAGTTTTCTAGGAAAAATAAGAAAAATATTCTTGAAAAAAATGCTGAAATTTTACCCAGAGAGCTGTGATAAATAATTCTAATTTAATTCTTTTTTTTTTTTTTTTCTAGTTACACCTCTGCTTCTCCCAGTATATTTTGTATACGAGAACTTATTTTTCGTCCTGAAGAGGAGGGATTATGTGGTACGTATATAAGAATGTTTTTTGGCTATTGACAGCTGATTGTGACTAGCCGATTTAACATTTTTTTTTTTTTTTTTTTTTTTTTTTTTTGTTTGTTTGTTTGTTTTTGGCTAATAACAGTTGACTGTAAATAGCAAATTTAAAGTTTTTCTGGCTAATGACAATGTATTGTCAAAAAGCATTTTTTCGGGTCTTTGGGCTATTGACAATTGACTGTAAATAGCCAATGTAACTTGTTTTGGCTGTTGACAGTTGGCTGTGATTAGCAGATTGAAAGTTTTTTTGGCTAATGACAGTTGAGCCAATTTAAATTTTTTGGCTGTTGGAAGATGAATGTAAGAAGCCATTCTTACGCTTTTTGACTGTTTACAGTTGACTGTAAATAGCCATATTAGTTTTTGGTTATGGCAGTTGAATGTTTATAGCCAATTTAACCTTGTTTTTGACTACTGACAGTTGACTGTAAATAACCAGATTCATGTTTTTGATTTGACAGTTGACTCTTAATACCCATTTTAAAGTGTTTTTGGCTACTGGCGTTGATTGTAAATAGCCAATTTAACGATTGTTGCTATTGACAGTTGACTGTAAACAGCAGACTTGAAGTTATTTTGGCTAATGACAGTTGACTGTAAATAGGCAATATAACGTGGGTTCTTATTTTCTTTTCTTTTTTCTTTTTTTTTTGCTTTTGAAAGTTGACGAAATAGCCAATTTAACACTTTTTGGCAGTTGACAATTGGACGTTTTTTATGTTGACACTTGACTGTAAATAGCCATTTTAACGCCTTTGGGCAGTTGACAGTAGGCTGTAAATAGCCTATATAACATTTTTTGCAATAGAAAGTGACTGTAAATAGCCAATTTAACGTTGTTTTGGCTAATGACAGTTGACTATTAATAACTTGGCTTGACAGTTGACCGATTTTTTTTTTCACATTTTTATGGCTGTTGACAGTTGACTGTAAATTGCCACTTCGATATTCTATTGATATAATAGTACCATTTTATCATGATTTTTACCACTCTCTGGGCAAATTCAGCAGACGACACGTAGATAGTTTTCTTTTTTTCCAGAAAATTCATGCAAATTCTCAGCGGACACATGAGATGTATACACGTTCATGGGACGTTGTATAAACGCCATGTGCCCGCATGTTTGACTCTGAAGGAGACGATTTGCCTGAACTGTCAAAACCTGCGTTCTGGGAAAAGAATAGAAAAACATATTTCAATATGTCATCTGTTGAAACATTTTTCCCTGCTTTAAATATCCTGACACCATAACTCCTTACTATATTCTCCTTATTCGACATAACAGTGAAGGATAGTCTAATGCATTGAATGTTTGCGGCCTTGCTTGTGAAGGATTCAGACTGGGTTATACAATTCATCGACTTTCTAGGCTTCACACTTATCATGTTGAAACAACTCAATAACTCCATTTAGTCTTCAGCACTCTTACTTAAATCAGCAAACGACATATGCCATTTCCAAATACGTTTCATAATTTAATGCTTCCTGGCAAAAAATAATAAACATAAGAAAGAGTTGTTAAGGAGGACTATTTGATGAAAATTCTGCGATAATTTTCTCCCGTTCTCCATAAAATCATTTCTGATAATAAGTACAGTCAAACTTCAGTGGCTTGAACATCTTTGGGACCGTAAAAATTTGTTCGAGATATGGGTAGTTCGAGCCACTGTGGGTTAATTATGGCGCCAGGTCAGGTTGCAAATAGCTATGAAGTAGGGAAATATTTTCGATTTTCTACACAATAATTGTATGTTGAGTGTACCCATTAGAATCGCCTCGATGAGGCGATTCTAATGAGTACACACAAAATTTCATAATAGAAAATTTTCCTAAATATTTGTTTTCTTGAGCTGTCGGAAGAATTTCGTAGGGACTCCAAAACGAGTTCGAGTAAGCCAATTGTAAACGAGCCATCAATGTTCGAACTATTGTAGTTTGACTGTACCAACAACCGTGCTTTAATGAAGAAATAAGAAAAATATCCATGAATTATTACCAGATACTCCTCAATAACAATTCCTTTGAATTATTTCAAAATGTTGTCTGCTGAATTTTTTACCCAGCATGCAGAGCGTTAAAACTACATTTCTTTACCTTTCAGGATTTGTTTTTCACCGTCACTTTTTTCTACAAGATCTTTTCATGCCTTGGTCCAGTTCTTGGTGGTTGGGGAGCTTTTGGAATGTTCTTATTTGTCAGGTAGGTTTGGTTATTACGTGACACCTCGTCTTCCCTGTTGGGTTGAATACTGTTTTCACATTGTCAGTCCGTCCGTTTGTGCTACGCTCTAGAGCTGTCAAGACGAAACGAGGGTGACTTTCTCTTGATTAAAAGCCAGGTGGGTAACGCTTAACACTCCAACACCGTTAGATTTGTTATGCCCCCAACTTCAAAGAAGTTGGAGGGGCATATTGCTTCTGGGTTGTTCGTCCGTCCTTCCTTCCGTCCGTCCGTCCGTCCTTCCGTTCGTCACGCTTTTTGATGCATAGCATAACTAAAGAACCGTGGATGTTACTGTTTTGAAATTTCTTATATGGATTCCTCATGAATAAAAAAGCTGACACATATTTTTTTCTTGACAGGATTATGCCCCTTTTCTGAGTTATGGCCCTTTGAAAAAATATGGATGCAATCTTGTCAGCAAAGTATCTCAAAAACTATTGAAGCTAGAGCCTTGAAACTTGATGAATAGACTGGTAGTGAAGTAGACAACCTGATTAACTTTTGAAGAAATTTTGAAAAATTCTTGTTGAGTTATGGCCCTTTGTAATTTTGGGCATTTTTACCTTGACAGCAAAATATCTCAAAACCTGTTAGAGCTAGAGCCTTGAAACATAGCAAATGAATTTGTAGTGATGAGTAGATGACCTGATTAACTTTTGAAGAAATTCTGAAAAATACTTCATGAGTTATGGCCCTTTGTAATTATTAGAATTTTTACTTTGTCAGCAAAATATCTCAAAAACCGTTGGAGCTAGAGCCTTGAAACTTGATGAATAGACTGGCAGTGATGAGTAGACAACCTGATTAACGTTTGAAGAAATTTTGAAATGTACTTCTTGAGTTATGACCCTTTGTAATTTTGGGCATTTTTTACCTTGTCAGCAAAATATCTCAAAAAGTGTTAGAGCTAGATCCTTGAAACTTAGTACATGGATTGTAGTGATGAGTAGATGACCTGATTAACTTTTGAAGGAATTCTGAAAAATACCTCATGAGCTATGGCCTTTTGTACTTTTGAGCAATTTTACCTTATCAGCTAAATATCTCAAATACCATTGGAGCTAGAGCCCTGAAACTTGATGAATAGACTGGTAGTGATGAGTAGACAACCTGATTAACTTTTGAAGAAATTTTGACAAATACTTCATGAGTTATGGCCCTTTGTAATTTTGGGCATTTTTACCTTGACAGCAAAATATCTCAAAAATTGTTAGAGCGAGAACCTTGAAACAAAGGAAATTGATGAGTAGTGATGAGTAGATGACCTGATTAACTTTTGAAGAAATTCTAAAAAATACTTCATGAGTTATGGCCCTTTGTAATTTTGGGCATTTTTACCTTGTCAGCAAAATATCTCAAAAACAGTTGGAGCAAGAGCCTTGAAACTTGATGAATAGACTGGTAGTAATGAGTAGACAACCTGAATAACTTTTGAAGAAATTTTTAAAAATACTTCTTGAGTTATGGCCCTTTGTAATTTTGGGCATTTTTACCTTGTCAGCAAAATATCTCAAAACTGTTGGAGCTAGAGCCTTGAAACTGGATGAATAGACTGGTAGTAATGAGTAGACAACCTGATTGACTTTTGAAGAAATTTAGAAAAACACTTCTTGAGTTTGTTTTTTTTTGCGTTGAGGTTTTACAGCCCAGTCAACCCATTGGGGTCATGTCGAGCGCGGTCAGTTTACCTAACCACACGTTTACTGGGCAGGCTTAGTCATCTAAGGGGTTAACCAGTATTGTGCACATTCTTTCGCCAGAAACTGACAACTGCCCTTCTTGAATCAGTGGAAGGGAGAGAATGACCGTAGAATATATTTCATGATCAATCTCCACGAAAGAATGTTGCCGAACTCTGCGGGGGCTGAACCCGCGACCTCCTGGTCTCCAGTCGGACGGCGCATCCAACTGAGCCACCGAGGCCGGCACTTCTTGAGTTATGGCCCTTTGTAATTTTGGGCATTTTTACTTTGTCAGCAAAATATCTCAAAAACTGTTAGAGCTAGATCCTTGAATCTTAGTAAATGGATTTGTAGTGATGAGTAGATAACCTGATTAACTTTCGAAGAAATTTTGAAAAAAAAAAAAACTTCTTGAGTTATGGCCCTTCGTGATTTTGGGCACTTTTAACTTGTCAGCAAAATATCTCAAAAAACTGTTAGAGCTAGATCCAAGAAATTTGGTGAATGGATTTGTAATGATGAGTAGGCACTCTGATTAACTTTTGAATAAAATTTTGAAAAATGCTTATTGAGTTATGGCCCTTTGTAATTTTGGGCATTTTTATCTTGTCAGCAAAATATCTCAAAAAAACTGTCAGAGCTAGAGACTTGAAACTTGGTGAATTGATTGGTAATGATGAGTAGATGACTTGATTAACTTTTGGGTAGATTCTGAAAAATATTTCGTAAGTAATGGCCCTTTGTAAATTTAGGCATCTTTCCCTTGTCAGCAAATTTCTCAAAAACTGTTGAAGCTGGAGCCTTGAAACTTGATGAATAGTTTGGTAGCGATGAGTAGATGACCTGATTATGCCCCCAGTTTGGAATGAAATTGATGGGCATATTGCCTTGTCTTCGTTTGTCCGTCCGTCCATTCGTTAAGCTTTTTTGTGCATGCCATATCTTAACCCTGCATGCTAGGGTTTTGAAATTTTATATTTGGGTTCCCAATGAAAAAATAGCTGACCCGTATTTTTTTTCTTGTTCGGCATGTTTGTTTAGAGTAATGTCCCTTTGAAAAAAATAAGAATACAATATTGTGAGCAACATATCTCGAAAAGTATTAGATGTTGGCCACTTCTCGCCGATTCCGTCATTCAGCCCCGCTTATAGCCTAGCAACTAGGCGTTAAAATGAATTATATGGAAACAAAATCATCTATTTGCATTAAAATGAACAATATAATAGATTTATAGCTAATCTACTCTCCCTTCTCAGTTTAATACTTAGCCTAGAGATGTACTGGAGACTCTACCAAATAGACTTGCCATTGTTAGCAAGTTGAAAATCTTTTAATGATAAACAAAAATGATCAGAATTTTATTATCAGACTAGTAGCTAGTCTACCCCACTTACAGTACGATAAATTTGACTTCCCAGCGGTCTTCACGACCCCGTCCTGTGAAGGAAAGGTCCTAAACCTGTAATGAATCAACAAAAACACTCGATCTATACATTCTACAATAACACGAGATGAAGCAGGCTGCTATGCGACTCTATTATTATTCTACAATGACGATGTCCGTCAGTTAGTGGAATGAGTGACGTTATTGACGCCACGGCATAATGATTGCCGTCATGATTTATCTATCACTGACGTCGGCGTGACTCCTCCATGACCGACCTCTCGGTTGCCGACATCGGCGTTGCCGACAGTAAGCAATCCACTGTTGACACCGTCGCCCGACCTCAAAACCACTTGCAAGCTTCAGTTTTCCAACAAGATAATTACAATATTTTTCATAAAGCCTGAATAACAATAGGGCTATGACGTGTCAAATGTCGTGACCCTAATGCTATGAAGACAATACACTTTGGAAACATTAAAAAATAATTTAGAAGAATTTGATTACAAGTCTAAGTTTAGAATCTAATTCCCATACTAAATTATTTGTTATATTTTATGTAAGAGATCTGGTAAAGCTGATTGCCAGATCATCTGCTCTAGTTGAAATGTACATAGAGATGTAAATTTACTGCATGGGCACGTGCATCCGAGATTGCACGTTCATCATTTATTTACAGAAAGTGCACATACGCACATGTTCTCAGTTACATATATATACATGTGTGTGGGTTTTTGCTTGTATGTATGTTCTTGCGTGAGTCCGCGCTCCCTTCATCCTAAACTAAACTGGCGCGATACCTTATGGCACTGCCATTTCTACGTTTAACTGAGCAAGTTTGAATTGTTTGGTTTGTTTCCTCTTCCTCTTAGTGTCTAGGAATGGCTGCTGCTTGTGATTGTGGCACTCCCTGGACTTTTCCCATGCACTGTTCTTATTTCCACCAACACTACAAATTGCGCTAACCATAGAGAGACCTGACTAGACTTCACACAGCCAGTGCAGTCTGCTCGCTACTTCTGACAATACAACAGTAATATATGCAGAATCAAATCAAACTGCGCTCACCATTTATCATATTCAAGTTATAATTTGAAAGTTTTCATTTACTAGTCTCGGCTTGCAACCTGCCATATCAGAATTGCACTGAAAACCAACGAATAATTTATTATAATAAAATATAATACCACTTACCACAAAAAATTGACAAAGGTCTCTCGAGGCATTTAGCATCATATATTGATTTGCCTCATGCCGTATTCTTTCAATGGGGTTTTCAAAAGCACAAGGAAATTAATATTTGCAGTGTCATAAGAAAAACGTGATTCAAGTATGATGTAACATTTGTATTTGCTGGTAGAAACTGTACTTACGCGGTAAAAAAAGGACCTGGCATCCTAAAACAAACTGTGCAACATATTGAGCCTGCTCTGTAACGTCTGTTACGTTTTGGTCACCTTGCTGGGGTATCTGATAAGCACTGCTTATTTACACTTCTTGTTAAACTTAATTTTATAATTTGTAAATTTTTTTTTATCAGTAAGGAGGTCATACATGTATAATTTTCTGACTGCATAATGATCGACTGGCCAATGTGCCATTCTCAGAAAAAGTAAACAACAAAAAATAGACTTTATAGGGACGAAATCCAGCCTAGTGTACTGTGAGATTTAGTAACTTGTGACTTTTTTGGTGTTTTTCTTACAATGTACATACCTGTTTGCAGAACTATAGAAAGCCACTGGTTTGTCTGGTGTACCCAGATGAGTCACATCCCCAATGAAGTGGATTTCGATAGCGCCAAAGACTGGGTTCGTTTACAGCTGGATTCGTCATGCAATGTGGAACAAAGCTTTTTCAATGACTGGTTCTCGGGACATCTCAACTTCCAGATTGAGCATCAGTATGTAGTTAATTACAGTCTTCTGTGTTTATACCGACACTCGATACAACGACACAATTTGTTATAATGATAATCTGACTGGCGCGAAAACTTCGCTCAAGAATTAATTGTTAATCATAAATTATGCAAGAACATTGAAAATACTTCAAGAAGCATAACTGGAAATTTATAAGAATTGCTTCAGGCGATTGTAAACTACTCAAAACATATGTTCTATGAGGAAATAAGAATAAAACAAGGACTTTTGTTTCCTCTTCCTCTTGGTGTCTTGGAAGGGCTGCGGTTTGTGATTGTGGCACTCCCTGGACTTTTCTCTTACCCCTTTTTTTTCTTACATAGCATTCTGCTTAGTAAGTATTCTTTACAACAGCAAATTCCTTTTAATGGTAACATCTTTGGGAACAATTTCTGTCGTTGTAACGAGGATTCACTTCTGATATGAATTAAATACAATGTATGTGCTACCTATATCTGTGCGTCCAAATTATATGATCACTTGCTTCATATGTAGGGTAGCCGAATTCAATCACACAAAATTTCCTTTTTCACTTACCAAAATCTACTTTAACCCGATCAAAGCACTGAGTACCAAGAGTTTACCCTAACCCCTACACCCCACCCCCAAAGACGTTTTCCCCTAGTCGTCCCTCTAGTTGTTTCGCCTCTGTTTCACCTTAGACGATTCGCCGCCAATACCATCTCCCCAAGTTGTTGGTTGTTTCGCCCTCCACCTAGACCCTACCACCCTACACTGCCCTTCAAACAATTTCCCCCACTCTAGTCGTTTCACCCGAAACCCTCTTAAGCAGTGTCTTGTACATGTGTATCAATTTAATATTATACAACTGGTTATGAACATTTGTATGGTGAAAGAATACGGGTTAAGTGACAACACAAATGTCATTTTCAAAAAGGACAGTTGTCTGTTACTGGGGAACGAATGGGTACTTAGTACGGGTAAACCTGTTGAAATGTCAACATAATTATAAATGTATATTATGCAAAGGCTTGTTAACCCAATGTAACACAGAGAGAGAGAGAGAGAGAGAGAGAGAGAGAGAGAGAGAGAGAGAGAGAGAGAGATCTTTTGCCCATAATTAACAAAGAAGGAAGAACCATGAATAACAAAAAAAAAATGACTGGCATAATCATATTTTCAAAATTATTTTTGACATGAAGGAAGACAAAAAGGAAAGAAAGAAAAAAGAAAATCTTTGTTTTGTTAATCGATGTCGGCTTCGTTTGTATTCATTTGATTAAATCAGATAAAGTTTTACCTGCTGTGATCCATACCGTTAATCATCTTGTTTACGCGATTAATAATAGTTCGTCTGTCACTACTGACAATGACCAATCTTAATTACATGCGAGAAAAGCTACTGTTTGAGTGTTCTAAGATGACCAATTCTAGCTCTAAACAGTCTATTGCAGATGGAACAACAGAGGTCAGTTGGTGATGCCTTAGCTCTGACTTTGCGCTGTGCACGTTTCTGCTCGGCGTAGCTGATTCTTTTTGCCTCATATTCACTAGCACCTCTTCTGATGAGGCCTCGCCACTTTGCTCGGTCCTGTGCAATTTGTTCCCACGACCCTGTTGATATGTTGAAATCCTTGAGGGAAGCTTTGAGGGTGTCTTTGTATCCCTTCTTCTGACCACCATGGGAGCGTTTGCCCATTTCTAGTTCTCCATAGAGGATTTTCTTTGGCAAACGTTCCTCAGGCATCCTGGTAACATGGCCTGTCCATCTTAACTGTGCTAGTTTCAGAAGAGTATGTACACTCTGCATCCCTGCCCTTTTCAGGACTTCTGTGTCTGGAATCCTGTCTTGCCACTTAAACTTTAAAAGTTTTCTAAGGCAGCTTGTATGGAAGTGGTTCAGTCTTTTGGCATGCGGTTGGTAAACTGTCCACGTTCCGCATGCATACAGTAGTGTTGGCAGCACCACAGCTTTGTAGACTTTCAGCTTATTATTATTTTCGCGATTAATAGCATCACGAAAACATGCCTATATAATATTGACCCCCTTAAACCCCACTTTTATATAGTAAAACTGGGGTTTACAGGGGTATACATTATTTTTCTTATTTCTGCTCAAAAACATAGATATAGATTGTGGGTACTCGTTAGAACCGCCTCACCGAGGCGGTTCTAACGAGTACCCACAATCTATGTTTTGAGCAGAAATAAGAAAAATATAGGAGTTTTTTTTATATGAAAATTTTCAGTTTTTGAAGGTGAAATTTTCATTGTATTCAAATAGGCATGTTTTCGTAATGGAGGTGTGAATACACAAGCTCGATCTTAGCAAACGGCTTTGATTATCTCATTAGTACCTTTATCTGTTTTAGTGTATAATATTAGTCGGCTGATCCTTTGGCGTTGTGGGTAAACAACGACTGTAAATGGCTAATTGGAATCCCAAATTGTCATAGTCATTATGAAAACACGCCTATTCAAATATATTGAAATTAATTTCACCATAAAAAACTGTAAGTTTTCATATAAAAATTCTGATATTTTTCATACTTCTGCTCAAAACATAGATTGTGGGTACTCGTTAGAACCGCCTCGATGAGGCGGTTCTAACGAATACCCACAATCTATGTTTTGAGCAGAAATAAGAAAAATAATATATACCCCTGTAAATCCCAGTTTTATTATATAAAAAATGGGTTTAAGGGGGTCAAACTTATATAGGTATGTTTTCGTGATGTATGCCAAATCTTTTGTTCCAAGAAAATATTTCATATGCCGTCAAGGGCTATATAAGTGGGTACGCCTACTGATTTGAATCATCGCTGAGCGCATATGCTCGGATGCCACGTTTTGCTCGTCATGGCCCATTTGACATTCTGTAATCAGTTGGCACCTACTTAATTGCATTTAATTATAGGGATCACCCATGGTTTTTCATGCATTTTCATTTGCCGGGTCCCGAGGAAGCTGTTTGAACACGCTAGACCAAATATCTTCCGAGGGACCCGGCAAATGTTATTGCAATGAAATAACCATGGATGATCGTCATTCTTGCATAACTTACGATTCCAACGGCAAAATGTGACGAAAACGCCCCAAAACTCCATATAACTCTTTCGACGCGACCCTAAAACCAAGATGGCGGCTAGTTTAGAACGTTGCAAAGACGTTCTGACGTCATCATAAAATTTTGCAATGCTACGTTCAGGGCGACAACTTTACGTCGCTCAACGTAACGTGAACAAAGCAAGGCCCCTCTTGTGATTTCAAAAGATCAAAACCCATGTTCAAACAGCATGTGAATTTCATGATTTGAACATGGGTTTTGTTGTTTGAACACGACTTCTAGCCCATTTAAGTATAGCTTCAAACAGCTATGTTCATAGAATTTTATACAAGAATACTCATTATCACCCAAAATCGGCATAAATTGGCAAAATCGATTAAACAATCATACAAGACTAGCTCTGTTGGAAAATCATGGCCATGCTTTTCCAACAGAGCTAGTCTCGTATGATTGTTTAATGGCCATGCTTTTCCAACAGAGCTAGTCTCGTATGATTGTTTAATGGCCATGCTTTTCCAACATAGCTAGTCTCGTATGTTTGTTTAATGGCCATGCTTTTCCAACAGAGCTAGTCTCGTATGATTGTTTAATGGCCATGCTTTTCCAACAGAGCTAGTCTCGTATGATTGTTTAATGGCCATGCTTTTCCAACAGAGCTAGTCTCGTATGTTTGTTTAATGGCCATGCTTTTCCAACAGAGCTAGTCTCTAATGATTGTTTAATGGCCATGCTTTTCCAACAGAGCTAGTCTCGTATGATTGTTTAATGGCCATGCTTTTCCAACAGAGCTAGTCTCGTTTGTTTGTTTAATGGCCATGCTTTTCCAACAGAGCTAGTCTCGAATGATTGTTTAATGGCCATGCTTTTCCAACAGAGCTAGTCTCGTATGATTGTTTAATGGCCATGCTTTTCCAACAGAGCTAGTCTCGTATGATTGTTTAATCGATTTTGCCAATTTATGTCGATTTCGGTATATACGCAAACAAAGTAGATCCAGATCAGAAAATGCAGGGCGCTGCGACTGAAAATATTGTACACTGTATCAGCAGGGAGTTTTGCAAAATTTCCAGTGAATGAAATTAACCAGACGCGAATTGAGTTGGAAAGGAACCTGTCCATTCCTTTAACCCATATAGGATACATATATGATAGAATCTTCCTCGTAATAACTGTGGACAGATCCATTTTAAGTTTGAGGGGTATCAGATTTGTTTTATGATTGTAAGTTTTACAAAAAATCCTGTAGATTTAGCAAACAGTTGTGACCATGATCCGATACCGCATTTAGGGGTGTCAGACATTTTTTTTTTGTACGTCTACAAAATTCTAATAGATTTAGCTAACAGTGGTGACCCTGATCAGACCTCGTTATGCGGCATCTGGGACTACACTATTCCCAAATGTCCCAAAAAGGCCTTTGGACGGATCTGCTGGACAGATCCAGTTGAAAGTTAAGGGATATCAGATTTGTTTTATTTGTTGTAAATTTACAAAATTTCCTGTACTTTCAACAGGGCGATGACATCTTAAATAATGTTATGGAACAAATGTTGCTGAAAGGGGGTTATCGTCCGCGAAATATATTTGCTGTTTCTTATATATTTTCTATATCTCCCGCTGATTAATTTAATAATAGAAGTTATACTTGCTAAACTGTTAGTATATTTTATCTAATTAATGTATACGGGGCGCTAGGGTGGGGTTGGGGGCGGTTGACGTCTTAGGGGCGAAACCTCCAGGAGAGGAAATGGTTTGGGGCGAAACGACTCGGATTCAAAATACTGTAATGATATTTAACGACCTCTCCTCCAGTCTCCAAAACAATGTTGTCCATCCGTATCACAATGATAATAAAGTTCAGATGATTTGTGAAACCATAGACACTCTAAAATCTGCTGTTTGGTACACAAATATTTTCATGAGATATCGAAAGAATTTCCTTGAGAATCAAAATCGAGTTCGAATAAGCCATGATAAACGTGCCGTCGGCATTCAATAGTTTTACTGTACTTTTGTATATATTTACAGTTTGTTTCCAACAATGCCCAGACATCACTATCACTCAGTCCAACCTTTGGTGAAATCTCTATGCAAGAAGCACGGTGTCATCTACAGGGAAAAGTCATTGTTTCGCGCATTTGCTGACCTTGTGAGGTAAGCTTACATTATATTGAGGGATGATGACAAACGTTCGTAAACAACTCTGAAATGTCTGAAAATATTTATTTACACATCGTTTGGGCCTTCATTGGCCTATAATTCCAACTCCTCATCTTTATGCACATTTCACGCAATCTGATTGGTTGGAGGAAGAGTTTTACACAAGAGTGGACCAATACAAACACTACGTCTTACAAAAAAAATCATTCGGAACCTCTGTGTCTTAATCGGAGAGTAGATTCTAGCCTCGTTCTAGTATGGTTGGCAGAATGTTGTTGTTTACGTTGAACGGACAGTGAAATGGCCGATTTTATTTTCTTCAGAAAAATAAAGCAGCTTTCTTTCGTCAAAAGTTTGTTTTCAGAAGAGATTTTCATCGACTGATCATTTAAATGACATAACCACAAATATTAACACAAATTTTATCTATCAACTAGCTAAACCTAGGCGCTAAAATGGACACCATAAAGCCAGTATTACGGTTGCGCGCGTGCCTGCCGCTAGCGGAAATTATCCTTGAAACAGGCGTATTCATCTTAGCAAAAGCAGTCAATTGCTTCTTAATTTTAAACAAAAGATAAAAATTTCAGAGTGAATATTAACCAAAAGGAATTATTTATCCAGGTAAAATTTGGCTTGAGTCAATTGGTATCGATGGAACCGGAAACGTTTTTGCCAGCCGTAATTATTGGTCACGTGGCATAATATTGTGATCACGTGATCAGTATCCCGGATGAAAACAATAGCATTGTAGTGGTCTATAAAGTCAGGAAACATAAATTCATTGGATCTCTGTTCTTGTCGCCGTCTCAAAGGTTGACATTTTTTGGCAACATTTATAACACTTTGATGACAAAGTTGGAATTATAAGGAATGAATTAATATTTTTCAGGATTTCAGACATTATTCATTTTGTGAGTAATTCGCCGGAGTTAATACAGCGATAAGATCCATAAAAATAAAGTTCATTTCTATATTATCAAGTGTAATATACTAGTAGACAGAAAACGACGTCAGTGTCACATGACATCAATGGCGACGACGTCAAGTAGAAATACATCAGCTGGCGAAAAAAGTTTGAATAAAGGATCTATATAAGATAGAAATTACTGACAAAAAATGCAGATGAAATGCAGCCATAAATAAAGTAAATAAAGTCAGTAAAATCTTTATAAAGACTAATGTATTGTTTTAGAACTTAACCCAAAGGGGGGTCACTCTGCCAAGACGATGTATCCAGGAAGACACCTTCATAAGATTTTCCAATTGCCAGACACTTTATGAATGGGATCGCATTGTGACAAAACCTAGGGCCAGTTTCACAATCATTTCTGAATCCATTTAAGCCTGGCACCCGATAAAAGGGACATTGGCAAATAGTGTAGACCCAGATCAGACACCGCTGAGTGCAGCGTCTGATCTTGACCTACACTGTTTGCATTTAATAAAGGCATTTCGATGAAACACGATAATAATAACTTGGCGTAGGTATCCCTTAAGGTCCGAAATTTTAACAACTCGACTGTTATCTTTTTCGAATTAAATGTTCGCGATAACTTCTTAAATATAAGTTTGTATTAAAAAAAACTATCCAGGAAACAATTACAGGAAACAGTTACTGGCGAAAGTATGTGCTCAAAATACTGATCAATCTCTTAGATTACTTAGCTTGCCAAGGAAAAGTGTGAGTAGGTTAACGGACTGGCCCGACATGACCTTAACATTGTTGATTGGGCCATAAAACTCCAAACTGAACCTAAGAAAGAGTTCATTTTATTGTAGGAATTCATATTGAGAAGTAACCAATCGGGAATACATGGACCGTGCCATGCGAAAACCTGTCTTCAGGCATATGCAGACAGCGAAGGTCCAGATCAGCCTGTGCGTCCATGCAATCTGATCAGGGCCTTTGCTGTTCGCAAACAGAATCATTTGATACCATAGAATGTTTAAATGAAGAGCAAATACCCGGATGAGACTTTGCACATGTTCAGGATGATCTGAATCCGTATGTTTTGTGCATGTTCAAAGGCACTTTTTAACTTGATGCGGCCCACGCCAAGATCCAAATTTATAAAAGCTACTGTGGTTGTCCGGTTTCTTTTTGAACGCCCCTCATAATGTTGCTTCTTCTAATTCTTCAGGTCCTTGGAACACTCTGGTATGATCTGGTACGATGCCTACTATGGAGGAATGTAAAATAAAGAAGTGCGGCACATAGGAAATTCCTGCCCAGCTAGCATTCTACCAAAAGCTATATTGGACCGCTGTCGGCCCGATAGGAACCCTGTCGGGCCAATAACGGTCTGATATAGCGTTCTACGAAAAGTTATATTTATATATAGATTTCTAGGATGCTAGCTAGGTAATCAGCAATTTTAGTATTCTGAGGGTATACATTCCAGCAACAACTGGCAATATTTTTCTAATTCATTTGCTCGATGTGCATGACAGTTTTGTTAACAAAAATGTACAGTTTATTCTCGTTATCTCAAACTCCAAAGATCTGATTTTTCGGTTTGAGATAACAGTAGTTTGAAATAAAAGGAATTGAACTGTATAGACCATAAAGCAAAGTAAACTAACACTGTTCTTTATTTAGTTTGACTGAAACACTTTCCTGAGTCATTGTTTGAGATAACGAGATTAAACTGTTTTTGAAAGCATGATAATTTGAATGATTGTTGGATAACGCATAATATTGGATTTTTTATGAAAGTTACTCCAAGATCTGAATGCAGTCAAACTTCAATGGCTTGAATATGTTTGGGATCATGCAAATTTGTTCTAGACATGGGTGGTTCGAGCCACTGAGGGTCAGTCATAACGGCAGGTCAGGAGGCAAATGGGTATATGTTAGGGATATCTTTTCGATGTTCTACGTTAAGTGTACTCATTAAAATCGCCTTGATGAAGCGATTCTAATGAGTGCACACAACATACATTTTCATGATAAAGTGAGAAAATTTCTCTAAGATAACCCTAAATATTTTTTCCTTGAGCTATTGGAAGAATTTCCTGGGGACTCAAAAACGAGTCCCAATCAGCGATGGAAAACGAGACATCGGTGTTCAAGTCATTTAAGTTTTGCTGTTATTTATTAGTATTTTAAATGACTGATTTTTGTGTCCGTTTCATTTTATATACTAAAGCCACTGATAACTAAATCAGGTGATAATTTGTATCTATTTTAAGGGGACGGAATACACATGACAGATTTTGGCCATTTCTGCCAAGGGAGATTTTGTGATTTCCTGTACGATTTACTATAAGCAAATCCCCTTCTGAAAAGGGGTCTACTCTAAAAAAGAAAGAATTTGCTCCCATGGGGTCTACTCTAAAAAAGAAAGAATTTGCTCCCATGGGGAGCAAATTCTTTCTTTTTTAGAGTAGACCCCTTTTCAGATAGGGGACAAAACAAACTGGCATAGTTGCCGCCATTGAAAGAGTGTCAGTTCCCCTTCCACCGAAAAGATACTCCTACAAAACGATCAGTCTGATTGGAAAGTATCTGTGCCCCTGTACAGAGGGGTGGGGGACGGGGTTGGGGGGCTACTCAAAAAGAAAAGAAATTTTTCCTAAAAGATATCTTTAACAGTAGCCCCATTTGTAATAGGATTCATTTACCGGGAGCATTTTTGTTCTAATGGAGTGGTATCGCTTTGAAAAGGGAAGCAAAAACCTGAAGTTTGGGGGGCTGTCTTTTTTGAGTGTATCCATTTATTTTTTAAGTGATAGTTCAATTTCTGTTTGCGGTGGCTTCATGTTGTTCTCGTTCCATTATCTATTGAAAATTTGACACCAGATAGGACCTCATTATAGTGAAGAAGTAGACTTATTTGTTTTCTGCGAAGTCTGGTGTACTCACGGCCGCGAAGATTGGTGTATTCATGACCGAGTCCTTAAAATAGAACAATCTAGCCAGATTTCCCTTTTCCCATAAGTAGACTCTGTTGAAATAAATTGTTAAAATCAAAAGCAAATGTACACATCATGATTATATAATCTCAGGTTTATTTCTTCATTATTGAAATCATTTCTTCTAGCTCACCGTATTTGATCTAATTACCGCACTTATCCCTATAAGCGCTCAGTCAAGTGATTTTGTAAACATCAGATTGTAGTCTGTGTAATTAATATTATCTACTTCTTTATAATAGCATATGTTGTGGGTACTCATCTGAATTGCCTCGACTAGTCGAGGCAATTCAAATGAGTACCCTCAACATATGCTTTTATAAACTTGTCGAGGTGGTTAAATGAGTGCCTACAATATATCTTTTTTATAAAGAAAATCAGAACACATACTACATAAGCATTATTAAATACCTCAGGAACGGGGGTGGTTGGGTGAGGCAAAGGTGTCGCGTATCTTATGTCACCGGGATGTCCAACTGAGATTCCCTTATAGTTGGTCAAGGCCTGCTTTCCTTATGGCTGGTAAGGTTAGAGGGGGAATGTTTTCATTTTTTTTTTATTTCTTCACTTTCATTCATTTTCCTCTTTCTCCCCTGTTCCTCTCATCTCCTCTACTAATTCTCTACTACCTTTCTCTGGGAGATGACACAACATGACCCACAAGGGTTGACGTGTCGATAAACCCCACCACAATCAATCAAATACCTCAGGAAATCCTCTGCCCATATTCCTTTAAAGTGCGTCCTTATTAGCAATAAATTTTACTACATTCCTTTTCCCGCAATTTTGAGAAAAAAAAAGAAAAAACAAACTTTAGCGCACAGTGCGGTAATAAAGACGAATACGGTATTTATGTAAAATTCATCATTACTGTAGTCTGACGCATGTAGCACACAGAAAAAGAAGACTTACCGTAAGAACATAATGTGTGAAAGAGATTTGCTTTTTGAAGTTTGTATAGTCATGCAGTCAGTCATTTCATGCAAAAAGGAACATTAGTACATGTGCAAACTGGAAAGGTACCGAACATCCTGCACATTCCTGCAGTCTGATCAGAATCCGCACTAGTCCCAGTAAGCATTCTTTATATATCTATAGCGGGCCGTTATCGGCCCGTCAGGGTAGCTGACGGGCTGATAACAGCCCTCTATAGATTATAAAGAATGCTAGCTGAGCTGTAACTTCTGATCAGGGTATCTATTGTTTGATTGGAGGAACTCGTAATATTATAGAGTTTATACTCTAGAGGTCTATAAAATTTACTCCCAAGTATTTGGAGTTCTGAACTTCTTACCATATTTATGTTAAACTTTGAATTAGTCCTTTTTTGGGTCGATTGTTTACAAAGGAGCCATAGTATATAAACGTCAAAATTTCCTTAAGGTAGTTGTCCATGTGATTATCATTGACCAATGAAATTCAGCCATGCGTTTGTACAAAAAAATCAAGTAACAGATATTTATAGCCATGCTGTTCATGTCGCCGTGACGTCAAAGTGCAGTGTAAAGACGGTTATCTGTAAAACCTGGAATTCGACATTGGCAAACAGTGCAGACCCAAATTAGATGCCACAGAACGCGGCGTCAGATCAGGGTCTGCACTGTTTGCTTAAATTACAGGCCTTTAAATGGGTTAAGGGTTAAATGAAATAGTCTAAGTCCCCGTTCAGGGCCATTTCCCCAGCCTTCACTCAGAGACAATCCACCAGTGCTGTCAGCGCTTTGATTACTGTCTGTTTATAAAATGCTGTTTTTTGTTTGTGTTGAGGTTTTACGGCCCAGTCAACCCAATGGGGTCATGTCGAGCTAACCACACGTTTACTGGGCAAGCTTAGTCCTCTAAGCGGTTAACCAGTACTGTGCACATTCTTTCGCCAGAAACTGACAACTGCCCTTCTTGAATCAGCGGAAGGGAGAGAATGACCGTAGAAAATATTTCATGATCAATCTCCACGAAAGAATGTTGCCGACCTCGGCGGGGGTTGAACCCACGACCTCCTGGTCTCCAGTCGGACGGCGCATCCAACTGAGCCACCGAGGCCGGCTATAAAATGCTGTTTTGTGTGAGATCCATCACTATATTTTCCTGTGTATTTTCCATCCACTGTATCTGACCAGTCAGTAATATAAATGTATTGTGTTTCTTCCTTTTTATTTTCATTGTTTGTAGCCCTATTTGTTTATTATATATTAAAATCACAGGACTTCAATTCTACTTCAGTCATATGATTACATTGAACCCTCAATACAACGACAATATTTGTTCCCAAAGATGTGACCATTAAGAATTTGCTGATATATAAAAATCTTAAATGAGCAAAATGATATGTAAAAAGAGGCATTGTTCTATTCTCATTTCATCATAAAACATATGTTTTGGATATTTGTTAGAATCGCCTCAGTGAGGCGATTCTAACAAATATCCAAAACATATGTTTCTTTGAGTATATAATACAACTTTCTCGTATAATTTCTGATTAACTGTCACTCTCAGTGAGGCGATTCTAACAAATATCCAAAAACATGTGTTTCTTTGAGTATATAATACAACTTTCTTGTATAATTTCTGATTAACTGTCACTCTTGAGCGAAGGTTTCGTGCCAGCCAAATTATCACTATAACGAATTTTGTCGCTGTATCAAGTGTTGGTATAAAGAGCGTTGACTTTACTAGTATTTCAATGCTTCGTTTCATACTAATTTACACTTCCATTTTCTTTTTTTCCTTATTTATGTTCAATTGTATACACTTCTGTCAGATTTGATTTGACACAAAATATTTTAGCTTCAGTTTGTGAAAGTGTGCCTTTAAGGGTATGTGTAAGGACAGCGAATTTCCAGGTGAGTCTGTGCACAACTGCACAGTCTGATCAAGGTCTTTGTTGTCTGTTTACTTAGCCAGTGGTTACTGTTCATTATTTAAATGGTCTGTGTTTAATGTGTACCCACTGTTCTCTCATAATATATAGTGAAAACAGGAGTCCACATCATTTGGGGGATTTTAAAAATTTTGCAGTTTTTTAACGCCCAGCATGCTGGGAAAAATTTTCAGCAAATGATATTTTGAAATAGTTTCTAATTTTTCCAGAAAATAGGATTTGACATTTCATGCAAACTGTCTCCTAAGGCGACAGTTTGCATGAAATGTCAAATCCTGTTTTCCGGGAAAAATAAAAAAAATCTCATCAATTTGTCGTCTGCTGAATCTGCCCATAGCATCGTAAGTGTTAAACGAGCTTTTTAACCCATTTTAGTCTAGAGACCCCTAAAAAAGTAATAAGCAAACATGGCGGACCCAGATCACCTCAGCAGTCTGCACAGACTGTTCTGGGTCTTTTCGGGGGAGGGGGGGGGGGGCGGGGAGCACATATAAGATGTATTTTCTCACGCTGTAGCATATATTTTCATGAATAAATCGTGAAACGAAATGAGTTTATTTTGTCGTTTATTTGCCTGCCGTCCAGTTCATAAAGGGTTCTATAATATAAATTATATGTACTTATAAAATGTGAATTTTGACATACATAAAGTCACCAGGCCCAGTTGTTCAACACTTAACGAAGTTGTTAGCTAACGTGACGTTTAAATTTCCTTCTTGAAATATGGCAAGTGCATTGATTTTTTGCTGAAAAAATGTGAGTAGCTAAAAGCTACTCACATTTTTGCAGCAAAAATGTCAATGTTTTGAAATTACCTCAGCTACAACAGTTATCGAGTTTGTCATTAACGAGCTTGTTAAGCTAACGATGCTTTGAACAACTGGGCCCAGTTGTATATGTATGTAAATAAACTCTTATTGGTTAAAAGAAAATAGGAAAAAATCCAGAAAATAGGATTTGACATTTCATGCAAACTGTCTCCTAAGGCGACAGTTTGCATGAAATGTCAAATCCTGTTTTCCGGGAAAAATAAAAAAAATCTCATCAATTTGTCGTCTGCTGAATCTGCCCATAGCATCGTAAGTGTTAAACGAGCTTTTTAACCCATTTTAGTCTGGAGACCCCTAAAAAAGTAATAAGCAAACATGGCAGACCCAGATCACCTCAGCAGTCTGCACAGACTGTTATGGGTCTTTTCGGAGGAGGGGGAGGGGGGGCGGGGGGCACATATAAGATGTATTTTCTCACGCTGTAGCATATATTTTCATGAATAAATCGTGAAACGAAATGAGTTTATTTTGTCGTTTATTTGCCTGCCGTCCAGTTCATAAAGGGTTCTATAATATAAATTATATGTACTTATAAAATGTGAATTTTGACATACATAAAGTCACCAGGCCCAGTTGTTCAACACTTAACGAAGTTGTTAGCTAACGTGACGTTTAAATTTCCTTCTTGAAATATGGCAAGTGCATTGATTTTTTGCTGAAAAAATGTGAGTAGCTAAAAGCTACTCACATTTTTGCAGCAAAAATGTCAATGTTTTGAAATTACCTCAGCTACAACAGTTATCGAGTTTGTCATTAACGAGCTTGTTAAGCTAACGATGCTTTGAACAACTGGGCCCAGTTGTATATGTATGTAAATAAACTCTTATTGGTTAAAAGATGCACATTAATTTTATTCAGCTTCATAATTAGACCACCAATTCTCGGATTTTTTTTTATTATTCCATTTATTATATTTGCTTGATTCGTAGTCGATAGTTAAGGTCATGTTGACCCGATTAGTTAACATACTTTTCCTGGGCAGGTTTAGTCCTCTAAGCGGTTGACCAGTATTTGTGCACATACGTCAGGGAGTGACAACTACCCTTCTTGAATAAGCGGAAGAGGGAGAATAACGGTAGAAATTATTTCATGATCAATCTCCACTAAAGTGAAGTTGCATAGCTGTGATTCGAACTTGCAACCCCTGGATTTGCAGTCAGACTCGCTTTTTAACTCACCTGGGCTATGCTCAGGATGAGCTATACTGATCACTTTTGTCCGTCGTCCGTCCGTTAACATTTTCAGACGACTTCTTCTCTGAAGCCGCAGAGCCAATTGTGCTCAGATTTCATATGGAGCCTCCTTAGGTTGGGGGAACGAAAGATTGCTAAATGGTCGCGGTCCATTGACCAAGGTGGCCGCCATGTCCATCTATGGTAAAAACCTTTAAAAATCTCCTTCTTCAGAACCGAGGATGCCTTGGGGCTGAATCTTTGCACAAATCATCGGGGACGGGAGGTCTACCAAAGTTACTAAAATGATGGTCGTACATTGACGTTTGACCTTACTACGGCGAGGTCAAGTTTGCTTCTCTATGCATTTGTATGGGCCCCATATATTTGTACGGGGAAAATGTTGAGAATTACAAACGACTTCTCTTCTGAAGCCGCCGGGCCAATGTTGCTCAAATTCCATGTGGAGCCTCCTTGGGGTAGGGGAACAAAATATTGCTAAAATGGCCGCCATGGTAAAAATCTTTAAAATTTTCTTCTCCAGAACGAAATAAACCCTGGGGGCCAATCTTTGCACAAATCCTCGAGGACAGGAAGTCTACCAAAATTGCTAAAATGATGGCCCTACGTTGATATTTGACCTTTTTACGGCAAGGTCACATTTGCTTCCCCATGCATTTGTATGGGCCCTACACTTTTATATGGAAAAATGTTGAGAATTCATATTTTGGATATCTCCTTTATAATCTATTTGAATTGACGCTTGATGAGGAGCATCGGGGCGCCTAGTAGACATAAAATAGCTAAAACTGAGCTGTTCGAAAATCCAAGATGGCCGCCACAGAAAATCAGTTTTTGACATCTCTTCCCAAACCTTTGGTCGGTTTGAGCCAAAACTTGCTCTGTAGCAACAGGATGACTTCTGGATCGAAACAAGCTAAATTATGTCATCGGAAATCAAAGATGGCCGCCATAGCCGCTATTTTGAAAATCTGTTTTGGACATCTTCTCGCAAACCACAAGGCGAATTAAGTTGAAACTTAGGATGTAGCAGCAGGTTGATGCAAAATACCTAAATCATGCCAATCGGAAATCCAAAATGGCTGCCTTAGCCGCCATCTTTAAAACCAGTTTTTGACTTCTCCTCTTGGGCCATTTGAGTGGTGCATCACAAGGTCTTCATTCCTGCTGGTGCTTCGCACGGTCCTCTTTTCCTGCTGGTTTTCTTAAATTTCCTACTTTAAAGTTTTGCCATAACAACCAAACAAAATGACCACGGTGACCTTTAATCGGCATATCTCAAGCCATGACACCGTCACTTCCAGAAGCTTTCTTTTTGAGTTATGTCCCTTTGCAAAAATTGCAATGAAATCTTGTAAGCAAGATATCTCAAAAACTATTTGAGCTGTTGTATTAAAACTTAATGTACTGATAGCCAACGATAAGTAGAGGTGATCTTTGTGGACTGTGGGCCTCTTGCTATTATACTTAAATAGTTTTCTGAATATATGAGCCTCTTAAATGCATTTAAAGGCTCCATATTCCTCAAAAATAGGTATTAATTATTCAAAAAAGGTTCAATAAACTGATTTATGGTATTATTACAATCATAAAATGTAGCACCTGACAGCCTGTAAAAATTCAGTTAGTCTCTCGTTCATGAAATGCAATCATATCTCTGAATTAATGTTAGCAATATTAATTCAGAGATACGATTTAAAAAAATCAGTTTTGTTCCAGTTCAAAAAACGAGGGACTAACTGAAATTTTAAAGGCTGTCAGATGCCACATTTTATGATCGTGTTAATACTATATATCAATTTATTAAACCTTTCTTGGAAAGAAATGTCTATTTTCAAGGAATATTGAGCCTTTAAACCTTAGCACACTGTAGGCAGGGGCGGCTCCAAGAATTTTGGGCAGAGGGCTCAAATTTGCCAAGGAGGAAGGGGAAATTCGATTTGACCTTTAAACCAATATTTTCTAAGAATTTCCCATGAAAACGAAATATTTCGGATTCTAAGTGTGTGTGTGTGTGTGTGTGTGTGTGTGTGTGTGTGTGTGTGTGTGTGTGTGTGTGTGTGTGTGTGTGTGTGTGTGTGTGTGTGTGTGTGTGTGATGGTCGACCGAACCCCACGACCCCCTCATAATCCGCCACTGGTACTAGGTAAATCAGCAAATGAAATTTTGGTGATATTTTTTTCTTATTTTACACAGAAAACAGGCTCCGACCACACATGTTCACTGTATTCAACTCCTAACAAAGTCGAGGAACACAAAAACAAACAACATATTAATTGGCTTTATATTTTTTATGTTAATAATTGTACAGATTTACAAAGCATGATAATAAACAACATATTCATTCTGCCCCATCACATACAAACACGGAAGCAGGTGACTGTGTGGTTATACAAAAAAGGAACTATCCCAGCGTGCACATGACGTTTAAACAACACATTAACGTCGATGCAACGTTGCATCGGCATTGATGCAACGTTGTCTCAACGTTGCTTGCCCGCTGGGATAATATTCCAGCAAAAGTACGTCAAAACGTCATATCGATGTTGCCGCGACGTCATGACGTCGCGGCGTCGTCGATACGGCGTTGTGCTCTTACCGGGGTTGTAACGGTAACTAGAGCAAGACTTGAACATTGTTCCTGGTTAGCATTGTACCATATAAACCCTAAGTATTCGGACAGACAAACCAGAGCGAACAGTGTAGACAATAGCAGAACAGGTCGTCTGATCAGGGTCTACACCGTTCGTCATTCGCCTAGCAGTTATAAGACACATCGACAAATATATGTATTAAAATAGACGTGTTAAACTTTTTGGAAAAGTAGGGTAAGGAGTTGAGGTGTCCGAACATTCAGGGTACATATACCGCACCATTTAATGGATGCCTGAACTATAAATAGATCATGTCACGCATAAAGGAACACTAGCGCACGTGCGAACATCGCTGGCTCAGGGCCGTCGTTGTTCACACAGCGTTAACCAATTTATGCTTGAAAATTTTCAATGAACTCTTCCGTCATGAACTTCAGAAGGGTCCTCCATATATTCAAAGAGGTGTATAGAAATTGCCAAAATTGTTTTTATTTTTGAAACTTTCTAATGTTCTGGCAAACAATGTAGACCTAGATCAGACGCCGCAGAACGCGGTGCCTGCTCTGGGTTTGAAATGTTTTCATATATTCCTTCCATAGGATGCTAGACATAAAAGATTACGGTCTATGTGAGCGTGCTATTCCACATTGGCTCACTGGAGATAGACGTCAGACTAAGCTATTTCTACTGCCCGAAAGCTACATAAGCTAATCTCACTGACTCAAAACGACAGGCGTTTGTTGAAGGGCACCTAATCCCTAACTCATACATACAATTACATCAAAATCGATGTAAAGGAAATATCATCCACGTTTCTTTTTTCTAGTGTAAATTTTCGTCCTACCCAACGCTAACTTCGTCGGTGTTCGAACAAGTAGCAAATTTATGCTCTTTCTGTTTATATCATATTTACTATAAATATTGACATACCTTGAGACCTTACCATACGTTCTAAACATTTGAATAAGTCCAGTGTGCTATCCGTTCTAGTGCCTGAAAACTGCTGATGGATGCCGAATAAGTGTAGACCCTGATCAGACGCCGCGTTCAGTGTGTCTGATTTTGGTCTAAAACGGCTTGCTTATGCCTGTCTGTCCCACTACTTAGGGTACATAAGTTATTACAGTAAAATAGGATTTTTAACTTATTAACGCTCTGCACTGGGTACCGCGCTAACGCTGGGTAAAAAGTCAGCAGATGACATCAAACAGTTATTAACTATTTAGGTATTGGATATGACGTGATGTCCACAAGAGAAAACCAATATTGACCGAGGCGACAGCCGAGGTCAATATCGGTATTCAATGGTGGATATCAACATATCCAATACCTCAATAGTCAATAATTCTTTTATCATATAGTTTGTCTTTTCTCTTGATAACTGTGGCAATAACAGTCAGGACCAGACTCCATTAATATGAAAAACACGAGTACATGTCGGCGTCACTACTGGCGACGTTGACATCTAAAATTTGATATCTAGTTTAGAAATTAATATTCACTAGAAGGCGCGCACACGCCGGTGAACATCACATATATTCACTGGACTGAAAACAGCTCTCAACAAATGAAAGACAGTCTATTTTTAAGTTAAATAACAGTTTGAAATATTTGTCTTTTTTTTCCAGAAAATAGCCTTTGGTTTTTCATGCCAATTTATTCCTAGGAGACCTTGCATCAAATGTCAAAGCCTATTTTCTGGAAAAAAAAACAGTATATCATCAGTGTGTCGTTTGTTGAGGGGTTAAGGTTTAATTATAATTAACTTTAAATGTAATTAACTTACCAGGTTTAATTATGATGCATCGTTCTTAGCACGAAAATGTGTATCACGTCACACCGACCAAAACCTAAACATCCTAAGTGAAACCAAAACAGTAAAGTTTTCACAAAGAGGAGGCTTGATTACAAACTGGAAGGAAAGCACGAATAAGAGCAGGCATATACCGTCCAGAAAATACTTTGGATTCAGCTATCAGTGAGTGCTCCCCGACCCACCATTCAGCGGCCCGACCCACCATTGTGTAAATAACCTCTCATCCCAGATATTTTTAGTGGACGCTTCCATCCTTAGGTTTGGACATGTCTACTGATGGAAATAGATGTTTCAGTCTAATGTCTCAAACCTGAATCGCAAATAGTGTAGATCCTGATGAGATGGCTCATTGTTTTAGTCTGCCGGGCTGAAAGGGCTAAAGAAGACAGCAAAATTGTTCATTTTGGGGCCAACCAATAAGCATAAAGTCTTTCTCATAATATCTATACTATATTCTATACTTTTAAAGTGATTGATAATCTTCTTGTTCTGAAAAAAATGTTCTGAAATATAGATTGAACTTCGGTGAAGTTGATGTCGCACCTGCCCAACCCCAACCACACCCTCTCCCAAAAAGTAATGTTTGTTTCAGGTAAAATAAATTAATATAGGAACTTCATCGAAAGCACACGCATATTCTCATATGATGCATGGCATGAGAAGTTGCGCTCAAAAGGTACCCAGTCTATACACGTTCATAAAATCTGAGGTATGAAAATGACAAAGTTAAAGTGGAAAAAGTGACAAAGGTAAATTTAAAAATTATATCCAAACCATATGCACTTCTGTAGACCCTGGAAAAACATGTACAAAATTTCAAAAAGACCGGTATAAAATTGTATGAAGAGTTGCAATCACAAGGTACCCACTGTCTATACATCTGAGGTCAGAAAATGACAAAGGTCACAAAGTAGAAAACATGTAACAAAACTTAATTCAAGGATTACATCAAATGCACATGCACAAACTCAGACTATGGAGAAAACAAGTGCAAAGTTTCAAAAAGATTGGTATAAAATTGTATAAGGAGTTGTGCTCACGAGTTACCCATTGTCTATATATTGAGAGTAAAAAAAGACTAAGTTCACAATGTGGAAAAAGTGAGAAAAACAATGACCTAACAATTATACCCAAACCACGTGCAGCACATCCTCATACCATGGAGAAAACACATGCAAAGTTTCAAAACGATTGGTACAAAACTTAAGAGGAGTTGCGCTCACAAGAGGTACCCACTGTCCATATATTGAGGGTTAAAAATGACTTAAGTTCATAATATGGAAAAAGTGACAAAAATGATCTAACAATTATATCTAAACCACATGCATATCCTCATACCATGAAGAATACACATGCAATGTTTCAAAACGATCGGTACAAAACTGTAAGAGTTGCGCTCAAAAGAGGTACCCACTGTTTGTATATTGAGGGTGAAAAATGGCCAAATTCACAATGTGGAAAAAGTGACAAAAATGATCTAACAATTATATCCAAACCACATGCACATCCTCATACCATGACGAAAACACATACAAAGTTTCAAAAGAATCGGTATAAAACTGTAAGAGGAGTTGCGCTCACAAGACACCCAGGGTAAATGTTGACGGATGGACGAACGGGCGGACGGACGAACGGACGTCAGAAACCTGCACGCCTAAGTCGCCCTGCTTGTATTTTTTTTTTCATGCATTAGCAATGTAAAATGAATGTTATTGAATTGTATAGATTAAAAAGCTGAGACAGAACGTTGACTAAATATATTTTTCCTCAACACATATTTCCATTAATAGTCGATGGTAGGTTTGGATAAAGTTGCAAAATATGTAGAAATGTATCTGTTCATAGGGGTGCCAAAATTGAGCCTTAATGCACATGCTTCTTTAGAAAATATTCTACGAAGTTTCTAATACCGATAACTTTGCTTAAGAAGTTTGGCAGTCAGACAGTGTGTGTGTGTGTGTGTGTGCGTGCGTGCGTGCGTGCGTGCGTGCGTGTGTGTGTACAAGCTTGTCCCTAGCTATAGAAGACATAAGTATTTTACTGCTTTATTCCTGGTGTATGTTGGTACAATCTTGTATATCGAATCTGGTTCACTTAATACACTCTAGTCATAGTATACACTAAACTGTTTATCATTATTATTGTTATTTTGTATTTGCTCTCCATATTCATGATGCGATAATGTTTGAAATGAAGATCAGCATCTTTCAAAACAATCACAAAAAGCTAATGGATTACTTCCCTTAGACAAAAAAAAAGATAGTTATTATCAGGTACGAAGTTCTGATACTGCCACTGTTTATGTTTCTAAACCTCAGTAAAATTAGCCCTTGTCCTGCTGGTCCCGGATATGCCATGCCTTTGTAAACAGTATTGATCTAGATCAATTGGCTTCTGAAGACGCCAACTGATTTGGATCTATACTGTTTTTATTCAGTATGTGAATTTAAAGCAACAACCTGGATTATGTTATCTGGTTGGCTTACAAGTAGAAGTGGGCACTGCATCTTAATTAATGCTCAATAACTCATCTACTAGTAAATCGTACAAACTAGTGCAGGGAGAAATATATCTGACTACCCATGAAAACGATAATAATTATGATAAACACATAAACTGCTACAGTGATTTATCAGAGAGATTTTCTAAGTGGGAGACTTGTTTAGGAGATGGAACAAGGGATATTTGCTTTTCTTATTTATTGATAATGGAATCTAGAGATATATAAGCATTTCGAAATATGGGATATCATAATTTCTTTAATGATATTTCCAAATTCTGCTTTGAAATCTGATACAGTCGACTCTCGTTGTCTCGAATTCCAAGGGACTCACTGAAATACTTCGAGATATCCGTACCTCGACATATCTGAGTTGAGAGAGTGAGGAAAACAATAAATTGAACAACCACATTTAACAAATGAATATGTAATTTGACTCCTGAAGTTAGAAATATATATATATAATAATGTGGAAAAGAGGAGAAATTGCTTCTTAGGAGCAATTTCTCCTCTTTTCCACATTATTTTGTTACCTGTTGTCATAGTTTCATGTTAAAACAGGGACCAGATTTTCACTTCGATACATGCGGTAATTCGAAATAAGCGAGTTCGAGATAACGGGGGTCGACTGTATATTCTTAGCAATTTATTTTAAGATTTGGCATTCTCCTGCTGTTCTTTTTCAAATGAATTTCTCATCACATCACCATTAAAATTTATAATATATTAAGGTATGTTTCGAGTTTCCTTTTTTTTCTAAATATAGTATTGTCCTAACAAGATAATTTGATAATTTCGTCTTTCAGAGACCTACAGTTTATCCACATTAATCTGTTTTACTGCCCAATAGAAATTTAAAAAAAGTAATCAGCAAAGAAGACATGGATAACAAACATTCGAGAAAGTATACCTTACAATATGTACGGTCAACCATGACTAGATCAGCCGGGAGTTGTTTTTTATTCTGTATGTGAATTTATAGCAACAGCCTGGATCATGTTATCTGGTTGGCTAACAAGCAGAAGTGGGCATTGCATCTTAATGTATGCTCAATAACTCATCTACTAGTAAATCGTAACAGGGCGAAATATATCTGACTACCCATGAAAGCGTTAATAATTATGATAAACACATAAACTGCTACAGTGATTTATTAGAGAGATTTTTCTGAATGGGAGGCTTGTTTAGGAGGCGGGACAAGGGATACTTGCTTTTCTTATTTATTGATAATGGAATCTAGAGATATACAAGCATTTTGAAATATGGGATATCATAATTTCTTAAGTGATTCCAAATTCTGCTTTGAAATCTGATATATTCTTAGCAATTTATTTTAAGATTGGCATTCTCCTGCTGTTCTTTTTCAAAAGAATATCTCATCACATCACTATTAAAATTTATAATATATTAAGGTTTGTTTCGAGTTTCCTTTTTTTCAAATATAGTATTGTCCTAACAAGATAATTTGACAATTTCTTCTTTCAGAGACCTACAGTCATCCACGTTAATCTGTTTTACAACCGTTAGAAATTAAAAAAAAATGATTCAGCAAAGAACACATGGATAACAAACATTCGAGAAAATATACCTTACAATATGTAGGGTCAACCATGACTTGATCAGCCGGGAGCCAATTCAGTCTCTGTTGACAGCCAAGGATATAAGGCGCCTTCCTGCCTTCAGCAAAGACACGGATCTGACTGCGCTTATGCTTTCTAACGACTATCCACAATCTATGTTTTGAGCAGCAATATGAAAAATATCGGAGTTTTTTTTTTTATCTGAAAATTTTCAGCTTTTGGAGGTGAACTTATCTATATATTTGGATAGGCGTGTTTTCGTAATGAGTGATTTAATACTCTGCTTTCGACATCTTTCAGAAAGCCGTGTTTTGCCTGACACTTACAACAAAAGAAGTAAATTTGCAAACTTTTGTTTTGATTTAATGTAAAACCATTTGTCTAACTATGTATACACAAAAGGTTTTATTCGAATAATTGGTTTTAAAAAATGCGAATATATTTATTTTTTCCATAGTAAACAATGGCTGCAAATTGTGCACATCACGAAAACATGCCTATATAATTTTGACCCCCTTAAACCCCACTTTTATATAGTAAAAGTAGTTGTGGTCATGGTACCCAAGCCATAAATGACGAATCAGAATGTGCAGACCAACAGACATGGACCCCGAAATAAAGGGTGTAATCAGGCGCCCGCGGATAGTAAGCATAACTTGATAAGCAAGCTTCGCCCACCATGCCCACAGGACTGAACGAAGGAAATGTAGACAGAAGCGTATGTCCGGGATTTTGAAAGTCTACTTATGGCTCGTTATTGGCAAAGACATCAGAAACAATTCTGGAAACTGCCACATTGTAGGGACTGACCAGATCGTGATGTCTCCCATAGAACTTCTTAAGTGTTGCTACCAGCTATAGTAAAACTGGGGTTTACAGGGGTATACATTATTTTTCTTATTTCTGCTCAAAAACATAGACTGTTGGTACTCGTGAGAACTGCCCCGGCGAGGCGGTTCTAACGAGTACCCACAATATATGTTTTGAGCAGAAATATGAAAATTATCAGATTTTTTTTTATCTGAAAACTTTCAGTGTTTGGTGGTGAAATTTTCAATATATTTGAATAGACATGTTTTCATAATGTAAATAAGTCGGGTAGGTATATTTGAGGCTGGTATTCAATAGGTTCCTACTGTTCAAAATTTCAGAAATTTTCAAGATATTGTCACGAAACACATAAGTAATTAAAAAATCATCAAAACCTAAAAAAATGCTTTCTTAGATAAAAATTCCAAAACAACACTTTACTATGCAAATTGCATAGGTCAGACCATTTTGTATCGACAAAAACTTAATTTTGGAGTTAATATTTGAGAACAAAACACAGAAACAGAAGAAACCAAAACAAAGTGTTTCTAATAAGATACGATAAATCAGAACAAAATATTTTCATTCAAAATAAAACACCAAGTAAAAGAGTCTCTCCAAAGGATGTCGAAAGCACAGCAGTTAAATAATTGTGTCCTCTTAGATCATATGGAAGCCAATAAAGTTACGAGCCTCTCTAAATAAAACAAAACTGATATATGTGTACACACAGATAAGCCTTTTCATTCACGCAGTATGATCAGAGTCTACGCTGCTCGCTAACAGAGTATTGGTGTATACATTCTATAAAAACTAATGTGGGCTCTAATCAGACTGTGCTGATGTGTAGCCTTATGTGAGTCTACAATACTCCAATATGTCATAAGGTCGATTTTATGTTTGGATAAAATCTCATTATATTCATAGCTACAAATAAAAGGGGGTATCCCCATAATATTTTTCTTATTTCTCGATGAAAACATACGCCGAGGCACTTCTAATGAGTACCCACAACATATGTTTTTGTTGAGAAATAAGAAAGATATCAGCATTTTTCGGATAAAAAAAAAGCGCCTTATCTGTTGCTATGTATATTCAAAGAACACATTTTTGTTACCATTCATGTGACAATCTCAAATATTCCTTAAACACAGATACATTAGTGTAATATATAAATGTTGTTGTCCAAATAGGTATTTAGCCAAAAATAGAAATCTGGCTCGGCCAAGTAGGAATTCTTTTTTTATCTTCGAATTGTTTCCTCCATTACGAAAACATGCCTATTCAAATATATTGAAAATTTTACCACCAAAAAATGAAAATTTTCAGATAATTTTTTTTATACTTTTCATATTTCTGCTTAAATCATAGATTATGGGTACCGCAGGGGCGGTTCTAACGAGTACCCACAATCTACGTTTTGAGCAGAAATAAGAAAAATACTGTATATCCCTGTAAACCCAAGTTTACTTTATAAAAGTGGGGTTTAAGGGAGTCAAAATTATATAGGCATGTTTTCCTGATGACTACTGACTAGGAAATCAGCTTTAGACCGTGTACTCTTTTTCCATGATAATACATTTATGCCATGGGTCCATTTCAGGTTTTTCAAAGACAAATGAGTTCAATGAATCCATCTTTTATATTTTTTATAGCCTTGAAGCAAGAAAATTTCCAACTAATTAAAATTATCTGCTTTCAGTAGGTCAAAAAGACATTTAAAGAGGCAGTTTCATTACACTGATAAAGTTTCATTTTTTGATATGTACAGTTGTAAAAGAAAAAAAAACTCCTGCAGGATGAGATGAAGGTCCAAATCAGAATTCCTATCTGGCCTAGCCAGGTTTCGAATGTGGCTAAATTCCTTTTCATTTTGAAAACATACCTATATAATTTTGACCCTATTAAACTCCACTTTTATATAAACATTATTTTTCTTATTTCTGCTCAAAACACAGATTGTGGGTACTCGTTAGATCCGCCTCGGCGGGTTCTAGCGAGTACCCACAATCTATGTTTTGAGCAGAAATATTAAAAATATCAGAATTTTGTTCTGAAATCTTTATGTTTTTGGTGGTGAAATTTTCAATATATTTGAATAGGCGTGTTTTCGTAATGTGGACTACAAAATACGTTTAAACACAGATTTGCATGCTTTTGCTATTATATCTTGAGCGCATGCACGTGTCATACGTCGCTATGGTTACATAATACTAACAATGTTTTCAACGACTTCATGCACGTGTATAGCACTTCATAAACCTGTTTAACTTTTTTGCATGCAAAATATGAAGACCCGAGCCACAAAATGCGTATCCCTTGAACAATGGCCGAAACATACCAGGTGTAGGACTAATAACTATACTGTGTCCCACAAATGGGCCGATTTCCACAATTCTGCCAATTTCCACAAATATGCCGAATTCAGTTGATACGTTTCAACAAATGGGCCGAGTCTGATAAAATGATATAAATCGTCAGATTCACTATAGAAAATGTAGCAAGTGTCTGGTGCTGGGGTATGAGGTTTTCAGTGAACTCTAGTTGTGAACTTTCGAACACTTCATGCGTTGGCATTTCCATATTCATTAGAAGAGAAAATTTTATTGTCAGCTTAGTTTAGCACGAAAAAGGACTTCACTCTGTAACAATTCACGCTTCGTAACATAAGTAAAAAGAAAACCTCGCTGTTTAGATATGAGACATAAATGAAACACATGCATCAGTGTATTGTGGTACTATATTCTTCATGATTTCAAGGGTTATAGTAACATGGAAACTGTCAGAAAAATATGTAACATGTCATTTGTACGCCCAGATAAGTCCCAGATTAGCATGTCACATTGTCAACATAGTCTTCGGTAAATTGCGTACAGGCTGTATGTGCTAGACGCAGAATGAGTAAAACTCGTCACCAGACTGCCGGATCGTAGCTGCTCATGCTATTATATTCAAATTCACACGGGTTATGTATTGGAGACTTTCGTCTCACGGTGCGGCTCATAGTTCACATTACGAAAACACGCCTATTCAAATATATAAAAAATTTCACCTACAAAAACTGAAAATTTTTAGATAGAGAATTCTGACATTTTTCATATTTCTGCTCAAAACATAGATTCTGGGTACTCGTTAGAACCGCCTGGCCGAGGCGGTTCTTACGAGTACCACAATCTATGTGTTTGAGCAGAAATAAGAAAAATAATGTATACCCCTGTAAACTCCAGTTTAACTATATAAAAGTGAGATTTAAGCGGGTCAAAATTATATAGGCATGTTTTCGTGATGATATCAGTATCCATGGTTACGCATACATGTACTTCTTGGCAAACTAGAAATATTTACTATGAAAGAGACCACTGATGGACATACCCATATGGCCAACTTTTAATTTTTATTGATTTACGTCAGAGGTCGGTCAGCTACCCATTATTCGGCTTATATATAAATATACTGCTTGAACTGTCGATACATTCTATATACCAAATAACAATTTATCACGAAGAAAAATGCAGTAAAACAGACATGTTAACGTCAAAGCTTTATAAACGCTTACCCTTGTCATGCTGAATAAATTAAGATGCCACGCATACTTTTAATATCCAACCAATCGGATTCCTTGATCCAGGTTTTTGATAGAAATTCACATATTTAATGACAAACAGTGCAGATCCAGATCAGTTGGCTTCTGCACTGATCTGGATCTATACTGTTTGCTAAGACAGGGCATGTCGTGTTCAGCAAGAGAAGGGTTAAATCGTGGTATATGTAGACTGTAGTTAATTATAATTATTGTCCGTCATGTTTGTTGAGCCTCTGCACTTGGCGGCTGTGATGTACCGTTTGCCATGGAAACCACCCATTTCTGAAACCGAGAAGAAATTTTAGGCCCATTTCGGCCTAATCGGCCGAGTTGTGGAAGCCGTTCCTATTGTGGGACTGGGCCTAGTTGTGAGTCCTACACCAACCTTTATTACTGTACATAACAAATGTATCACTTGTCTGTCATTTGCTACATGTAGCATTTACTGAATATTAAGACAGAAATATAACTCAGGTGGGCATAGCTGGGACTCCATCTAAGCCTGGCCCCAAGGTTATAAAACTTTTTTCATGCTCAACTCAGCTGAGCATGAAATATATTTTCTCTGCTAATAAATATGAAAATGCCAACAAGTAGGCATTTTCTTATTTATTAGCAGAGAAATTTTCATGCTCAGCTATGTTTAGCAAGAAAGAATTTGAAATTGACAATAATTTGAGATTTATTAGCAAGATAAATTTCATGCTCAGCTGAGTTGAGCATGAAAATAGTTTTATAACCTCGGAGCCTGGATCACAATTCCAACCGTACCTGGGTGCAAAATATCCAAAATATTCCGAAGTAGTGACAAACCGATGGCCACTTCCTAGCTATCATTTGCTACTTCCCACTTCCTAGTATATACGTATATAGAAGTGGGAAGTCAGAAGCAGGAAATGGAAAATAAGTAGGAAGTCGTAAATCGGAAATCCGAAGTAGGAAGCTAAAAGTAGAACTTAAGAAGTGAGAAGACGGTGTTAGGACGTCAAAAGAAGGAAGTCAGAGATAGGAAGTCAAAAGTCAGAGGTAGGAAGTCAGAAGTAGGATACTGTCGACAACTAAGATAACATGGCTCTCATCCGTATCCGAAAAGCTATCTGTGTCGCCGAATATTCTATAGGCTACCTTTCAACACATGCTTCCAGAAAAGAAAACACTTGTCAAGTCACGTGGGGCATTTCATCCAACAATAAATATTCTAGAACTCTAGTTGTATGCAAAATGAAACATTTATGACACTAATTTTCACTTATGAGTATGACACATTTTAAAAGACACCGTTGAGGTCGGTTTCATTTCATTCACATCGTCACATTTCGTAACACTCATTTCGATAGGCAAAGGCAAGCCTTCGGCACTGTTCGTACTCTCCTCGGGTGTTTTCGACATCTCGTGCTCGTGCTCGTGGTCATGGTGATGCCGATGTTTATGATGGAATGCTTGTAAAGAAAAGCGTCTATGCGTTTGTTTTCTACCACCGCGACGTTTAGAAATATGAGGGTTATCCTTTCTCATACTCCTAGTTTTATAAATCTGTAACTGTGTATAAAGTCTTTTAAGTTCAGCCTGAAATAAGAAAGGAAACAAAAATATTATTCTAGTATAGGCCGACCAAACTGACGTGTCGCTTTGACCTTTTGATTATAATATTGACATTACGAAAACCCGCCTATTCAAATTTATAGAAAATTTTACCTCCAAAAACTGAATTTTTTTAGATAAGAAACTCTGATATGCTTCATATTTCTGCTCAAAACATAGATTGTGGGTATTCGTTAGAACCGCCTCGGCGAGGCGGTTCTAACGAATACCCACAATCTATGTTTTCTAGCAAAAATAAGAAAAAATAATGTATACGCCTGTAAACCCTAGTTTTACTATATAAAAGTGGGGTTTAAGGGAGTCAAAATTATATAGGCATGTTTTCGTGATGTAAATATACGTTTACTATATAGACAGGTTATATCTTTAAAACTGGGCGATACTTGCTCTTTCACGTGGAATGCAGGATTAACTTACTGCTGTACTTAAAGCATACAGTGGACGTATCATTATGAATATTAAATTAATTTAAAGGTCAATGCGACAGGTCAATTTGATCGATCTACATATCTACAGCTTTGTTTCTTATGTAGTAAAGACAAGCCATTTTAAACCAAATTTTAGTTGATGTTTTTTTTTTCTTTTTGTTTGTTTTTTTTTTTTCTGAACTATTAAAACAAACGTATGTTGTGGATTCTCATGAGAAGCGCCCTGCAGGCACTTCTCATGAGTATCCACAACACATTTTTGAGGAGACATCAGAAGATATTTATCTTAATACATCTTATCCAGAGCTGTATAAGCCAGGTTGTCCTCACTATATAATATTGAAAATGAGGAATATTTTGGTTATTAAGCAAATGAAGTAAATAAGAGGACTCAGGAACTGATCAGATCCACATCAAGCCCTATATATGTAGTGAAAGTCATATATGTGTAGTGAAAAGGGATGACAGAAGTAACAAGCAAACTGAAAATCTGGTTTTAAAAGATGCAAAATACTTAAAATCTGCCTAATACTGCATATCCATGTTTTTGCTCTATGTAATGGGGGGACGGTGGGGACAAGAGGGGTACACATTACATAGACTTCTTAACGTTATGTGACATTTTACATAGGCGTGTTAACGTTATTTTGCAATTTAACGCTTAGCATATTGGATAAAATTTTTAGCAGACGACATTTTGAAATATTTTCTCTTATTTTTCCTAGAAAATAAGTTTTGACATTGCAAATTGTCTCCTAAGTAGATAATTTGCATGAAATGTCAACGCCTATTTTCTGGGAAAAGTAAGAAAAATATCATCAGCTTGTCGTCTGCTGAAAATGCCCAGAGAGTCGCAAAGGCTAAATGACTTCACATTTGATCATTCCATTATTGGGATGCTCGGCTAAAGGACAACGTGTATTAAGGATGCCTAAAATTCGCTGAAAAATATAAGTACATTTATGTTAATCACTTGGCTTTCCTTGTAATCATTTAGTGGACTGGTTGTAGTTTACAGGTTGGGTACTCTTTGTTTTGAATGGTCCCTTTCTGTGCTGAAAACACGCATTAAATTTTGGGGAATAGCCGCAAAACTGCCATTTTCGACAACTTGCACAGCTTTGCTACTATAGCACACACCTGAATACCAAACATTTATTGAAATATGTAATTGAAGCGTGTTGCAAGATCTACATCAAATATCAATATCTGTTTGGTTTTCAGTGTTGACAGTCATCACGAAAACACGCCTATATAATGTTGACCCCCTTAAACCCCACTTTTACACAGTAAAACAGGAGTTTACAGAGGTATACATTATTTTCCTTATTTCTGCTCAAAAACATGGATTGTGGGTACTCGTTAGAATCGCCTCTGTGAGGCGGTTCTAACGAGTACCCACAAGCTATGTTTTAGAATTTTTATCTGAAAATTTCAGTTTTGGGCGGTGAAATTTTCAATATATTTGAATAGGCGTGTTTTCGTAATGGTCGCCAAAAATGTCGAAAATAGCATAGTTTTGCTCCTTTTAGTAAACTTACTAAATCCTTATTTAGACCTTATATCCCCATAGCAAAATCAAATCCTGAGACTTAAGTAATTCTTCCACACACAAAAAAAAACGCAAATATTTTGATTCTGGCACAACTTTTATTTTTGACCCTTTTTTCATTCATCAACAAAGTTAAAGTAATGATATTCAGGATCAACAACCTTCGCCATCATGATGATATGCACATAGCTGCGACTGTAACATTTGTTCGGATTTATGGCAACCCGCAAAGAGTGCATATTGCATTGAAACATTACTACCGTAATAACCCTAAGTATTGGGACAACTTATCTACTTACCATACTTCTCCTAAGATTTGAAAAGGTTCATTCTACAACATCTGATGTGTCTAAAATATTGCTGTATGTATGGAAAACAGTGTAGACCCTGATCAGGCGCCGCGTTCTGCGGCGTCTGATCTGGGTCTACACTGTTTACAAAGGCCTATCTGTCCCAATACTTAGGGTAATTACGGTATGTGCACAAAACGTGTCCATTTTAGTATCCTATTTTATCGAAAATGCAAACTCAATACACATTCTATTTATTGAAGATACTTCGACCAACTTTGCTTAATTAATGTTACTTAATATCAAAATAGATGGTCGAAGTGTCTGAATATCCGCTGCGCTTTAGAAGCTCGATGTTTCGAAAGACAGACCGTCCGTATTACAGAGAATTTGTGTTCTGAATTTCATAAAACCCTTATTAGTTACTGACGAAAATACGTGTCTTCGTCATCGATATGACGTAGGTTGTAAGGGGTGATATTGAATAGTATACATACGAAAACAAGCCTATTCAAATATACTGAAAAATTTACCACCAAGAAATGAAAATTTTCAGATAAAAATTCTGATATTGTCCGTATTTCTACTCATAGATTGTGGGTACTCGTTAAAACCGCCTCGCCGAGGCGGTTCTAATGAGTACCACAATCTATGTTTTTGAGCAGAAATAAGACCAATAATCTATATCCCTGTAAACCCCAGTTTTACTATATAAAAGTGGGGTTTAAGGGGGTCAACTTTATATAGGCATGTTTACGTGATGAGATTACACATTTGAGACTGAACTTTGACTTCATATATTTTCCCCAAGGGGTCCTGGCACATATTTCAGTTCACATTTGATGGTAGGCTTTGATATAGGTACAAAATATAACGGGGTCAACACTCGACCTTAATGCACATACTCCTTTAGAATTTAGTAAAAACAAAGAAGAATAAAAGCTGGATGTGTTATTATGACTATTTTACTTACCCTAATATCTTCGGGGTCCATATCAGCTAAGCTTACTTCACCTATATCCACATCACCATTAGAAGAAATTCCAACATTTAACTTCATTGTTTCAGGCGCCATCGTATCGGCCGCTTCTGAGGAAGAATATGCTCTATTCCGTATATGGCGGTCGTCGGGAGGGCGATGTGCATACCATAACTAGAAAAGAAACATCTAGAAATTGTTTTTGTAAAACACTAGGCCCTCAACCATATGCTTGCCTCTCAAGCTAATACAAGGTAAAAATAGCCCAATCTACAAAGGTTCATAAGTGCGGATATATTTTTCAGAATTTATTCAAATTAGGTCGTCTTCTCATCACTACCAATATATTCATAAAGTTATGAGGCTCTAGCTCCAACAGTTTTTGAGATATTTTGCTGACAAGAGAAAATGCGCAAACTTACAAAGGGACATTACTCATGTCCAGAAGCAATATGACCCTCCAACTTCCTTCTCATCACTACCAATCTAATTATCAAGTTATGAGGCTCTAGCTCCAACAGTATTTGAGATATCTTGCTGACAAGGAAAAAAAAAAACAAATTTTCAAAGGGCCATTACTCTTGAAATATTTTTCAGAATTTATTCAAAAGTTAATCAGGTCATCTACTCGTCATTACCAATCAATTCACCAAGTTTTAAGGCTCGAGCTCCAACAGTTTTTGAGATATTTTGCTGACAAGGTAAACATGCCCAAAATTACAAAGAGCCATAACTCATGAAGCATTTTCAGACTTTACTTAAAAGTTAACTAGGTCGTCTACTCATCACTTCCAGTCTATTCACCAAGTTTTAAGGCTCAGATCTAGCTTCAAGAGTTTTTTTAGATATTTTGCTGACAAGATTGCATCCATATTTTTTCAAAGAGCAATAACTCAGGAAAGGGGCATAATCCTGTCGAGAAAAAAATACTTGTCAGCTATTTGTTCATAAGGAACCCATATAAGAAATTTCAAAACAAAAGCATGCGTCTAAAGTTATGGTATACATAAAAAAGCGTGACGAACGGACGGACGAACGGGGGAACGCCCCAGAAACAATATGTCCCTCCAACTTTTTCGAAGTTGGGGGCATAACTAAAGGGGAACTGGTAAACTTTCAAGGGCGATAACTCTGCCAAAACTGTTTTCGCTTCCTTCTGAAGGAAGAGTATGCTCTATTCCATACATTGCGGTGTCTGGTTGGCGATGTGCAGACCACAACTTGAAACGACATAATCGAAATGAATGGATACACTCTCACATTTGGAAAATATAACATTGAGGAACTCCTTTTTTGTTTACATATCATGTTTATATTTTTGTTCATACTTTTATGCCTAAAATTCGTTTTTGTTTTTTTTTTTGTTTTTTTTTTTAATATATTGATCAAAATTAAGCAACATTTTATTTCTTTCTCCCGGTTAAGTAAGTGGTATTTTGAAACAGTTAGCGAAGTACTTTTTTCACAAATCTGTCAGCTGTTATGTAGCTTTGATATTCCGTTTTGAAGGAGCAACAATACGTAACGGACTTTCGCTGGGGGTATAAGAGACTTGTATCTCTTCCTCTTAATAGTTAAATATAATAAAAGAAAATTCATTTTTTGTCGCGAATATGACTTTTCTTTCTCCTCGTGAAGTGGAAAAAATGTATATTTTATTTGTAGTTTTGACACGCATGAATTATATACTTTTCACTTCATCGATGAAATAAAAGTCATATTCACGGCAAAAGTTTGAATATTCTCTATTTATGTTACCGTAACAGTTTATAATAATAATAGCTCCGCACCCTTGGGCCAGACTAGAATAAAAATTACGAAAATAGTTAGTTCGCATCGCAGACAGTACATTAGATTCAAATAGTTTTGTACCTTTGGACTAACAACTATACAAATTAATGATATTGTAGCACTTAAAATAATACTAGTTATGTACCTTTGGACCAAAGAGTAGAATTAATGTTACTATTACAGTTAGTTGGCATCAAAGAAAGTAAATTTATAGAAAAATATTTTCATACCTTTGTACAAAGGTCTAGAATTAATTATACCGTATAAAGTTGACATCGTCGACAGTACATTAGAAATTAACTGTTCCGTACCTTTGGACTAACAACTAGTAACAATGCTATTGTAACATTTAATAATAAAATTTATTACACATCTTTAGACCAAAAACTAGAATTTTATGTTACTATAACAGTTAGTTGACATCAAAGAATGTAATTTATTAGAAAAAATATTTTCGTACCTTAGAACCTAAGACTTAACTTCATGTTACTGTAACGGCTAATAATAATAATGATTTCATACCTTCGGACCAAAGACTATAATTTGTTATTGTAAAATTAGTTGGTATCGTAGAAAGTCGATAGAAATAAATGGTTTTATACCTTTGGACCAAAGACTTGAATTTATGTTACTGTAACAGTTAACAATAATAACAGTAGCTACATACTTTTGGACAAAAATTGAATTTATGTTACTGTAACAGTTAGCTGGCATTAGAAATAAATAATTTTGTACCTTCGGACCAAAGACTAGCTAGAATTTGTTACTGTACCAGTTAGTTGGCCTTAGAAGTAAATAGTTTTTTTTATCTTTGGACCCAAGTCTAGAATTATGTTACTGTAAAGTTAGTTAGCATTTGAAATAAATAGTTGCGTACTATTGGACCAACGACTAGAATTCATGTTAATGTAACAGCTAATAATAATAATAATAACATTTACGCACCTTTGGACCAAAGACTTGAATTGATGACACTGTAACTGTCAACAATAATAATAACAATTTCATACCTTTAGGATACCGTTACGGTAACAGCTGACAATAATAATAGTTTCATACCTTTGACCCAAAGACTTGAACGCATGTTACTGCAACAGCTAATAATGATAATAATAGCAACGTGCTTTTGAACCAAAGACTAGAATTAATGTTACCGTAACAGTCAATTAAAATAATATGTACCCACCTTTGGATCAAAGACTCAATTAATGTTACGGTATCAGCCAATAATAATAAGAGTTACATACCTTTGGACCAAAGACTAGAATTAATGTTACTGTAACAGTTAGTTGGCATCGTAGAAAGTACATTAGAAATAAATAGTCTGGATGCAGTTCTAACCAATATATATGTCTGAAAAAGAAAACAAAACCATATGAGCCATGTGACAACAAAGCATATGATAAATATGAATTATTGCATAAAAAGCAGTGTCGCACGTTATTAACAGCCGTGCATTAACCGGCGAAAAGCCGTGTATTATCAAGGCAATTCACGCGCTGTTAATGCACGGCTACGTAATTTTCAATATGATCGCATCGGGGCCACTAATTTGCTTCCGTTACGAGACGTGTACTGCCCGGCCCTAGAACGAGCATAGTCCGTGGAAATTGCGTTCGCGAGACATCGGTGAAAAGGTGAAACAAAGTAGTGCAAGGCATAACGCGAAATGTAGCAAATGTTTTCAGCTTTTATGCAATTATAGCGATCGGACATGGTATTCCAATGCATTAACATTCGCCAGGTCCCTAGGGAGGTGTTTTCAACACTCCCTCGGGACCTGGCGAATGTTAATGCATGAAAAAACATTTTTGATCCCTATATTGTAAAGGAAATAAACAGCCTGCACATCCTCTGTTTGAGGCAAGCATTTATTGCATTTACCCGCTTCCAACCCCACTTTATTGTGTTGAAATAGACAGGCCTAAGCAAATCATTGCAGTCCTAGATCAAACGCCACAGAACTGATTTAAATAATTTGCCCTTAACTATCATTTCGTTATGATTTTAAAAGTTGCTTGAAGTAAGGGTATTAATATTAAAATGTTTCTTTCAAAACTCTACCTTTTAAATAGCTTATAACCTTACACGCAAAGATCGAGCTTGCATTTGGAAAATGTGAAACGTAAGAACAACAGTGTGGAGTGACGTTTTACATGTATGTCAAAATAATTTGTCATACATTTGGTTCCTTTGTTTGCTCTTCAAAACTGCCATCCACATGAATATTGTTGTAAATGTTGATTACATCCAACAAATACTATTTGGTTATAGTGTTACTTTGTTATAACTATATTTTATGGATACATAAATCTTTACAATGTATGATTGTTTTGTGTGTTAAATGTTTTACTTTATGCCTCCCCACTTCTAACTATCACTGTTGAAGGATTAGAATGTATCCCTTACTAGTAATGGACCAACTTTCAATCCTATGATATGAAAAATCAATATGTACCTGCATACTAAGTTTGAAAGGTCTAGCTGGTGTAATATTACTCATAAAATGTATAAATGACCGTTCTTGGGCGGCGGTTTCAATGTTGTTTGTTCTTTGTGGGCATTGTGGCTGCTCGCTATGGGACTATTTGTTTATGGTTTGTCCTGTTTTTTGTGTTCGTATTGTGTTTGTTGGGTTCTGTCTGGCATTGTGATCACCTCATTTGGGAAGAGGGAGCTGATATTGATGTTTACTGTTACATGTCATTAACCATGTATGCAACTGATGATATAGGAGTAAAACAAAATATATTTAAACTAAAAGGAAAGATTTTTTAACTGCCCTCTAAGAGTAGATCCCTTTTAAGAAGGGCTTCATGTACTGTAGAGCAAACATCAAGTAATAAAAACTGTCTCTTTTGTAAAATATCGCGGAAAAAAAACCACCAAGTGTCTTACAGTCTCCTTTATAAATGAAAACTTACCTTAAAATATAGAATACTGTAGAAATAAAGCATTCATAACAAATAGCAGCAGAAACATAAGTGCCTTCCGAATACTCTGACGGTGCCGCTCTAACTCGGTAACACAGGTATATACCAAATACTAGGAACAAAACTTCAGCTGAAATAAAGAAATAAGGCTCATGTAATAACACAAGTATATGCCAAATACTAGGAACAGACTTCAGTTGAAACATAGAAAAAAACCATACCGAGAAATTCTATTTCATTTTAGCCATGGAGGCGAAAATGCGTGTCCATTACGAAAACACTCCTATCCAAATATACTGAAAATTTTACGACCAAAAAATGAAAACTTTCAGATAAAAATTCTGATATTTTTTATAAGTCTGCTCAAAACATAGATTGTGGGTACTCGTTAGAACCGCCTCGGTGAGTACCCACAATCTATGTTTTTGGGCAGAAATAAGAAAAATACTATATACCCCTGTAAACCCCAGTTTTACTATATAAAATTGGGGTTTAAGGCATGTTTTCGTGATGCGTCCCTGTCCGCTTACCTGAGCCGGGGCACAGTATTTCTTCCAATATACCATGTGCGCCCAGCAAAGGACTCAGATCAGCCTGCGCATCCAGACATTCTGACTAGAGTCTTCACATGGCACTCTGTGGGTAGTCAAGGATCCAAAACGTTTTCAGGAGGACAGCGATGATTCTTAACAGCCTGCGCATTAGCGCAGAACAAAAACAGGAGTGAAATTTCTTAAGAAAGGTCAAAATCACAAAACACAGCCTTCCCAATGTATTGAAAGTAGGCACACACACATGCATATAAACGTGGTATCTCACAGATGCAAACAAAGATGAACCAAAATAGAAATATCTCTGTGAACAACCACTTTATAAACATAAGAATGGGCATCAGAACAGACAATGTCCTCCAGGTCACGTTTTACAATGTCTCTGAAGGGTGAGAATGAGTAGATGAAAACTGAGGCTTAGCGGTGTCCAGGAATGTCATCTATAATTTTTCATACGTAGAATTCGTACAGCAAAGTATATTGCAGGTCACTACGATTATTTATATTGAATAAATAAATTAAATAGCCATACAACGTTTGTAAAATGTCGTCTGAATCAATAAATTAGCCATACAACGTTTCTAAAATATCGTCTGTATAAATAAATTAGCCATAGGACGTTTCTAAAATACCGTCGGAATAGATAAAATAGTCAAACAGCGTTTCTAAAACATCGTCTGCATAAATAAAATAGCCAAATGTCGTCTGAAAGAAAAACTGAGGTCCATGAGCCACCATAGCTCAAGTGTTGACGACGATAACACCAACAAAGACAGACAATGGACCACTGACTATCCTATAAGATGCCCGGAGCCTTTAAGCTCTGGTGAGCTAAATATCCGCTGTTTTGCCTTTATGCCGTACAAAAGTTTTAGAGGCTCAAACTGAATTTTCTGTAAAATAGACTTTAGTCAACCCATGGTCATCATTTGAATAAACCAGACAGTTTCCACAATGCTGCATACCAAGTTTCAAGGTCATCGTCCTTTCAGGCCCTGAGACGAATAATTCAAATCCGTTTTACCATACATGGGCATGACAGTTAATTTGGTCATGTGATCCATATAACAAACTTTGATTTTCCAAGAACAAACTTTGATTTTCCAATCCCACTGAGGCTCTATAAGCAATGTGGTTTCAATCAGCCCAGCGGTTTTAGAGAGGATTTTAACACTACTGAATCTGCGGGACCTACGACAGGTCAGCAAATGACCTTGACTTTTGGTATATATAAAATTCATTTAGTTGACTGCACAAATCAGCTTTGAAGTCATAAGCTATAACAGCTTCAGGAAATTCCACTGTTTTAAAATTTTCCTATACAAATGCCTTAGTGAACAAATTTAACCATGACTTAAAATAGATCAATGTCAACCAAGGGTTATCATTTGGACAGACTTGGCAAAGCCTGAGTCCCCAATTCAGCACACTAAGTTTCAAGGTCATCGGCATTTCTGTCCTGAAAAGAAGTTTTTAACGGGTTTTTATGAGCAAGGCGGCCATCTTGTAACCCAGATTTCACGCACACTTTCATTTCCGCATCCTACAGAGTCTCCACATGTAAGTTTATTTCAATCAGCCTAGCAATTTTAGAGGAGAATAATAAAAATACTGAATCTGAGGCATCAAGGACAAAAGTCAGTCAATGACAATGTCCTTTAGAATTTATAAATCAACGTTGATGTCACAAGCCAAATGAGGATCAGAAAAATCACTGTTTTGTCTTTTCCCATGTATAAAAGTCCACGTGACCGAATTTTATCTTGTCATAAAAGGTAAATCAAGGGTCATCAGTTAAAATAAACTTGATAGGACCCGAGCTACCAATACTACATATCAAATTTAAAGGCCATCGGCCATACGCTTTCTGAGAAGATTTTCAAAGGTTTTTACCATATATGGGCGTGACGGCCATCTTGGTCACGTGAACCAGACCTTACAAAAAAAAACTTTTTTCCCAACCCTATATAGGCTTCACATGTAATTTGGCTTCAATCGACTCTGCGGTTTCAGAAGATATGTCGATTGAAAAAGCTGACATCTCAGACGACGCAGATGATGGACGACAGACCAATGTCTATCCTATAAGCTCGCCCTATTACTTTGGCTCTGGTGAGCTAAAAAGCCATATGACATTGCTAAAATGCTGTCGGAAAGGATTAAAATAGCTATACAACATTTCTAAACTTATCGTCGAAATAGATAAATTAGACACAAAACAGTGCTAAATTATCGTCGGAAAAAAATAAAATAAACTTACAACGTTGCTAAAATTTTTCTGAATAAGTAAATTATCTTTAAAACGTTGCTAAACTATCGTCGCAATAAAATAGCTTTATAGCGTTGGTAAAATACCGTCGGAATGAATATAATAGCCATACAACTTTGCTAAAATATCGTCGGAATAGATTAAATAGCCATAAGACGTTGCTAAAATATCGTCGGAATAGATAAAACAGACTTACAACGTGGCTAAAATATGATCGGAATAAATGAACTAGCCATATGAGGTTTCTAACATATCGTCTGAATAATAGCCACACAACTTCACTAAAATACCGACGGAATAAATAAACTTGCCATACAACGTTGCTAAAATATCGTCAGAATAAATAAAGTTGACTTACAACGTAGCTAAAATATCATCGCCCGAATAAATAAACTTGCCATACAACATTGCTAAAATATCGTCGGAATAAATAAAACAGACTTACAACGTGGCTGTATATCACCGGAATAAATAAACTAGCCATACAAGGTTTCTAAACTATCGTCTGAATAAATAAAATAGCCTTTTAACGTTGCTAAAATATCGTCAGAATAAATATAATAGCCATACAACGTCGGAATAGAGAGACAGATTAGCCCTACAACGTTGCTAAAATATCGTAGGAATAGATAAAATAGACTTACGACCTTGCTAAAATGTCATCGGAATAGAATAAATAGCTATACATGCGTGGCTTCAGCATATACTTACCAACTTCTGTGGAGTAATCCCACCAGCCAGCTTTACATACAAAGTATCTGAGATCACCCTCTGTTGTGGTACCGGTATTTACCATAGACATGCCGTCTTGTACCTGAATAAAACAGAATACAACAATACGTACTTGAAAAGCTACAAATACAAAAGGTGTTCTCAATTCACATGTCATATATTATAAAACAAAATATTTAACAGAATACCTCAGGTAAAATATGACAACAAATCTCAAACCCTAATTCCAGATAATACACACTAAGATTATAGTTTTTACCTTAAGTATTTGGAAGGACACGCATTAGCTACAAGTGCAGACTCTGATCGGACCCAACAGAACACAGCTTTTACACTATTTTCCAGTCATTTCCCATTCAACCGGTAATAAAACTGACATTTTCAAATTTTAGGATAAATGTTGCGAAGCGGTAAGGTTTCCGCAAAGTTTGGGTTAACCCTTATCCTGCTGAATAATTAAATTAGCCACACCCATTTCTGACTATCAGCCAATCAGATTACATCGTATAATATTTTCGTTAAAATTTACAAACTGAATAACGAACAATGTAGATCCTGATCAGATGGCTTCTTCAAGCCATCTGATCTGGATCTGCACTGTTTGCAAAGTAGGGGTTGTCGTAAACAGCAGGATAAGGGTTAAAATGTGTTACAGTAACGTAGATTACATTTCAGGAATACTTGTACTGACCATAAATGTTTTGTCAAATTCATAAGGTGTTACGTCCCGCATTGCACTCCATAGGTTAACTCCTCAGATGAAAATTTATTAGACGAAAATTAGTGATAATTTCGCATTTTTCGCAAACCAAAAGAATGGCTTGACATTTCATTCAATATGTTGCCAATAGAGGCAACTTCGACAAAATGAAATATAAAATCTATACAGATTCCCCTTGGAAACAAAGCGATTAATTTGAAAAAAAAAAAAAAAAAAAATGTTATCTACTTTAATTAATAGTGAGCAGGTCAAACTTTAAAACTTCAATTTCGGAGCCCTTCTAATGTGTTTGCACAAATGTTAGGCTCCATCCTTTTTCCGTTGGTGGTTCAATAAACACATAATCTTAAACTATTTCTGAGATTTGAAACACATAAAAAGAAATGATTCATTTAATCAGAACTGAAGCAAATCCTCTATTTCATCGATTTATTTAGTACAAAAAATATTAGGAACGCCACGTGATGTTTACAATACTTATTTTAAAAGACAAACTAAAGAGGTGTCTTAAAATGTTCTGACGAATGTCAAGTAGTGAGGACCCTGATCGAACCATTCCATTAGAAGTTTCATTTGGATCTTCAGGCATTACAGCCCTAATATTAATGATTAATATTCTGACTTGTAGCTTCATATCTATTTTGGCGAGTGTGAGACATGTTTCAAGGAATAGCGATAAAAAAGATAGAATGACTTTATAATGTAAAAGCGGAACAGTGGTTGAAATTTTGCATACCAGTTGAATAGATACAAACTGTATTTAACCTGTGCGTCAAATAAATGCAAAGTGTACTTTACCTGTGTGTTGAATAAATGCAAAGCGTATTTAATCTATCTGCTGAATACATGCAATTATATTTCATCATGATAACATGCCTATATAATTTTGACCCCCTTAAACCCCACTTTTACATGGGTATACATAATTTTTCATATTTCTGCTCAAAAACATAGATTGTGGGTACTCGTTAGAACCGCCTCTGTGAGGCGGTTCTAACGTGGTCCCACAATCTATGTTTTGAGCAGACATATGCAAAATATCAGAATTTTTTATCTGAAAATTTTCATTTTTTTGGAGATTCAGTATATTTGAAAAGGCGTGTTTTCGTAATGTTATCTACCTGTTGAATAAATGTAAAGTGTATTTTGGCTACGCGTTGAGTAAATGCAAAGCATATTCATCAACCTGTTCAATACATGCAAAATAAACTTTATCTACATGTTGAATAAATGTAAAGTGTATTTTATCTGCCTGTTGAATAAATGTAAAGTGTATTTTATCTACCTGTTGAATAAATGCAAAGTGTATTTTACCTAATATGTGCTTTCAAGTGAATTATTCATATCTATATTTAATCCTTATCCTGCTGTTCACGACAACCCCTACCTTTGCAAACAGTGTAGATCCAGATCAGATGGCTTCTGAAGAAGCCATCTAATCAGGATCTACACTGTTTGTCATTCAGTTTGTGAATTTGAACGAAAATATTATATTATGTAATCTGATTGGCTGATTGTCAGAAATGGGTGTGGATAATTAAATTATTCAGCAGGATAAGGGTTAAGGCATGATCTACTTTCAGGGAATACTAATATCAAAACTTAGCCTGCCTGCTGAAAAAAGTGTCTACTCTAAAAGGAAAGAATTTGCTCCCCTCCTAATACTGAAATGAACTGCTCCAAAGAGTTAGAATAGAAAAATCCACTCGGCATAAATGGGTTAATACGAATATAAAATTTCTTACCTGATCTATATTGACGGCTGTCCACGCTGCCATGTAGCCCGTTACCACGACAACGATACATAAGAGGTATTTTAAAAGGTCTTTATCTCTTACATGTACCCTGTGAGCTTTTCGAGACTGAAAATCAGCTAAAAGCCTGTAAAAGACAAAATATATTTGATTGCAACCTTCAGAAAATAGGGTATGCAAAGTGTATCACTCAAAATCCACCTGAGTCAGAGAAATCTGACAAAGGGTTTTAATGTTTGTCAATATTTAAAATGGAATTGATACACTTTCAAGGGAGACAACCCTGTTAAAATTGTTTTTGCTCCCTTCTGAAAACCGTTGCTTCCATAACATTCATGTACTAGTTCTGTGAATTTCTGCAACATCCCATACCCATGGTAATATTCTGTTCATCTCATTTAACGTCATGTTACACCTATGGTGCATCACCGCACCTCTTCGTTAACGATTCCCTATATTCCTTAACATCTCTGTAATGTTACATGTACACTTAGGACTTAGACCGGTTTCCATGTATCGAAATATGTGGAAAATATTTAGTTTAATAGGCATTTGACAGTGTAAGAATATAACAAAATACCAGGGCCCAGTTGTTCAAAACTAACGATATCGTTAGTTAACGTATCGTTAAAACTTGGATCATTAAATATGGCATATGCGCTAATATTTTTGCTGAAAAAATGTGAGTAGCTTTTGCATTTACAAAAGCTACTCACATTTTTTTCAGCAAAAATACATGTGAATTAGATATTGTACTCACTAGAACAATTAACGTTTTGACCCTTAACGAGCTCGTTAAGCTAACGACGCTTTGAACAACTAGGCCCAGGAAAATATCACAATCCCGAAGTACAGCCTTGCCGAAGGAACATAAGAAGAAGAGATTGGCGAATAAACGACCAAACAAACGCCACACAAGAAACAATTAAAGCACAAGAACAAAGGAAAACTGCAACAGAGGAACCACTAGGGAATAATCAGTAGATGACTAGTAACTGTTTTCAGAGAAAGCAGATGTCCCTCACCATGAACTTTCATTTTCCTACTGCTCTGACCTTGAAAATAAGGTCAAGGTCACTAACATTTATGTTATGTCCTAATTATATATCCATAAAAATTTGGCAAGAATCCAACCACAGGTTCACAAGACAAGACAGTGTGATGCCCACACCAAGGCTAACGCTAACGCCGACATTAACATGATCCGCACCAAAACCAATATGCCACCCCTCCTCCTACACCCCGAGGGTGGAGGACATAAAATGCTGATGGTATCACGGAAACACGCCTATATAATTTTGACCCCTTAAACCCCACTTTTATGTAGTAAAACTGGGGTTTACAGGGGTATACATTACTTTTCTTATTTCTGCTCAAAAACATATTGTGGGTACTCGTTAGAACCGCCTCGCCGAGTATTTCAGCTCAAAACATAGATTGACGGTACTCCTTAGAACCGCCTTGCCGAAGGGATTCTAACGAGTAACCACAATCTATGTTTTGAGCAGAAATATGGAAAATATCAGAGTTTTTTATCTGAAAATTTTCCGTTTTTGGTTGTAAAGTTTTCAATATATTTGAATAGGCGTGTTTTCGAAATGGGTTGGGCGTGGGCTCTTAATCAAAGTTTGCTTGCACAAAGCCTCATCCTTAATTCTTTTGCAGCTCAAAAATATAAATAGATGTTCGGTCCGCATAGGGACCCTCTATTTCATCGGAGGAACAGTACAGTGGAACACATATAATCGCAAATACAATGACGAAGCATAACAAAGGACTGTACAGTGACTTAAAGCTAGAACCCAAGAACACAACAAAAAGCCTCCTTAGATGCATTTCACCCTTCTCTTGCTGAACACGACATGCCCTGTCTTAGCAAACAGTGTAGATCCAGATCAGTTGGCTTCTTCAGAAGCCAACTGATCTGGATCTACACTGTTTGTCATTAAATATGTGAATTTCTATCAAAATCCCGGATCAAGTAATCTGATTGGCTGGAAATTAGAAGTGGGCGTGGTATCTTAATTTATTCAGCGATTTTAGTTTATTTTATTGGTTGCTTTGCTTTTCTTTAGTATGTGGCTTGTGTAGTGTACTGTCTGTCATGGTTTGTTTGCTCTTCCTATTGGTGTCATTGGTAGGCTAATGTGATCGTGGTTCTTCCTGGACATCTATATACTATTTTGTATTTGATGTAACATCTAATTCTGTGACCAGACAAGAAACTGTTCCTATCTTTTTTTCTCAAATATTTTATGTCATTTAAGCTAATGAGTACTAATACTTTACATGAAAGCTGGCATTGATGCAGGTGTTGCTTTTTGGAAAACTTGGAAAAAGCTACAGAATATGCTGTGTTTTTTTTTTGTTTGTTATTTTTTCTTATGGGGGGAAGGGGTGGGATGTTCTTACAAAAAAAAAATTATCTGGAGATCAGAAAAAAACTTAGGGTTTATAGTTGTTAACAGAATCTTTGAAATGACAAGCAATGATTCCTTCTTCATTCTAATATTTGATAAGCAGAAAAAAACAATATCTTTGAAGTTGATAAAAAAAAATCGCGCAGGTATGTTTCAATACTCTGACTAGTGTGTAAACGGGCTTTTCTATTTCTATGTATGGCATTAGAGCTGATTAACACTGATAACATAACAGCTGACAAGATGCAGTGGTTTTAGAGACAAACTTAACTCAACAGGAAACGCCGCACGAAGCACATCCATCATGGAGCACCCAAAGAAGAAGAGACACGAGACAAACAATGACACGAAAAACGCTACATATGATACCAGTAACACGCAAATAAAGAGGATTCGCCTTGGAACGGTCAGTAAACAACCACTGGAAGTGCTTAACCCATTGTGGACTGAATAGACCCTCTCACTATATATTGGAAGAGTCCAATTTCAATTTTAGGTAAGTCCGGCTATAAGATTTAGATATTCCTTGAGAAAAATGGCTAAACTATTTGCAAACAGTGGAGACCCTGATCAGACGCCGCGTTCTGCGGCGTCTGATCTGGGTCTGCACTGCTTGCCATTTACCCTTTAAGGGGTCTCCAGACTACAATGGGTTAAACCAGTTTTTACTCGCGCGAAACCTCGCGCGATTAACACATAACATTTGGCCTTTCCCGAGTAAATTCATTTATATTTTGAAAGTATCTTTCTTACGCAGATATGTTAGTGTTGCAAACAATTATAAGCCGACATGTTTACTTTATCGAACGTCTATGGATAAACTATTATAATTAAAGTATCTAAATAATCCCAAACCTTTGGAATTGGTTATAAACATAACAGAACAAGCGCGAACATCTGCACAACATAAAAGCTAAACAAAACAGTTTCCTAAAATTACATAACTTTTACAATTCTCGTGGAAAACATATATACGGAGATACCTATGAAGGCCAGTCGGATGACTCACAGAAAGGCTTCAGACTACGATTGATTTTCCCTTATATATTTTATACATATAAATATTCTACAGCTTATAGATTGTTTTTTTTTTTTTTTTTTTTTTTTGTTTTGTTTTTTTTTTGTTGTTTTTTGTTTGTTTGTTTTTTTGTGTTTTTTATGCTTTTTTTTTCTTCAAAAGAAGCAAAAAATGGTAAGTCATGTTACAACATCTGGCAGTTGGACCTACGGTGATATGGCGCCAGCAAAATCAATTTAACCGCCCTTCGGTGGCTTTCCCTACTGACCGTTCTAAGGCAGTCGCCTTTGTGCTTTTAGTCTTTGTAAGGCATTGTAGCCTTTCACTACATGTTGAAAGTCTATTTGAATTCTAACACTGTGATCACCCACTGTATGTGCATGCCCACTGCTGTCTGTTTTGCTCTCGCTTTTCTTGTTTTCAAGCAAGCACTGCGGTCACATCTATGAAAGACCGGCAGTGACATTTCAACTACATTAATTCAAGGTTTCAACTTCACGAATTCACGATTTCAACTTCACGGATTCAAGATTTCAACTTCACGAATTCAAGATTTCAACTTCACGAATTCAACTTCACGAATTCACGAATTCAACTTCAAGAATTCAGCTTCATGAATTCACGAATTCAACTTCACGAATTCACGAATTCAACTTCACGAATTCACGAATTCAACTTCGCGAATGCAACTTCACGAATTCAGCTGTTGAATTCGTAATGCTGAATTTGTGAATTCGTGAAGTAGAATTCGTGAAGTGGAATTCGTGAAGTTGAATTCGTAATTTCGTGACGTTGAATTCGTGAATTCGTGAAGTAGAATTCGTGAAGTTGAATTCGTGAAGTTGAAATCGTGAATTCGTGAAGTTGAAACCTTGAATTAATGAAGCTGAAATGTCACTACCGGTCTTTCGTAGCTATCTGTTTCTTTGTCTGTGCTTTTTGCATTGTTTGCCTCTGTGCGAGCCAAGCTTTTTTCTTTGATTGTTTTGCAGTGGCGGTGGTTCTGGTATTGTTTGTGGCCAGTCGTTACTCGCTGCGTCGGGGAGGTGGGGGAGGTATGGGTCAGCATTGATTTCCCCCCCCCCCCCCCCCAGCCCCCCCCCGCCTCCCAAACGCAGCGAGTAATGACGTATTCATTACGAAAACATGCCTGTTCAAATATACAGAAATTTTCACCTTCAAAAAACTGAAAATTTTCAGAAAAAAAAAAAACTCTGATATTTTTCATATTTCTGCTCAAAATATAGATTGTGGGTTCTCATTAGAACCGCTTCGGAGAGGCGGTTCTAACGATTACCCACAATCTGTGTTTTTTTATAGCAGAAATAAGAAAAATAATGTATACCCCTGTAAACCCCAGTTTTACTATATAAAAGTGGGTTTAAGGGGGTCAAAACTATATAGGCGTGTTTTCATGATGATTGTCTTATTGTTTGTCTAACGTATCATGTTTAACAGTGTACGAGGGCGAGTCAATAAAAAACCAGCATAACTTATTTCTGGGTGAGATCTCTTCTTTTTCGATGTAATTGCCCTCTAGAATGATGCACTTGGACCAACGGTGTTCAAGTGCCATCAGTCCAGAACTGAAGACTCCAGGGTCCTTGTCTCTGACCCACTCCTCAACTGCCGCCACGACTTCTTCGTTGGACCGGAAATGACGTCCACGGATATCCTTTTTCAAGTTTGGGAATAGAAAGTAGTCATTTAGGAGCTAAGTCCGGAGAATAGGCAGGGTGCGGTATTAGCTCGTACCCATTCCGCTCAACAGCAGCCATTGCAATTTTGCAAGTGTGGACTCTCGCATTGTCCTGTTGGAGAAGAATCCCTTTGGAGAGTTTAACTCGGCGTTTTTCACGGATCACAATTCTCAGTTAGTCGAGCAAATTTGCATAATACGCACCTGTTATTGTACTTTTCTTTGCTAGAAAGTCCAACATAATAACGCCTTGTGCATCCCAAAATACAGCTGCCATCACCTTGCCAGCAGAGGGTTGTGTTTTGAACTTCTTTGGCCTCGGAGACCTCGGCCCTACACACTGGCGACTTTGAGCTTTATTCTCTGGCTCATAATAATGGACCGAGGTCTCACCTACAGTCACCTGACGTGAAAGGAAATCATCTTCCTTTGACCTAAACCGCTTCAATAATGCTCTGTATACTGATGCTCTGGTTGCCATTTGCTCGTCGCTAAGGGATTTTGGGACCCAACGGGCTGTTAGATTGTGCATATCCAAGCGACCATGTAGCCGAGGTGGTTCTAACGAGTACCCTCAATCTCTGTTTTCGAGCTAAACATGTATACCCCCACCCCTGTAAACCCCAGTTTTACTATATAAAAGTGGGGTATAAGGGGGTCAAAATTACGAGTATATAGGTATGTTTTCGTAATGAGCTTAAGCGAAACCGGATTATTCAAGATATCCGAATAGACTCAATGATCACAAACTCTAATAAATCTATAAAGTCGAATAAATCAATAAGCAGAGCTATGTAATCTGATGGACAAGAGCGATTCTAAGCGAACTATCCTATCCGATGCTTCTGTATAATTAAAGGAATCGATACTCTCGGTGGATTTTCCGCCATTTCTTACAACTTATGCGACTTCCTGTTCTTTTCTGCAAATCAAGCCCCTTCTAAAAAGGTTTCTTCTCCAAAAGAAAAAAATTTGCTCCACATCACGAAAACATGCCTATATAATTTTGACCCCGCTTAAACCCCACTTTTATACAGTAAAGCTGGGGTTTACGAGGTATATATTATTTTTCTTATTTCTGCTCAAAACATAGATTGTGGGTACTCGTTAGAACCGCCTCGCCGAGGCGGTTTTAACGATTACCCACAATCTATGTTTTGAGCAGTACTATGGAAAATATGAGTTTTGTATGTACAAACTTTCATTTTTTGGAGGTGAAATTTTCTATATATTTGAACAGGCGTGTTTTCGTAATGCGTTGGCAGCAAATTCGTTTCTGATAGAGTAGACATTGTTTAGAAGAAAAAAAAAGCAAAAAAAAAAAAAAAAAATAGAAAGAATTGCCGCCATTGGAAGTGTAAAAATTCTCCTTCTATCAATACACAAAGATATTACAATACCATAGGTCACGGACTTCAAAACTTACAGAGCGCCGAGTTGGTTCCATTCGAATATAGTTCCATCACGAAAACATGCCTATATAATTCTGACCCCCTTAAACCCCACTTTTATACAGTAAAACTGGGGTTTACAGGGGTATACATTTTTTTTCTTATTTATGCTCAAAATATAGATTGTGGGTACTCGTTAGAACCGCATCGACGAGGCGGTTCTAACGATTGTGGGTATTCGTTAGAATAGCTTCGTCGAGGCGGTTCTTACGAGCACACACAATGCAGAAATATCGAAAATATCAGTTAATTTATGTAAAAAACACCAGTTTTTTTAGGTGAAATTTTCTATATAATACCTTGGCAGCAACAAACAAATAATTCATTTTAATAGAGCAGACCTTGTTTAGAAAAAAGCAAAAAAAAAAAAAAAAAAGGAAAAAGAATAGAAAGACTTGGCTTAATTGGCTTGCCTCAATTGGAAGTGTAACAATTCCCCGTCAGCCAATACACAAAGATGTTACAATACTATAGGTCACGGACTTCAAAACTTTACAGAGCACCGAGTTGGTTCCATACGAATATAGTTCCATATTACATATAAACCTCTTTATACCGACACTCGATACAACGACAAAATTCGTTAGAACGACAATTTGACTGTTACGAAACCTTCACTTAAGAGGTAACAATTTGTCACAAATTATGCAAGAATACTGTATTTGATACTTTAAAGAAACATATGATTTGGATATTTGTTAGAATCGCCTCATTGAGGCGATTCTAACAGATATCCAAAACATACGTTCTATGAGGAAATAAGAACAAAAAGAGACGTTTCTTACATATCAATCTGCTCATTAAGTATTCTGTACAACAGCAAATTCATTTTAAAGGCTCCATATTCCTCAAAAATAGACATTTTTTTATCCAAGAAATGTTTAATAAATATATATGTAGTATAAATATATCATACAATGTGGCATCTGACAAACTGTAAAATTTCAGTTTGTCTCTCTTTTTTGAATTGGATCAAAAATGAAATGATTTTTTATCGTACCTCTGAATTAATGTTGGCAACATTAATTCAGAGATACGATTAAAAAATCATTTCATTTCAAGAACGAGAGACTAACTGAAATTTTACATGCTATCAGGTGCCACATTTTAGGATTGTATTAATACCATATATCAATTTATTTAACCTTTCTTCGCTAATATAATGTCTATATTTGAGGAAAATGGAGCTTTTGATGGCAACGTCTTTGAGAACAAATGCTGTCGTTGTATTGAGGGTTCACTGTAAATAGTTAAAAACTGTATGCCAGTTTCTAAAGTGGTTTTACCTGCTTTGATGTCAGAACTAGTCAGAATGTATATTTAAGGAATCCTGCAGTGGTTATTAGCATAATTGTGCATTTTGGGTAATTGCTTTGAAAATGAAAGTAGAAAATCATCTGTGTTACAAATTGCCCTTGCACCGTAACCTCCTACAATACCTGTGCCAGTGTCTTCGAAGAGGCGGTATCAGATTACACAGGACAAAATATTTAGACGTAAACGAATAAGTACCGGCGCAAATTTTGTTCATGTTTACATAGAGATATGAGACAAGGGTATACTAAAGTTTAATAAATTTTCAATGTAATAGGTAAAATGGAACATTAATGTGATTTTTTAACTTTCATTGCCATAGGCGATAAAAATAGGCTTTTGCAAATAGCATAGATCCAGATGAGATGGCTCATATGAGCCGTCTCATCTGGATCTACGTTGTTTGACATTCAGTCTTTCAACTTTACGTATAAACTTCTTTTCAAGCGATAGTTTGTTAAAAAAAAAAAAAGCAGACGACAAATGTCGCCTGAAAATTGGCACCGAAAGAATTAATGTTTGCTTTTCTTAAGCTTTATGAAATTTCTTGATTGAAATGAAAATAAATTTATAACACAGTTTGTTTTAAGATTTGTTTTTTTTATATTTGCCGGGATCGTCACACACCGACGACCCCGGCAAATATAAAAAAGTCCTTAATGAGCTAATCGAATAGTCTACCATATGTAAAAATCCAAAGCTATATTAAGAGACTGGCGCGATTCCCGCGCCGGTCAATGACACATAAACCACCATTCCATTTCTTGTTGTTCAAGATTTTCGAGGGACTGTTGTCAGGCATGTACCAAGTTTTGACTATTTGAACTTAAAACAAAACAAGTTATGTGCTGTATAATGTGCTGTATAACATTTGTAAATAATGTATAAAATATATAAGCAAAATCAATGGCCGTCTGTAGCCTATAGCAGATTTAACCCAGACTTTTGACGAGAAATCCCGAATATCTACGATCGTTTTCCAAACAGAAATTTCACTGACTAACTATAGTATTTTTGCTGAAAAAAAATGTGGGTATCTTTTGCAAAAGCTACTCACATTTTTTTTTTTCAGCAAATATCTATAGCAGATTTAACCTAGACATTTGACGAGAAATCCCGAATATCTACGATCGTTTTCCAAACTGAAATTTCAGTGACCAACCATAGACTAAATAAAAACAAAATGGCCTCGCCCAGTATTTGAGAATACTTGCGCGGGAGAGAAGTGTTTTTCAGTGATTGTGCCTACCCCTGCCGTATGAAGGATTGCTAAAGCCTTCGAACTAAACGAATAAACATCAGTTTTTTTTTTTGGGGGGGGGGGGTTTGTTGTTCTTTTTCATGTGCCTTGAAAAGATGTTGCACTCTGTCGGCAGTGGCCCAATCTTGATGAAGCTGAAGCACACGCCACGTTCCTTATTCCCAGATCGATTGGCTGATTTAGTCGTATGACATACCGCCAAGTGACTTGGACTACGAGTGAATTACGGAAAAGTACGGAAGCTGTATGAAATTGGCTATACGTACCTATATATTTTTAAAACCAGAGCTCCGTATAGCACGGCAAACCCCACTTCTCGCAACCACGGTACAATGAGGCAGGTCGTTGTTGAGGGTTCAAAATATTGGATGACAACCTGTAGAAGATAATTAGAGCATCAGAAAAAGTTCTTCATGTCATTTGTTTTGCATTAATGCCAATGCATGCACCTGTTTCGAGTCCGGGTCCATAAGTCTGGATAAGAGTGCGTACCGGGTATATAGTTTTCTTATTATTCGACGAAAACATATGTTGTGGGTACTCATTAGAAGCGCCTCGCCGAGGCGCTTCTAATGAGTACCTACAAAATATGGTTTTTGTCGAGAAATAAAAAAAAATATAGAGACTTTTTTTTGTTGAAAAAGCGCCTTATCAAGAGCTATGCGAGCTCGAAACTGTCTCCAACAGACTTTGATTGAAATGTCAGGTCTTATTTTCGGTGAAAAAAAATAAGCTGCGGCACCTATCATTAATTTTCATTTGATGATTTAGCCTAAAGAATGTCACGCTTAAAATCATAACAGAAACACAAGGAAGATGGCAGTTTAGTGATCGCAAGATTTTATTCATATAATATCCCAGTATTACTTTTCAGTTATGGTAGAAAATGAGAACAACACAATTTACATTTGAATTCATTGTCACTTCTGTATTGCATGCATTTAAATACCATAAACCAAACCAATACACATCTTTTAGCAGTGACAAATATCCTCCCTCCGGAAAACTCCTCCTTCGTCTAGAAAATCTCACTACTTTTGAACAAATCCGTGGTGTACATTTTCATACATGTGATATTTTTTCATACTTTCATACGAAAACATATCACATGTATGAAAATGTATATGAGATGGATTACTTATGTTTATTGAAAGTCTTCTTGCTTTCTGAACCCAGTTTAATCTGGAGATCCCACAAAAGGGTAACTGGCAAACGGTACAGACACAGAGCAGACGCCATAGAATATCTGTCACATAGCCTGACCTACGTAAAACTGAAATTTGATTTTTTTCCAGTATAAAGTGTGGGTGATTTATTCAGTCTAAAACTGGATAATGTGTTTCCATTGGTTTTCATAATGTCATGTCTTATATGTATTTACATCCCGAAAACATACCTATATAATTTTGACTCCCTTAACACCACTTTTATAAAGTAAAATTGGGGTTTACAGGAATATACATTATTTTTCATATTTCTGCTCAAAACATAGATTGTGGGTACTCGTTAGAACCGCCTCGCCGAGGCGGTTCTAACTAGTACCCACAATCTATGTTTTGAGCAGAAATGTGAAAAAATATCAGAGTTTTTTATCTGAAAATTTTCAGATTTTGGAGGTGAAATTTTCTATATATTTAAATAGGCGTGTTTTCGTAATCGAACCTGGCCTTGCTTTGTTCAAGATCGAATATTTTATCCCGCAATTAAAGAATTAAGGGAACATACCCAGGAAATGCCACAATCACGAAGCAGCAAACGAAAGAGAAATGATGACCAAATAATGACAAAACAAACGCCACATATGAAACTACCGACGCACAAAGAAGACCTGGCGGGCCGGGTTTTTGTTTGTTTCTGTGTCAAGAGTAGCATCGGGACCCGGGGTGGGGTTGACTGGCTGTGGAGGTGCTTTGGGCCCCCCCGGTGGTTTGCTCTGCCGGCCGTTCTAAGGCGGTGGTCCCGGTGTTAGTCTTGCTATTTGTTGCTTTGTGGTTTATTCTACGAGGCGATTTCTTGTATGTCTTTCCGTGTGTCATTTTGTTCTTGTGTTTTTCAGTCCTTTTAGTATTGCGATTACCTCGCTTGGGGAAGAGAGAGCTAATCTTAGTGCTTTTCGTAGGTTTGTTCGGTTTGTGCTTGTTTAGATTTGTCGGTTTCCTCTTCCTCTTGGGGTCTGGGAAGGGCTGCGGTTTGTGATTGTGGCACTCCCTGGACTTTTCTCTTACTTTTTTTTTCTGGAATAATGAAACCGCCTCCGAACGGTCAGTAAGAAAACTGTTAAGGGTACTTCAACTAGTTCGTGCAGAAAAGGGAATACGACAAGCTATTGTAAATGCAATAATAACAGCATTAAATGTTTAGAAAATATCCTTGTTTAGGAAATATCTTGCTTTATTCATTACGAAAACATGCCTATTCAAATATACTGAATATTTAACCACCAGAAAAAGAAAATTTTCTGGAAAAAAAAATCTGATATTTTTCATATTTCTGCTCAAAACATAGATTGTGGGTACTCGTTAGAACCGCCTCATCGCGGTTCTAACGAGTAACCATAATCTATGTTTATGAGCAGAAATATGAAAAATAATGTATACCACTGTAAACCCCAGTTTTACTATATAAAAGTGGGGTTTAATGGGGTCAGAATTGTACAGGCATGTTTTTGTGATGTCTCTACGCCGGGTGCCTGTGTACTTTCACCAATTCCCTAGCAACATCTAAAACAGTCAGGTTCAATATTTATAAATGGTATGTACTTTTTTTTTCAACATCCAGCGATATAAGTGACAGAACCAAAGATTAACGCTTAGTATGCTTGGTAAAAATTTCAGCAGACGACATTTTGAAATATTTTTTTTTTCTTTTTCCCACACAATAAAAGTAGGCATTTCACATTTTTCATAGGAGACAATTTGCATGAAATATCAAAATCTACTTTATAGGAAAAAAAATTAGAAAAAAATCATCAATTTGTCGTCTGCTGCATCAGCCCATAGAGTGGTAAAGGTTACCTAGGCGTGATATAAGTTTACTAAAATAAATTTATCGATAAACAAATAATACATATTTTCAGATCAAAGAAAGTATGTCTATAAACTGCAAAGAAAGTATTTTTATTTTGTTTTTCTTACGGACTCTGAGTCAGACGACAGTCATTTTTATCAATTTTTACTGTTTTCTTTTTTTTTTTTTTTTTTTTTTTTTGTTTTGTTTTTTGTTTTTTGTTTTCATCGGAAACAATTGTCTGCTGGCAGACAATTCATATGAAATGTCAAAATTTATTATCAATGAAATATAAAAAAGAAGAAAACATGTCGTCTGCTGCAGTTGTGATTGGCGCTTTAAGAGTAAGCGTAAGAAACTTATACAATTTTTACATTATTTATCCTAAATATTCGGACAGCTATGCTTGATAATAGACTGGCTCCAGTCTCCAGTGACTAAATATTTTTCTCATAATCCTGTTTGATAATCCACTAAAATAATAAAACCAAAAAATATCATGATTATAAAGGCTGGTCACTAGAGTGACCAGCCTTTATAGTCATGATATTATTTTGGTATTATTTTAATGGATTAATAAAAACAATATATAAGAAAACACTATTTAGTCACAGGAGACTGGAGCCAGTCTAGATAAAACAGTGTAGACCAAAAACAGATGTAATTAAAGCTGCAATCCCCTTTAGGACTACAATCTTTGCCATTCAGGCAACCCTTTTTTCAGTCTTTATTACAAGCGATCCATGGTAAACAAACGCCAAAATTTCCTTATTGTAGTTGTCCACGTGATTATCATTGACCAATGTAATCAAAGCGTGCGTTAGACGAAATGCAAGTAACGGTTATTTATAGCAATGCTATTCTTGTCGCTGTGACGTCAGAATGCAGTGTAAAGAGGGTTATCTCTAAAACCTGGACTGGGACATTGGCAAACAGTGCAGACCCAGATAAGACGCCGCATTCTGCGGCGTCTGATCAGTGTCTGCACTGTTTGCTTCAATTACAGGAAGTTAAGATTAACTTAAACAGTATTAAATCCCCATACAGAACCATTTTTCCAGGCTACTCTCAGAGACTATCGATCCACCAGTGCTGTCAGTCCTTTGATTTAATATGGTAGTCAAATAAACTTGTACAAATCTTCAGGAAATCTTTGGATGACAAATTCTGGATATCGTATTTACACAGGATATTCTCACACCTATGTTGTAATTTTAATAAAATTCACAAGTCAATGTTACCACCTGTAAATGTGTCTAAAATTGCTGGATGAATGGCAAAATGATTCTTTGAGTCATCGCTTGGCGAAAATGCGATATTTAGAGAAATGCTGTGCCTCGATTCAAGTATAGGTTATTGCATATTTTTAAATTTCGAGCCACCAGGCGAGAAATCTAAAACTATGCAATAACCAATTTGTCGCATTAATCATTGTGACCATATCTCACATATGCTATAGTGTGACTGACGATCATGTTTTTAATCAAGGACCCTTGAAATGGCGCGAAAAATTGAATCGAGCTATTTAGATTGTTTTATTACAAAATTACAAATGTAAACAAACGCCGAAATTACCCACAACGTTCTAGAGCCACAAAAAACTTTTATGTGAACCGGATTTCCATAGATGAGGTGAGCAACTTGTTTTCGTTTAATTTATTTATTTATTTATTGATTTATTTATTTATTTATTTATTTTTTATTTTATTATTATTTATGTATCTACCCACAAGGGTCCTTGATTGGATAATAGTATACTTTTCCCTTCTATTCTATACAATTTGCAAGTCTGTGAGAAGAAAAGAACAACAGTGGTTATGGTGTTGGGGAAAACGTGACTTGTGACGCCATCTTTTTTACGAGCATGGATGCGGCCATCTTGAAATCTCTCTCGATATAATGTAAATTTCTCCTTTTGTCTCAGCAAAATGTTTATTGTAACGGCATACATATATCGAGGGTTGAGCGCAAGACTATTGTAACTCAAACATATTTTTGAAACCCTTGTTTAGGGGCAACTTGGACCCCTTTGTAAACAATGCAAATTTAGGTGCCATTGCTCATACGAGCAATGGCACCTAAATTTTCATTGTTTACAGAAAGAAATGTTGTAATCTTCATAATGCCTTCATGGTGAGGAGATTAGGTTTGGGGAAAAACAACCATCTGAGTTACGCTAGTCTTGCGCTCAACCCTCGATATATAGTTTAGATATCTTTATTTTGGGATCCAGCGTGTTTTATTTAGCATTTTTACTAAGACACAAGTTACTGGATCGTTATGCTGAAGATACATGTACATATAAGGTCCGACCAGCGACTTTGTTGTTTTGTTGCCGAAGTGTTTTAGATTATCACGTGAAGAGAGCGTGAAGTGCATTTGCTGCACCTGAAAGTTTCACGAATGCATATATCTCATTCACAAAACAAATCTTGCTTAGCTTCTAAACAGACAAAGAATGTATGGAAACCTTACTTCGAAACCGAGACGAAATTCAAAATGGCCGCGACCGCAAACATTGTAGGTTGACGTCATTACTCGCGTCTTTCGCCACTTTTGATACTTACTGTAGCATAAAGAAATAGAGCACCTAGAAGAATGATTTCTAACAAACACCACATACTAATAACCATAACCTGAAAGAAAATAATGACATTATTAACATTTAAAGCGTCAATCACAACAGCAGCCATCACGAAAGCATGCCTATATAAACCCCCCTTCACAACCCCACTATTATATAGTAAAACTGGGGTTTACAGGGGTATATATTATTTTTCTTATTTCTGCTCAAAACATAGATTGTAGGTACTCGTTAGAACCGCCTCGTCCAGGCGGTTCGGTCGAGCATCCAGAATCTATTTTTTGAGCAGAAACTTGAAAAATATCAGATTTTTTTATTTGAATGTTTTCTGTTTTTGGTATTAAAATTTTCAGTATATTTGAATAGGATTTTTCGTGATGAGACGACAATTTTTTATTATGATTTTTCATGGAAATTAGTTTTCACATTTCATATGATCCACATCAAAATGTTAAGACTTATTTTTGTCTGAAAAAAAAAATGAAAATTTTATACTGTCGTCTGCTACAAATTTTGCATGGCACTTTAAGGGATAAGATTACATTCTTATATCTAGAATTCATTCTTACTATATTGTATACAGGCCACGAAACTGTGTCTTCTAGGCAGACGGTTAACAAGACATTTTTTCCAAGAAAATCTAGAATTCATTCTTACTATATTTTCCTAGAAAATAGAACTTGACATTTTATGCGAACGGTCTCTTATGGAGATGATTCGCATGAAATATCAAATCCTACTTTCTTGGTAAAATATCTAAAAAAAAGTTCACAATTAAAGTTGCTAAAAATATAGTGAATAAAGTGATCAAAGCAAAGATATTATTAACTTCAAAGGATTAATCATTGCAATACAACAGAACATGATCCATTTAAATAATGTCATCACTGATCCCTTAAAAGTAAACAGTCAAGGCAAAAACTTAACCAGAAAATGATGTCTGTACTGAGACATATTCTGACCTTGATTCGGTACATCCGTATCCAACTTCTGAGATATACGTACTAAGGTAAAAATAAAATCAAAGCACCGAGAAGGCAGAGGGAGGGGGAGGGGGCCGTTGCCAGAAATTCTATAGGCCCCTAGAACTGATTGGTATTCACTTATGTCGGTACCCGATAGCCTTTCTTTCGTTCATTTTCGGTGGGAAAGGTCCATTTTGGCCTTTAGTAGGACGCCGCTTGGGTAACGCTGTAGATTGGACGCTTTTACTGGAGTATTCGTATTCGTCAATATGCTGTTACGAGCCAGGCGTAACGAGAAAGAAATGAAAGTGAAACCAGCAACAAGCTTTAAACTATTAACATATTTATTCACAAAAAAATAAGACAAGATTCAAAACAAAAGAATGTATGTAAACAGTGCCTTTCAAGTTTATGTCACAAAGTCCCTCAAAAATAATCCACAAGAATTTATAAAACAAATCCTTTGAATAACAGTTTTCTGATCCCACAATTTGAAGTCCCTGAATTCAGAGTTTAATTTCAGAATGAATGAAATATTAAAGTAATCCTGTATAGAATAATTTCCGATGAAAGTATACAAAGATGCCCATATGAATTTTTTTTCTCCTTATATAACATAAAAGAACATTCTAGAAAAAAGAATTTTCTAGAGGCATCACTCATTTTCCAGTTTTAGTTAAGAACATTCTAAATGTTCTATGACATACCAAAAATAACTCAGTCCAGAATCAAGAACATAAACAACATGTTATTGTAAACATGGTTTTCCGGAAAGTTCTATTTATATATAGACACTTGTAGTAAACATGAAAATAATGATACTTAAAATAATCAAACACCTTATATATAAAATGCTTTGAATCTTATTTTTCAAAAGTTAGAAGTTTTCTTTTGGGTTTGTTAATAATATTCGTTATTTATAATCATCAGAGTGTATAAGGCTAATATGTTCGAATGCAGAATTTAGCGTTATCAGCGCTAGCAGGGAACCTTTTGTTAGGTAGTTATTAGGTGGGTAGTAACAGGAAAACTGGAAACGGATTGTGGAAATATGGTATGTTAAGTCTTGTGCCGGTTTTGCGCTCACAATGTTAATACACGGCTTTTCGCCGGTTAATGTACGGCTATTAATAATGCGCGGCATTGCTTTTTATGCATTAATGAAAGTTACAAATATTCGTATGTAGTGTACAAAGACATCAAAGCAAAGATATCATTAACTTCAAAGGATTAAGCATTGCAATACCACAGAACATGACCTAGCTAACAACTATATTCTTATTATTGGCCACTGTCAAGTCAAAAGACTAAACAATAAAAGGACTTTGGTGTCAGTACAAGATATTTTGACCCTAATTCAGTGCATCTGTATCCATCTTCTGAGACATACGTACTAAGGTCAAATAAAATCAAAGCACTGAGACTGAAATTCTATAGACCTCTAGAAGTGATTGGAAATTACGCTGAAATCAAAGTCCTTTTCGGTACCCGAAAGCCCCTTTTTCGGTGGAAAAAAAAGTCATTTTGGCGTTTGGTATGACCGCGGTTCGGGTTACATTCTACGCAACGCTGTAGATTTGGCGCATTAAGCTGGAATATTCATATTCGTCCGCTGACATTATACTCAATACGATTAAAATCCAATTTATTCAAAAGTTTGAAGTTTTTTTTGGTGTAGAATATTTACTTGCTATTTATAAGAATTAAAGTGTATACGGTTAATGTATTTGAAAGCAGAATTAAGTGCTTTCAGCGTTAGTAGGGGACTATTTGTTGGATTAGGTTGGTAGTAACATGAAAACTTTGGCATGTTAAATCTGGTGGCGGTTTAGCAGCCGCCCCAAAAATTATGTGTGCTTTTGTTTGTTTATTTGTTTGTTTTCTGGTTATTTTGTGTTACGTTTTATATAGAATAATACCATAATTACCAAATATATTTGGACTCTGTCCCGTTATTCATAAAAGGTGAAACCCTGATCAACTGCAGTTCGATCTGGGTGTAAACTGTTTCCTCGGCCCTGACTGTCCGAATATTTAGCATAAATATGGTAGCATAACTATTTTGTCCGAACAGCATTTTTTAGAATGTTTCAAACCCGTTAAGATGTCTCTGAATGGCTAGACGCTATGGTATCAGCCGATGTAGGTTTAAAACCTCGTTCTGATCAATAGTACGTCAGATTTGTACGTACTATTTCTGTATATAGTTTGTTTTGTTTTGTTTTTTTGCGGTATACATGTATCAGAAATAAACCTGTATGTGTGTTCTTTGTTAAAACACAAAACACTTTTTGAAATCACTGGAGAATATGTCGTTTTGTTGTTGTTGTTGTTGTTGTTGTCGTTTGTTTTTTTTTTTTGTTTGTTTTGTTTTGTGTTTAGGTTTTTGTCTTTGGTCTGACCTACGCAATTTCTATAGTAAAGTGATGTGATTTTCTTTCGTTTTTGTCTAAGAATATAGATTTATCTTTGCTCTTGTGATTTTTTTATTATTGATATTTCATAACAATATTCTAAAAATCTCAGAAAATTTGAACAAATGGAACTTGTTGAAAGTAAATCAGTGAACGCAGAAATTGATCAAATCAGATCCACATCAAGTTCTCAACATCAAAGCGAAAGGAAGACAAATGCAAATAAACAACCACAAAAAGAACAGAGGCAAGCAGAGCTGGCAGCCCTTTCCCAAAACGGTTGCAACTCTGTTACCCAAATTTTACTGAATATATCTTTAACTTGCATACTTGTTAAGCAGTAGTGGTCATTATACCCAAGCCGTAATCCAAACTCATAAATCCGCAAACGAATGACGATTCAGAATGTTCAGACCAACAGACACGGAGGCCAGAATAAAGGGATAAGGCGTCCGCGGATAGTAAGCATTACTTGGTAAGCAAGCTTCGCCCACCATGCCCATAAGCCTGAACGAAGGAAATGTAAGTGGAAGCGTATGTCCGGGATTTCGGAAGTCTACATAAGGCTCGTCAATGGCAAAAAAAACATCAGAAACAATTCTGGAAACTGCCACATTAAAAGACAAAAAAAACATTTGTACGAGTAAGAGAAACACTGAAAAACATTTAACAAAAAGCACCACAATGAAAGTAATACCTTGTAACGGTCAATAATAAATTACTAGCGGGTGGGGCCGCAAGTTTGGTGGACTGGGACTTAAGCTAGCTTTATGGGATTCCAACCATCGCCCCAAGGTTCCATTGTGGCAAAAAGTCATATATGTGTTCGGTTCGCGTGGAGGTCTTCTAACTCATCCATAAATCATTACGAGCAACAAATAAACCACTGATAAAACCTACAATGAAGTGAAGATGAGGACTAAACGAACACGACGGGTTGAGACATCAGATAAACTACACCACTGGAATACTAGAGCAATCAAACAACACTGGAGCAAAAGAAAACCAAAAAATACTGGAGCAAAAGAACACCATCAGTTAAATCCCGGTGGGCCGAGAAACAGAAACAAAATATACCTGCCTCCAGTTTACCTACCAGTTTTTTTTTTTTTTTTTTTTTTTTTTTTTTGTTTTTTTTTTTTTTTGTTTGTTGTTGTTGTTTTTTTTTGTTTTTTTTTCTCCTTTTTTTTTTGTTGTTGTTTTGTTTGTTTGTTTTTTTGTTGTTTTTTTTTTTTTGTTTTTTGTTTGTTTTTGTTTTGTTTTGTTTTGTTTGTTTTTTTTTTTGCATAATTTGCAGCTATTACAACGTAGGAAAAATGAAAATATTCGTTTTTAAACCAATGAACAACATTCAACTTTTGCATAGTTACGACAAATGGTTTTGCATTAAATCATGACAAAAAAAATGCAGATTTACTACTGCTCATCACAAAAACATACCTATATAATTTTGACCCCTTGAACCCCACTTTTATATGGTAAGACTGGGGTTTACAGGGGTATACATTATTTTTTCAAAACATTATTATCAAAACATAGATTGTGGGTACTCGTTAAAACCGCCTCATCGAGGCGGTTCTAACGAATAACCACAATCTATGTTTTGAGCAGAAAGAAATAAGAAAGAAAAGTTATCAGCGTTTTTTATAAAATAAAACAATTGTTCTTCTGATTGACCAAATCTTATTCGAAAGCCTTTATCTTGTCTATTTCTGTGCTTTCATCGCAAATTTATACATACCCTAAAAGGTGTACAACAAAAGATATTTTTGTTTTATTTTTTATATAGTCTTAGCTTCTCTTTTTGCAAATAAGCCGAGGAAATGTTAGGAAAACTGCAAAATGGTATTATACCATATTAGTATAAAAAGTATATAAGTGAAGATACCTTGGAAACGATCACGAGGCACAGCGTTCCCGAGGCACCAAGGGAAGGAGAGATGAGGAACAAATGACGACAAAATAAACGCCATGTACGAAACCACCGAAGGACAAACAATGAAGAACTGCATAAGAGGGAACGCCTAGGAACGGTCAGTAAGAAATACTGAAGGGAAGAGGGGGCTAAAACCTGATTTACTCACGAAACCTCACCCTTAATTCCAATGCTGCTCCCAATTACAATATATGTTCGGTCCGCATTGGGGTACTGTGCCTCATCTGTGAAACACCACCGCGAAACACATATAATCACTGTGATGAAACAAAACAAAGGGCTCAATGGCGATCTGAAGCAAGTACACTAGAAATCCACAAACAGAATTACGGTGGGCCCGACCACAGAAATTGATAGCCACGCGCCAACCATATAAGCCACGTGAAAAAGACTGGAACTTTAAAGGCATAGTGAGCAGCAGAGTACCAGAATAGTCTGTGCATGTCGCATGTCTCTGATAGGCCTTGGGTCATCACGAAAACACGCCTTTATAGTTTTGACCCCCTAGAATCCCACTTTTATACATTAAAACTGCGGTTTACAGGGGTATACATTAATTTCCTTATTACTGCTTAAAAACATAGATTATGGGTACTCGTTAGAACCGCCTCGCGTTATGTATGTTTTGAGCAGAAATATGAAAATTACCAGAGTTTTACATCTGAAAGTTTTTATTTTTTGGTGGTAAAATCTTAATATATTTGAATAGGCGTGTTTTCGTAATGTGATTTTTCGCATTTTTAATCAAGAAAAAAACATGGATGAAGTTACCCATGAAATGGCCCCAATCACGGAAGCACAGCCTTCACAAGGCACCGAAAGAAGACGAGGTGAGGGGAAAAAAACAATAACAAGACACAACGCACATATCCTTGTAGAAACATAGATATAAACAAACTTTATTGCATTTTTACATTACGAAAACCCGCCTATTCAAATATATAGAAAGTTTCACCTCCAAACACTGAAAATATCCTGATAAAAAATTCTAATATTTTTTTCATATTTCAGCTCAAAACATAGATTGTGTGTATTCCACGGCGAGGCGTTTCTAACGAGTACCTCAATCTATGTTTTTTGAGCAAAAATGATAAAAATAATGTAAACCCCAGTTTTACTGTATAAAAGTGGGGTTTAAGTGGGTCAAAATTATATAAGCATGTTTTCGTGATGAAATATGCCGAAGCATAAGTTTGTAGGTCTGTTCAGCCTGAGTTAAGGTCATCACGTGATCACGTGATGACCTTAACTCAGGCTGAACAGACCTACAAACTTATGCTTCGGCATATTTCATCACGAAAACATGCTTATATAATTTCTGGAATCCATAGAAACAGAAGTAATTAGTCTTAAGTGAAGACTAGTATGGCTCTATGTCGTTTGTATATGAAATGTGCATTGGGAACGCTGCATTCGCGGCATGTACGACTGAAAACTATAAAATAAGTGTAGATACCCAGGAAATTCCAAAACCACGAACCCTTCCCAAGGCACCAAAACACGAAGAGATGAGGAACAAACAGTGACTAAACAAACTTCAAACATGAAATCGCCGACGCACAAAGAAAGAAGACCTGCAACGAAGGAACCACCTTGGAACTGTCAGTAGGAATACTAGTCGTGTGTGTGTGTGTGGGGGGGGGGGGGGGGGGATGCTTAAACTAGTTTTGATCATGCGAAACCTCATCCTTAATTCTAATGCAACTCCAAATTACAAATCAGGACAATAAATGTTCGGTCCATTAGGGATTCTCTACTTCATATGTGAAAATTCACAGCGAAACACGTATAATAAAAACCATTGTGAAGGAACAACGCAACGAGTTCAATGACACTCTGAAGCCAGAACAAAAGAACACCACAAACATGACCACAATGGGCCCGACCACATATATAGATAGTCAGGCGCCAACCCTCTGACACAGACTGAGGAAGGGGTCGCCATTTAGTCTCAGGACCGACCCACTGTCTAAAAGACCATTCAGATCTCGGCGCAAAATTGCCTGCCACGAGTTGCCTATATCTGACCAACAGCGATGATGTATGAACACGTGACCACATTGTCACACTTACGTATTATGTGTCTCAGAAACAGACATCATGATGACATCACTGGTAAAAAGAGAGCCGGTTCCTTTGCTTTTGGTTGTTTGATTACGTATGTACTACGCTTCATAGTTTGAGCCGCTGAACCGTCAGAAAACGTACCTTTTGACATGTGCGCTCCAGCGAAGATTCATCGCCGCCTGCGCATTCGCGCAGTCTGCTCAAAATCTTCGCTGGGCGCATTTGAAATAGCCAAGGATGCAAAGTTTGTTTATGCGGACTAAGAAGACTCTTATCCGACAGCGGATTCGCAGGCTGATTTGAGTCTTCGTTGGGCGCACATGTTAGAAGGGACATTTTCTCACGTTGTGGCTCGTTGGTTTTACTCTACCTCTTGGTGTACGTGACAAGCTCTGTTCTCTGACTGTGGCATTTCCTGAACATCTGCTTTTCTATATTCTGACAGTTGATGCAAAGCAATCAAAGACATGTGGTATATTAAAAAAATATTGTCAGAAACAGTTAATCAGAAAGTGACCTTGTCCTAGTTTTCTTCCACATGTATGAACCGAATTCAATCATTTCATAATTATTCATGTCAAAGTCCTCGTTTGCCATGGTGCCAGAGAAGATTTTATTCGTAAAAATTTCGGAAATATTTCTAGACAGTACAGCTCTTAGTTTTTCCTCGAAACCACTCTATTCATGGCGTTATCTAGTGCTGTAAACCTCTCTCAAGATTTGTTTCTGTTAGATCTCAAATTTCATCAAGCGCTGGGTCTTTAGTTTATACATAGCTAATAATGGTTATAACAAGCTAAATCTAACAGGAAAGTAGTTAAGTTTTAAACCTATTTTTAAGTGTGTAACTGGACAAATGATAAAACTAAATTTAATAGACTTCCCAGCCTACACACAGTTAAGCTAAAATGATAGGGAAAGATATAGGTGGGAACATAGCATACTTCTGAGCATGATTTCTTTGGACATAACCAAAAGTATGAAGGTTCAGATTTTAAACTTTATTTAAAGTTCTGCTAATCGAAAACGGATCATTTGGACTGCGGCTAATATATTTGGTAAGTTTGGAGTTTAACGGCCCAGTCGACACTATTAAGGTCATTTCTAGCAGGTCAGCTTACCTACCCACACTTTTTCCTAGACATGTTTAGTGCTCTAAGCGGTTAACCAGTACGTGCAAAATCTTTCGACAGAAACTTACAACTCTTTGAATAAGAGAAAGGGAAAGAATGACTTTAGAAATTATTTCATGATCAATATCCTCGAAATATTGCCGAACACGGCGGGGATCGAACCAAAATGTAAGTGAAGGAAGTGCTGTTTCATTAATGTATGAAAGAGCTGTCCATTAGCAGCAGACATTTTTCAGCCTTTTTCTTGAAAGTTCGACACTTTATATATGGTTATTGTTTTTCAAAGTGTTTGTATATCTTTATTTACTAGTAAAACCAGACTGCGTAATAGGCACATGCGTTTCTGCTGTCCTTTCAATATCACATGAAACGACGTTTTTGCTTGGCATTTTATTTGAAATCAAAATGCTTTGTTATGACTGACCGTATCTTATCAGAAACCAGTTGTTTGTTTATGTTTCTGTGCTTTGTTCTCAAATAGTTACCCTGAAGTAAAATGTATGGCCAAAATTGATCTGACGAATGCAATTTCAATAATAAAGTGATTTTATGATTTTTTTTTTTTTCTTTTTTATTTTAGAAAATATTTCTTATTTTGTGCTGCTGAATTTTTGTCATTGATGTTCCACAACAATACTGTGAAAATTAAAAAAAAAAAAAAAAACTTGTAGTGTTTGGTTTTATCTGTTTCTTGTTCCTCTTGGTGTTTGGGAAGGACTGTGGCTGACAGTCCCTGGAATTTTTCTCTTACCTATTTTGTAGAAAACCTGCCTCAAACCTACCTACCCTATCAATCTTTGCACAACTTGTTGCAAGTTTTACAATGGAAAGAGAATATTCGATTTATTCTAAACTAATGAGTAGAATAAAACTTTTTTGTGCATAGGTAGTTAAGACAAGGTTTTGCATTAAATCATGAAAGAAGTTTGCAAATTTGCTTCTGTGATTTTTTTTTAAATATTTCTTAGTTTGCTCTACTGAATTTTAGTTATTAATATTTCACAACAATACTGTGAAAATTTCAATAAAAATGAGCAAGTGAAACTTGTAGAAAACCTGCCTCAAACTTACATAACCTATCAATATTTGCACAACTCGTTGCCAGTTTTACAATGGATAGAAGGAGTATTTGATTGATTTTAAACTAATAAGTAGAATTAAACTTTTTTTACGCATAGGTACTTACGATAAGAGGGATTGCATTAAATCATCAAAGAATGTTGCAAATTTACTTCTGTGTAAAGGGTTAGGCAAAAACAACTTTCGCAATGCACAGTAATAATACATCACGAAAACGTACCTATACAATGTTGACCTCATTAACCCCACTTTTATATAGTAAAACTGGGGTTTACAGGGGTATCCTTTATTTTTCTTATTTTTGCTCAAAACATAGATTGTTGGTACTCGTTAGAACCGCCTCGCCGAGGCGGTTCTAACGAGTACAAACAATCTATGTTTTGAGCAAAAATATGAATAAAATATCAGATTTTTTAACTGAAAATTTTCATTTTTTGGTGGTAAAAGACTCAATGTATTTCAATAGGCGTGTTTTCGTAATGATGTTTCTGATAACTGTTTCACGGAAGTGTAATGCCTTATACAGCGTGGGGTTAAATCAAAACACAGCCCTCTCAAGGCGCCGTATAAGGATTGAATTTATAGAAGTTATTGGAATGACATAAAACGACATCTTAAAATGTCACATCATCGAAGACAGATTCATTACGAATACACGCCTATTCAAATATATAGAAAATTTCACCTCCAAAAACTGAAAATTTTCAGATACAAAAACTCTGATATTTTTCATACTTCTGCTCTAAACATAGATTGTGGGTACTCGTTAGAACCGCCTCGACGAGGCGGTTCTAGCGAGTACCCACAATATATGTTTTAGCAGAAATAACAAAAATAATGTACACCCCTGCAAACCCCAGTTTTACTATATAAAAGTGGGGTTTAAGGGGGTCAAAATTATATAGGCATGTTTTCGTGATGGAACAAACGAGAAGAAACTGCGGCTGAAATATCGTCCTTGATCGATCAACAATACATCTGTTTGGAGATGGTTAACCTGGTTTTACTGGCGCCAAATCTCGCCCTCACTTCTGAAGAGTATATCATATACAAAAAAGAAGACAGCCAAACGCCCACCCATAAATACAGTCGAGCTTCAGTTTGGATCATGGAAATTGGTTCTAGACAGGTGTAGTTCGAGCCATTGAGAGTTAATCATAGCGCCCGGTCAGGAAGCAAATGGGGATGATTTAGGGATGTCTTTTCAATCGTCTATAAATCAATGGTATGTTGAGTGTTCTCATTCAAACTACTTCTATGAGGCGATTGTAATGAGTACACACAACATATATTGTCATGATAAAATAAAAGAGAATATCAAAGAGAAATATAGGTGCAGACACCCAGAAAATGCCACAATCACGTAGCACGGCGCTCCCGAGACACCAAAAGAAGGAAAAGATGAGGAACAATAATGACCAAATAATAATCACAAAAAATAGACGCACAAACAAAGAACTGCAAGAGGAACTGCCTTGGAACAGTCAGTAAGAAAACTACTTAGGATTCTAAACCAGTTACATAAGCATTAATATTATTAATCCAGTGCTAATATAATTGATCACTAGGGACAAGAGCCAGTCTAAACTGGCCTCTGTCCTATGGTTCAGTCAATCTTTAAAAATAGCAAACAACAGCACGCGCCGATAGGAAATCAGCAGCCTGACCAGATAAGATAACAACACCGTAGAATCGTTCGGACGTTGCTGTTACGTTAAAAGATAACATCATTATTTGTTTTCAGTATGATAAATTAGAAAGAATATCAATAATCTATCAGATATATAATGGTTGCCATGCAACCACACCTTTCGTAATGTGAGTAACACAAATATACGGCCTTGACTAAATATAAGAGTTATAGGATGAGTTGTTATACAAACACATATGAACCACAATGTCAGGAAACGACCTTCTGGCATGTGCGGACAACGAAGACTCAAATCAGACTGCGCATCCGCTTTGTATCCTTGCTTATCCAAAATGCGCCCAGTAACGATTCTGATCAGACCACGCGATTGCAAAGGCTGATCTGAATCTTCGCTGGGCGCACATATCCAAAGGTACGTTTTCTGACGTTTTTACTATATTCTTATTAAAAGCTCCATATTCCTAAACAAGAGGGCCATGATGGCCCTGTAACGCTCACCTGAGTATCATAGCACTTAGAGAACTTGACCTAGAACTGATCAAGGCAAGCATTCTGACTATCCATAATGATTATATTAACAAGTAAGACAATGTAGCATGTCTAATGGACTGTGAAATAGAGGTCAAGGTCAAATATGGATGACTGTTTCAAGAGGTCATGCTAAGATGTATGCATGTGCTAAGTATCACTGACAATAGGAGCAATAGTTATTGAGAAACTGACATAAACACAAACACTTCACACAAGTGCCAAATATCACTCTGTATGACCAATAGTTACTGAGAAACTGACCTAAACGGGGAAAAAACTGGACCAGGAAATATACGTCATAAGTGACCCAGTTCCAAACTTCACCTAGAAATCATCAAGGCAAACATTTTGAACGAGATTCATGACGATCACTTCAAAAATGTGACTTCTAGAGTGTCAACAAGGTTTTCTTTTGATTTGGCTTCGTGACCCAGTTTCTGACTCCAAGTGACCCAGTTTTGAACTAGAAATGATCAAGACGAACATTTTGAGCCATATTCATGATGATTATTTAAAAAATGTGACCTAGAAATCATCGAAACAAACATTTTGAGCAAGATTCATGATCATTGATTCAAAAATGTGACGTCTGGAGTGTTAACAAGGTCTTCCTTTGATTTGGCCTGGTGACCTAGTTTTTGACTCCAAGTGACCCAGTTTTAAATCTGCCTAGAACTTATCAAGATAATTATTTGCAGCAAGATTCATGATGATTGCTTCAAAAATGTGGCCGCTAGAGTGTTTTCCTTTGATTTTTGCCTGGTGACCTAGTTTCAACCCTAAGTGACACAGTTTCGAATTTGACCTAGAAATCATAAAGACAATCATTCTGAGCAATATTCATGATTATTACTTTAAAAAATGTTACCTCTGGAGTATTAACAAGGTTTTCCATTGATTTAACCTGGTGACCTAGTTTTTTAACCTAAGTAACTCAGTTTCAAACCTGACTTAGAAATCATCAAGACAAACATTTTGAGCAAGTTTCATGATGATTGCTTGAAAAATGTTACCGCAACAGTGTGAACAATATTTCCTTTGATTTGACCTGGTGACCTAGTTTTTGATCCCCAAGTGACCCAGTTTCGAACTTGTCCTAGATTCCATAGGGGCAGACGTGCTGAGCAAGTTTTATCAAGACTGGGTAAAAACTGTGACCTCTAGATTGTTAACAAACTAATTGTTGACGACGGACGACGACGGACGACAGGCTGTAATATTTTCCTTTGATTTGACCAGGTGACCTAGTTTTTGACCCCCAAGTGACCCAGTTTCGAACTTGTCCTAGATTCTATAGGGGTAAACATTCTAAGCAAATCAAGACATGGTAAAAACTGTGACTTCTAGAGTGTTAACAAACTAATTGTTGACGACGGACGATGGAGGAGGGTGATCTCAACAGCTCACCCTGTTAACAATATTTTCCTTTGATTTGACCTGGTGACCTAGTTTTTGACCCCCAAGTGACCCAGTTTCGAACTTGTCCTAGATTCCATAGGGGCAAACATTCTGTGCAAGTTTTATCAAGACTGGGTAAAAACTGTGACCACTAGATTGTTAACAAACTAATTGTTGACGACGGGCAGAGGGTGAGCTAAAATAGACATTTTATTATCCAAGAAATGTTTAATAAATTGGTACATGGTATTAATACAATCTCAAAATGTGGCACCTGACAGCCTGTAAAATTTCAGTTTGTCTCGATTTCTTGAACTGGATCAAACATGAAATGATTTTTTATCATATCTCTGAATTAATGTTGCCAACATTAATTCAGCGATATGATAAAAATCGTTTCATTTAAAGAACGAGGGATTAACTGAAAATTTACAGGCTGTCAGGTGCCACATTTTATGATAGTACTAGACTAGCTACTAGTCGGATATCAATATTATTTTCATCAATCAATCAAAATTATTAATTTAAGGGCCATCTTCTACTTACTGCTTGACTCACCTCTTTGATAGCAGCAACTAATCTTGGAGATGATGTCACAGACCAATTATTAGAGACTGGCTATACAAGCTGTCATACATAAATTTGAATCAGCTTATAGTAAGGATTGATAAAACATGACATCAAGGTCTAGGAGCTAGTCGATGATAGGACTAATACCATATATCAATGTATTAAACCTTTCTTGGATAATGAAATGTCTATTTTTGAGGAATATGGCGCCTTTAACCGTAAGGTAGTGATTAGACTGGCTCCATTCATTTTTTGCACTTGCCTTTTAATGTCATCTTTCTGTCATATGTAGCCTTATTCGACTTTCAATCCCATTTCAGATCCAATGTATTCATGGCTTATCTATTTCTCTGAATCTCTCTCAAGATTTGTTTATATTAGCTCTCAATTTCACCCAGTACTGGGTCTTCAGTTTATACACAGCAAAAGGATAGTTATAACAAGCCAAATGCAACAGAAAAAAAAAAACAATTAAAAAAGTTTTAAAAAAAGTCAAGGGAGTGCCATAATTACAAGTCGCAGCCAATCCTTGACACAAAGAGGAAGTGAAAAGAGACACAAACCAACATGCGCAAAGCAAACAAATTTACCAGCTTCCTCAAAACTGAGCTAAAATGGCAGGGAAAGATATAGGTGTGACTAAGCTACCTTTTAGAACTAGGGTATAAAACTGACTAGATTGTTTTACATCTTGAAAAGATAAACACATATTTGTTTTCTTAATACAGTACTTCACTTTTCCGACTCTTTATCTAAGAGATAAATGACTGAGTGATAATCATCATGGATCCACAATCTACAGTAATAAATGATTCAACAATGTAATAATTTTAAGCAGCCTCACTCCTGATCCTTATTTTTCCATGTGTTACACATCAGAGTAGTAAACAAAGTGTCCAGCGGTTAAGTTTGAAAAATGGACAACCAAACAGACATAATATGTATAGAGCTTTAGGAACAAGAGCTGTAACCAAAGGACACCAGTGTCCCATCCAGCACAAAGCCAATCACTGAAGGCTGCATTGTGTGGGAAAACAGTGTCATATATAAAAACAAACTAGAATTTGTTTTCAGTTATTTCCTGCTGCACTCGGACAGACAGTGCACAAAGTGTAATTTAATAAAATCCCAGTTAATGGATTTCTGTTTATATGTAAACATGTATGCATAGCTTATCTATAATCTCTCCCAGCTAATACAGATAGCAGATTACAGTGTTTGGATATAATCTCAGAAACAGTGAGGGACCGTTCAAAATACAATTCTGGTTTTTTTTTAGAAAGTGTCGTTGATACAATATTATAACTGCTAGCTAAGTGATGTTCTATGGTACTTTCCATTAAATATTTTCCCATAGCCCTTAATAGCAACAGTTTGCACTCTTTTTCAAAAACTGTACATACAAATTTACTCATCCCTCTGTAGTTAAGAAATTATCTCTTGTTCATTTTGTTCATTGATGAAATCATCAGGTATCACAACTCAATAAGGAGCCAGATGTTGTCGTTGTTATTTACATGCAGGCCCGCACTTAATTTAAAAGGTATTCTTTTAATGATAATTTTGTTAAGACTAAAATAGTGCTTTTCATATATTGAAATAAGTTAAATATATATGACCAACAGAAATCATTCAAGGTGTAATTTCTTCTCTATCAAATCTTCCCAAAAGCAGGCAGATGGACAATACTGGTCAAGCCTTTGAAGTTAAATCTGTTCACTATTTATAACTCTTTGTATGCTTGAAAATATTAGCAAATTATATTACAAATATATCTTTTCCGGAAAATAAGATTTGACATTTCATGCAAATCGTCTCCTCGCACGAAATGCCAAATCCCATTTTCTAAATAAAATCATAAAATATCAGTCAAGTTTTTGTCTGACAGATATTTTTTGTATCAGTGTACTTTGTGTTAATAAATTTCCTTTATTCTTATGTTATCAAACGTTAATTTAAGAAATAACCATGACAACTTTAGATCCTTCAGCCAAGGGAAATCTGTTTGGCTGTACAATATAGTAAAAGTAAAAAACAGAAACAATTAGGCCAAGAGTGACCTGATCATTCGGTGCATTCACAGAGAATAAGTCAACATCCACAAGTGTATGTGTCTACTTGAGTCAATTACATCAAAGAAGATTTATCTAAGACCACATCGACATGTGATGTGGTGCTCATTAGACGTACCGTCTATATATCTTTTCATGGAGAAATCTGAAAGGTATGTACCTTTTCTCTAGACCAATAAAAGCGCTTCTAATGAGTACCAACAACATATGTATTCATTGCAATACAAGAAAAATATTAACCTGATATCCCGTCTTATCTAAGCATATGAACTCGCCTTACATTTCCTTACTCTTAGAATAAGAATAACAAGTTAAACATATATATTTTTTTATCGGTGAAAACATACGTTTTGGGTATTCATTAAAAGCATCTCGGTTTTCATTGAAAAATAAGAAAAAATATTTACCTGATACCTTCTCTTATCTAAACCTATGGACTCACCTTGCATTTTCGAAGCCTAAGAATAACTATTCCTAAAACAAGTGTAATTGTCATACAGAAACTCTGTATGCCTAAAGGTATTCCTCTCATGAGAATATTATATTCCACAAAACATGGGCTGTCATCGTCACATCCAATACACCCTTGTCGACATGGAAGACACTGAAAATCATCTGACGTCACATTTGAATCATTGCGAATACTTTGCAGGAAGTGACGTTCTACTTGAGTTCCGGTGTAGAACTTTTGCGTTGAATTTAGAAATGGGAAATAAAATCCTGGTTTACAATGGCACTCGTAGTTTCCAGCCGTGAAGCCTCGATCAGGGATGTATTGGCACTGTAAAGGAAAAAGAAATTTGTGAAAAAGGGCAGCAGACAACAAAAACGCACACAAAAAGTAAGTAATATTTTCCTATATTTTGTCACTGTAAAATAGAGTAACATTACCATTTCTTACCACTTACAGTCCTGTAGACAAACCGGCCGTACTTTGCAAAAAGTGTTAATATAGATGAGGAGTCTATCATGTTTTACAGACATCCATATTTGCAATAGGGTCCAAATTTATGTGTTCTTGATATACTTGGAAGCTGAGGGCAAGAGTTGGGAATTCGTAAAAGTAGCTTAAGCCCCCAGTAATTTATCACTAACCCTTCCAAGGCGGTACTTTCATTGTGGTACTTCTGGTTTAATGTTCTGTGGTGTTTCACTTACAAACGTTTTCTCTCTCTCTCTCTCTCTCTCTCTCTCTCTCTCTCTCTCTCTCTCTCTTAACGATTATGTCAGTTTAAGATATGTCCAGTGAAGTTTAGGTAACAGAACTGCCATCTTTTTGGGAAACGTTTATCAACGTAACTCTCCTTGCCATCTGTTCTATTTTGTGGCTGTTTAATAATTGTATTTTTCTGTCTTTCCCTTTGATGCTGAGAACTTGTCAAGGATCGGATTGTATCATTTCCTTTCACTTATTTACTTAGTAGATATCTCGTCATTTTATTCAGGAAGGTGACAACAGTTGTGACTTCCTATTTGGATTCCTGCTATCCAAGCCCATTCTGAAAAGGAGTCTGCTCTAATTGGAAAAAATTGGCTCTCTATGGGAGCAAATCCTTTACTTTTAGAGAAGACCATTTTCAGAAGGCAACAAAATATTTTTTATAGAATTGTCTCCTTCGAAAGTGTATCTATTCCCCTTAAAAGCCACATGTTCGGCAACAGTTTTGTTTTTTTTATCTCACACTAATTTTTGCGACAGTTCTACCTCTTCCAGTCTAGTCTGGTGTTGACAGTCGGCCGGCATCAATATCCATGTATAAGGCCTAAATGATCGAACATTACGAAAACACGTTTATTCAAATATATTGAAAATTTTACAACCAAAAAAGGAAAATTTTCATATAAAAATTCTGATATTTTCATATTCCTGCTCAAAACATAGATTGTGGGTACTCGTTAGAACCGCCTCGCCGAGGCGGTCCACGTCTAATTTCCAGCCAATCAGATTACTTGATCCGGGTTTTTGATAGAAATTCACGTATTTTAAATGATAAACAGTGCAGAAGCCAACTGATCTGGATCTACACTGTTTGCTAAGACAGGGCATGTCGTATTCAGCAAGAGAAGGGTTAAGTGTATTGAAGGAAGGAGGAGCTTGGGGAGCCTATTAAATTCTGAAATTTAAGCATCCCCCATTTCACCCAACTGTTACTGGCCGTTCCAGTGCGCCTAGTTTGGCATTCTGTGATCTTAGTGGGGTGTTGATGATGACGAGTTCGTGTTTACGTCCCTTTCAACACTATGTAAGTCTTATCGAGGCGATGGAAGAATGATAAAGAAAAGCCCTGTGCAAGAAGTGCCGAATCTACGTGGGTTATATTGTGGTGGGTCAGAAGTGTGTTATACTGCACGCGTTGTGTTCGTGTCTCTGATGCTTTTGATAGCTCGGGGTGGCAAAATCACTGATTGTGGCGTTGCCCGGGTAAGTAATCATTTCCACTTAATCTTTGGAGCTATGAAAAACAAACCCTTGCACACACTCATGAATGGCAATGTAAGCAAGTTTCTACAAACATATATTACGAAAACATGCCTATTCAAGTGTACTGAAAATTTCACCGCAAAAAAAACGAAACTTTTCAGATAAAAAATTCCGATATTTTTCATATTTCTGTTCAAAAACATAGATTTTTGCGAATATAACACGAATAAACAACAACACATAGAGTTATGTACCCAGAAGCGCCTGGTCAACATTGACTGGCTGTGTTTTAACCCATTGTCATGCTGAATAAATTAAGATGCCACCCCCACTTCTAATTTTCAGCCAATCAGATTATTTGACCCAGATTGTTGATATAAATTCACATACTTAGTGGCAAACAGTGCAGATCCAGATCAGAAGCCAACTGATCTGGATCTATACTGTTTGCAAAAGCAGGGTATATCCAGGTTCAGAAGGACTAGGGTTAAAGGCATTTTGATTATGTCATTATCAGGTGTTTTCGGCATTTCTTGAGCCGATGATAGGGGCCTAACTACAATGCTGCTATGTGAAAAGTCGCGATGAAACTGAAACTCCGAGTATTGTTTTTCTTGTGTTCTTTGTTCCCAATGACAATCTTTATAAATGTTATTTGATACTCCGTCTCCTAGCAGACGATTCAATTAAAACTTTTTTTTTCTTTTCCTTTTTCTCAGAAAAATGATAAAAGTACAAAAAAGGTATGAATGTCGTCTGCAACTATTTTAGCAGTACCTTTATATCTTTAAACTTTTATAGATTTTATTTGACCTTTCAAATGAATCGTCTGCCTAGCAGGCGATTAACATCAAACGCAGCGTCTTATTTTCTCAGAAAAATAATTAAAGTTAAAAACAAATAGAAAGTCGTCTGCTACACTTTTAATTGATGTTGTCTTGACGTACCTGAGTAGTTTCTGGTCGGCATTTGTTGGAACCTGCAAACATGGTGGTGGACCCCTCACACTGATTCACTGAGGTCTTGTTCAAGTCGATGTCTAAAATAACCACACCTCTGAAAATAAATAATCAAACATTAACCCTTGCCATGCTGAATAAATTAAGATGTCACGCCCACTTCTAGTTTTTAGTCAATCAGATTACTTGTTCCAGGTTGTTGGTACATACTGAATGAAAAAACAGTGCAGATCCTGATCAGTTGTCTTCTTCAGACGCCATCTGATCTGGATCTACACTGTTTGCGAAGGCAGGACATATCCGGGACCAACAAGACTAGGGCTAACCATTTATGCCGAGTGGTCTTTTCTACCTTAACTCTTTGGACGGGTCCATTTTCAACAGAAGGATTGCCTGGTTACTTTTTATTACATGTATTACAATGTTCTTTGTTAGAAATTTCTCTAAAGCAAACAGTGTAGACCCTGATCAGATGCCTCGTTCTACGGTGTCTGATCTAGGTCTATACTGTTTGCTAATGTCCCTATGAGACGCTAGGCATAACTGGATCGACTGAATACACTTTCATGGGGACTACACTTTCATGGGGAAGCAAACCAGTCAAAGTTGTTTTGTCTCCCTTCTGAAAAGGGAACTACTATAGGGATCAAACATGGTTTTTCATGCGTTAACATTCGCCAGGTCCCTAGGGAGGTGTTGAAAACCGAGGCCAGAGGCCTCGGTTTTCAACACCTCCCTAGAGACCTGACGAATGTTAATGCATTGAAAACCATGTTTGAGCGCTATTATGTAAACTGGAAACATTTGCTATATTTCGAGTTATTTCTTGCACTATTTTGTTTCGCCTTTTCACCGATGTCTCTCGAATGCAGTTTGCATGGACTATGCTCGTTCTAGGGCCGGGCAGTACACATGTCGTAACGTCAGCAAATCTGTGGCCCCGGTACGATCATATTGAAAGTTGCGTGGCCGTGCAGTAACAGCGCGGGCATTGCCTTGTTAATGCACGGCTTTTCGCCGGTTAATGCACGGTTGTTAATAACGTGCTTTTTATGCAATAATCTGAAATAAAAGAATTTGTTCTCATGGATACACTGTCATGGCAACTCTTTCAAAATGTGTTGCCTACCCTCTGTAAAGAGGCCTACTCTAAAATGACAGAATGTGTTGCCATGGATATGTTTTCTAAAACGAAAGAATGTGTTGCCATGGATACATTTTCTAAAACGAAATAATGTGTTGCCATGGATACATTTTCTAAAACGAAAGAATGTGTTGCCATGGATACATTTTCTAAAACGAAAGTATGTGTTGCCATGGATACATTTTCTAAGACAAAAGCATATGTTGCCATGAATACAATTTCTAAAACGAAAGAATGTGTTGCCATTGATACATTTTCTAAAACAAAAGAATGTATTGTCATGGATACATTTCCTAAAACGAAAGAATGTGTTGCCATGGATCCTTTTTCTAAAACGAAATAATGTGTTGCCATGGATACATTTTCTAAAACAAAAGAATGTGTTGCCATGGATACATTTTCATGGGAAGCAGTTCTGTCAAAGTTGTTTTCCTCCCCTCTGTAAAGCGATCTACTCTAAGAGGAAGTAATTTGCTCCCACCTGGAGCAATTTTTGAGTCGATTGTTTACAATCATCTATAGTATACAAACGCCAAAATCCATAAGGTTGTTGCCCACGTGATTATCATTGACAGGTGCAATCAAACCATGCGTTAGATGAAATCCAGGTAACGGTTAATTATAGCTGCGCTATTCTTGTTGACGTGACGTCAGTGTGCAGTGTAAAGACGGTTTTCTGTAAAACGTGGACTGGGATATTGGCAAACAGTGCTGACCCAGATCAGACGCCGCAGAACGCGGCGTCTGATCAAGGTCAGCACTGTTTGCTTAAATTGCAGGAAGTTAAGGGCATAAGTCCCCGTTCAGGACCATTTCCCCTGCCTACACTCAGAGACAATCGACTAACCAAAGCTGTCAGTGCTTTGATTACTAGATTAGCTCTCTAGTGCCCAACCATAGAAAGCATTGTCCAAAAACTTTCATATTACCTTTAGTGACTTATTTTGGGAAGTATATTACAAAACTACACTTGAAATTTTTGGGATGTCAGAGGTCACGGAGATACGTATGTATCATATATACATGTATATTAAGTGTTCCCAAGCAAGGGTGAATAACTCAAGAATAAAAAATCTTTGTAGTCATGATATTATTTTGGTTTTGTTTTAGTGGATTTTCAAAGAAGATTATAAGAATAAGTATTTAGTCACTAGAGACTGGAGCCAGTCTAGAGAAGGGGTGCAAACAGCGAAGGCCCAAGTCAGACTAAAGTCGGATGCTCAGCTTTCGCTCTTCGATTACAAAACTTTGGATATTAAAGAACCTATCACAGCATAGCAAAGAACCTTATCAGAATGTGCAATTTCTGATAAGGGTCTTGGCTATACTGTCCGTTTATACACCGAAGTTACATTGTATCATTTCATGGCTCAAATATATGACTGCGTTCAATCGAGCAATGTATACAAAATGTTCTAAGGTAGTTGTCCATGTGATTATCACTGACCAATGTAATCAAACTGCGCGTTAGACGAAATCCAGGTAACGGTTACTTATAACCGCGCTATTCTTGTCGCTGTGTTTATAGAGGGTTATCAGTAAAACTAAGACTGGGACATTTGAAACATTTACAGAGTGCAGACCCAGATCAGACGCCGCAGAACGCGGCGTCTAATCAGGGTATGCACTGTTTCATTAAATAACAGGAAGTTAAGAGTTAAATGAAGCAGTCAATTATCCCCGTTCAGGACCATTTTTCCAGCATACACTCGGATCATTACGAAAACACGCCTATTCAAATATATACTGAAAATTTTACCACCAAAAAATGAAAATTTACAGATATTAAATTCTGATATTTTTTATTTCTGCTCAAAACATAGATTGTGGGTACTCGTTAGAACCGCCTCGACGAGGCGGTTCTAACGAGTACCACAATCTAGGTTTTGAGCAGAAATAAGAAAAATAATGTTTACCCCTGTAAACCCCAGTTTTACTATATAAAAGTGCGGTTTAAGGGGGTCAAAATTATATAGGCATGTTTTCGTGATGTACAATCGACCGACCAGTGCTTTCAGTACTTTGATATTATTCCGTGGCTCAAATATATGACTGTGTTTAGCAAGAATACAAGCATTTTTGGAAATTGGTACCAATGAAAACATATGCATAGCAGTACATGAAATTATATTTAATTGTCCATCAACGTAGCAAATGCTACATTTTGTGGCCTTGTGCGGAAAAAGGAAATAGATGTAGCGTTTGTCGGATCTTCCACGACGTCAAACAAGATGGTTACCCATCCAGGTACTAACAGCAGTTTATATTGTTTAACTTCGTGAAGGAGCCATAAATGAAACCTTATGCATAGCAGTGCATGAAATTACATTTACTTGTCCATCAACGTAGCAAATGCTACATTTTGTGGCCTTGTGCGGAAAAAGGAAATAGATGTAGCGTTTGTCGGATCTTCCACGACGTCAAACAAGATGGTTACCCATCCAGATACTAACAGCAGTTTATATTGTTTAACTTCGTGAAGGAGCCAATCACTCTACTCATGTCGCCATCAAAGCCGGCTACAGTATATACCTATTCTATTACATTGTGAATTCTTTTAAAATTGTGTAAAATTGTGTAAAAAATTAATTTAAATTTATTTTGTATACTTATTATACCGTTCAATTTTTACCTGCTAAGATCCAGTGCAGCATAAATTGACAAATGGTTTGACTTTTCTGTGCAAATATCTCTCTCTCTCTCTCTCTCTCTCTCTCTCTCTCTCTCTCTCTCTCTCTCTCTCTCTCTCTCTCTCTCTCTAGAGAGAGAGAGAGAGAGAGAAAGAGAGAGAGAGAGAAAGAGAGAGAGAGAGATCTGATTATTACGTAATGTTTAACTACTGTGTCAGTTTGTCTGTGTCACATTCCCAGTAAACACACAACATCGTAATAACGTCGCTTTCACGTCGCAGCGACGTCTAAACAACGTTATAATAGCTTGGGATGTTTGCTAGGTTCAGTTAATTCCAACTAGACACGTTACGCTAAAAGAACGTCATGTTAACGTTGGCGCAACGTCATCGACGATAATATGAAGTTGTCTTAGAGTTGTGCGTCCACCGGGCTGATGTTTCTTTTCATTTGATACTCGTGGTATGGCAGTTTTGGCTTGTCCCCAAATGTTTGACCCTAAATGGTAATTGAAAAATTTACCAGTGCTTGCCGTTAAATAAACATTAACGCTTAGTATGCTGGGTACAAAATTCAGCAGACGACATTTTGAAATATTTATTATTAAGAAAATAGGCTTTGATAATTCATGCAAATTGTCTCCTTAGAAGACAATTTGCATGAAATTTCAAAGTCTATTATGTCCTCAATGCCGTCTGTTGAAGATTTTCCCAGCTTGTTAAGTGTTACATAAACATTGGAATGTTGTCTGCTTGATATCAAAACACATTGTGTAAGCAAACTCCAAATGCGTCTGTAAATTGGCCCACATTTGCAGAAGCATCGTCTAAAGTAAATATTAACACTAAGAATTCTGGGTAAATTTCAGCAGACGACATATTGAAATATTTTCCTTATTTTTACCAGAAAATAGGATTTCTGTGGAAAAAAAAATAAGGAAAATATCATTAATTTGTCGGCTGCTGAATTAGCATGCTAGGGAGAATTTTCTTCTATTTTCTATTTGGCGTAATACAGCTGGGAATTGCATGTGCACCAAGCGAAGGCTCAGATCAGCCTGCGCATCGGCACATGCTGATCAGTCATCGCTGTCCTCCTGAAGACGCGTTCGATCCTTGGCTACTCACAGAGTGCTCTGCAAATACTCCCATCTGACAGCGCGGAAGTGCAGGCTGATTCAGCTGAGTCTTCGCTGGGCGCATATGCAAGCTTACGAGGTAAGTTCCAAGCAATGCTGTGCCCTCGAGGCTGTGCCCCGGCTCATTTCTCGATGCGGTTGCCAAACCGCCACCAGATTTAGCTTACCACACTAATGATTTCGACAGTCCGTTACAACCAACCTAATAACTATCTTACAAATAGTTCCCTGCTAACGCTGATAACGCTAAATTTTGCATCCAAATATATTAGCCTTGTACACTTTGATGGTTATAAATAGCGAACAAATAAACAAACCAAAAGAAAACTTCAAACCAAAGAAATAAGATTTTAACCATACTGTGTACAATATCGGCGGATGAATATGAATCAGGAGACTTGATAAGGAGGACTATTTGATGATAATTCTGGGATAATTTTCACCAGTTCTACTTAAAAACATATGTTGTGGGTACTCATTAGAAGCGCCTCGACAAGGCGCTTCTAATGAATACCCACAACATATGTTTCTATGGAGAAATAAGAAAAATTATTCCAGAATTATCACCTCATACTCCTCCTTAACAAGTTCTCTGTGAATACTCCAGTAAAACGCACCAAACCCGAGCCGCGATCCTACTAAACATCTAAAATAACCTTTTCTGCCGGAAAGGACCGAAAACGGGCTCATTTCTAGAGGTCTATAGAATTTCAGGCAACCGCCCCCATCAGCACTCTCAGCGTAGTAAAGATAAAATAGTAAGGAGACGGGAAAGGTCTATATCAGCTGTAAAGATTAAAGAAAGACAGACTAAGACATTTGTAAACCTTTATTAGCAAAATCTGACATATGAAGAAAACTCTGTAGGTACAGCTTAAATAGTAAATGAAAGTTACAAAAACAGTCCTATCCCTAGTTCTGATATTTAAATATAGCCGCAACTAGCGTTGGTATGACGTCAAAGCCGACATGAAATAGTGTAAATTAGCGAAATACAATTAATACGAAACTATGGCACTTATTATTTTATTCACAGCCAAAGTTGCGTATAAATCTATCTTAACACGCATAGTACACTGGGTAATATTACAGCAGATGATATTCAGAAAACATTTTCTAACTTTACCCAGAAAATAGGCTATGACATTTCATGCAAGTTGTCTCCTTAGCAGACAATTTGCATGAAAAGTCAAAGCCTATTTTCTGAGAAAAATAAGAAAAATATAACCAATATGCTGTCTGCTGAATTTGCCCAGAGAGCGGTAATGGCTAAAGTAAAGACATCGTGCTCTGTGAGCAAAATAAATCGATATTCGTTAGCAGAGGTTGTTTCTTAGTCTGTCATATCTTTGACAAATTCCCGGAAAAAATGCCTTATGAACATGAGTGGGAGAAAGCAGACCGTAAAGTATGTTATCTTTGAATACTTATAAGGCTCTAGGATAACCTGAGCATAGGGACAGATTGGTCCGGTCAAGAGCTCAACATGATGTTCTACTTGATCCGGTACAACAGTCTTCATACTAGAAAGTATTTCCATTACGAAAACACGCCTATTCAAATATACTGAGAATTTTTTCACCAAAAAAATTGAAAATTTTCAGATGAAAAACTCTAATATTTTTCATATTTCTGTTCAAAACATAGATTGTGGGTACTCGTTAGACCCGCCTCGGCGAGGCGGTTCTAACGAGTACCCACAATCTATGCTTTTGAGCAGAAATAAGAAAAATAATGTATACCCCTGTAAACCCCAGTTTTACTATATAAAAGTGGGGTTTAAGGGGGTCAAATTATATAGGTATGTTTTCATGATGTTTGTACGATATAAAAGGATAAGAAGATGGATTTCCTCATTTGAATTCATTCAAGTCGGTTTAACTCTTTCAGCACTGTTGACCAATACAGATACTTTCGCAAACAGTGTAAATCCAGGTGAGACAACTCAAAATAAGCCGTCTCATCAGGATCTATACTGTTTACCATTCTGTTCTTGATTTACAATTGTCACCCTTTTGGCAACGCGAAATGTATCCAAATTCAGAGATAGAAGAGTCCTTGTCAGAAACTCGGGGTGGAAGGTTTAAAAGACACTCACTAGAAGCCCATATGTTGAAGAAACATGCAGACAAAACTGAGTTCCAAAGCTGCCAAATTCGTAAAATCTGTGCAAAACAAAGCATATACCGGTACACACATTGTAGATCCAAACTGTTTGCCAGCCTGTTTTTCTTTTCTTTCTTTTTTATTTTAGACTGAAACCCCTTTTTGCATTAGTTAACACATTCAAATTAACTCAGGATTAAACAAATCGATTGGCAAACATCTATGTTAGCTGATACATTTTCGTGGCTCCAGGTTCATATACTTAGCACTGTCTCACCAGACAACGACCAATGGTCTGTAAGGCACATACATTGACCCGTTGTTTAATTGCGTGGGTCACATGACATACGCGTAACTAAATAGAATATGCCCAGCTAGCATTCTTCGTAAATCTACATCGGGCCGTCATCGGCCCGTCAGCTACCCTGACGGGCCGATGACGGCCCGATATAGATTTACGTAGAATGCTGACTGGGTGTAGCTTATCATGTTGGGAGCAGTGGAAGGTGGAGACACCTAATCTTTGAAGATTTAGGTGTCATGGACCGCTAAAATTTACAGGGCACCGGTTTAAAATTGGTTCCATCACGAAAACACGACTGTATTATTTTGACACCCTTAAACCCCACTTTTATATAGTAAAACTGGGGTTTACGGGGGTATACATTTTCTTATTTCTGCTCTAAAACATAGATTGTGGGTACTGGTTAGAACCGCCTCGCCGAGGCGGTTCTAACGAGTATCCACAATCTGTGTTTTGAGCAGAACTATGAAAAATGTAAGAGTTTTTTATCTGACAATTTTCCGTTTTTTCTTTTCTTTTTTTCTTTTTATTTTTTTTTTTTTTTTTAATTTCAATATATTTGAATAGGCGCGTTTTCGTAAATCATACGAATATAGTTCCGTATTAAATAGTTCGAATTTTTCCCTGTTTCTAAAGTCATATTTTGCCTGCTTTGATACCAGAATTGGTCAAAATGCAAGTCCGCAGTAGATGTTAGCACACTTGTATATTATGGGCGGTTGCTTTGAATATGAAAGTAGACTATCATCGGGATATAAGTTTTAAAAAAAAATCGATTACCGCTTAAGCCGGTGCTGTGGGGGTGGAGGAGGGAGGAGGTGATGTATGGAGCCTCGCAAACTACAGTGTTGCATATGAAGAGACTCAATCAAACCGAGTTTCCGATTTTCGTGATTTTGTGTGTTCTTTGTTTCTAAAGGCACTTCTTTTTGAAGATAGATAATCTGTGGGGCCGATAGCGGTCCGATATAAATAAAAGTAAAATGCTAGCTTGGTGACAAAATCTTCCTGGAAAATAGAACAAAAAATGATGAGTAATTGCATCAGATATACTGGCTTGCAACGGTCAACAGCCCATTTATTGTAATACAAGTATTAGCTTTCATAAAAAGCTTGATCCACGCTTAACAATAAATGTTAAAGGTGATTGAAGATTGACAGATGTCAATGTGACTTAAGAGGTCAGTGTGACTTATATTTCATGGTACAGACACTGGTCATTATATTTGTCGAGACTTCTTGATAAATTAACATGAAACTTGAAATTGTACTGTCAATCTTTAACCAGCTTTAACATTTATTGTGTGCTACGCGTTGACCAAGCTTTCTGTGAAAGCAAATATTTGGTTCTCTGAATCTGCTTGACACTACAAATACCTCAAATGAATGTTACCGGAGAACTGATCACGTTGAGCAATTGATATATACAGCATTCATTTAAATAGCTTCTGAATTGCTGGATGGACGAGCAGAGTCTTATACTGTTTACCTAGTACTCTAACAATTCATTACAAAAGAAACAATTAATGGTGTGTGTTATATATAACATTCATTTAAATACCTACTGGATCTATCTCAATTGCTGGATGGACGATTAGACTCTGTATTGTTTACCACCAAACTAACAATTGATGGCACTACAAACAATTGATGACGCTTCTATATAACCTACTGGATCTATCTAAATTGCTGGGTGGACGATCAGAGTCTATATTGTTTACCACCGAACTAATAATCGATGACAATACAAACAATTGATGACGTTTTTATATAACATTCATTTAAATACCTACTTGACCTATCAGAATTGCTGTGTGGACGACCAGAGTCTATATTGTTTACTACCAAACTAACAATTGATGACAATAGAAACAATTAAGAGCTTTTCTATATAACATTCATTTAAATACGTACCCGACCTAAATTGCTGGATGGATGATCAGAGTATAATGTTTACTACCTAACTAACAATTGATGGCAATAGGAACAATTAATGGCTTTTATTATAACATTCATTTAAATAACTTATGGACTTATCTAAATTGCTGGGTAGACGATCATAGTCTATATTATTTACCGCCAAACTTACAATTGATAACAATAGAAGTAAATAATACTGTTTCTGTATAACATTGATTTAAATACCTACTGGATATTTCCAAACTGCTGGACGGACAACCAGAATCTATATTGTTTACCACCAAACTAACAATTGATGACAATAGAAACAAGAGACGTTCAATATTACATTAATTTAAATAGCTCTGGGCCTATTGCAATTGCTGGATGGACGATCATAGTTGGACCTATCTGAATTGCTGGATGGAAGATCAGAGTCTTTATTGCTTACCAGTACACTAACAATTGATAAGAATACAATCGATTTAGGGCGTTTCTACTAGACACATCTGTAATACTGGTTGGACGATCAGAGTGTATATTGCTTACCACAACACTAACAATTGATGACAGTAGACCCAATTAATGGCGCTTCTATGTAAAGTTCATTTAAATACCTACTGGACCTATCTAAATTGCTGAATGGACGACCAGGGTCTATACTGCTTACCAGTACACAAACAATTGATGACAGGAGAACCAATTAATGGTGTTTCTATATAACATTGATTTAATTAGCTACTGGGCATATCTGAACAGCAGGATGGACGAACAGAGTCTATATTGTTTACAACCACACCAACAATTGACGTAAATAAAGAATTAAGATACTTTTTTTTATATAAAACATTCATTTAGATAGTTTTCTGGACCCATCTGAATTACTCGATGGACGATCAGCGTCTGTATTGCTTACCACCACACTAACAATTAATGACAATAGAAATAATTAAGAGACTTTATTACAGTGTTGCAGACGAAGAGACTCAATCAAACCGAGTCTCCGATTTTCGTGATTTTATGTGTTCTTTGTTTCCAAAGGCGATCCTTTTTTACTTTTATTTTTCTTTATAACATTCATCTAAATAGCTACTGGACCTACCTGAATTGCTGGATGGACGACCAGTCTATATTGTTTACCACCACACTAACAATTGATGACAAAAGAAACAATTAAGAGCGTGTCTACTTATTCATCTAAATAGCAACTGGACCTATCAGAATTGCTTAGGAGGACGACCAGAGGCTATATTGTTTACCGCCACACTAACAATTGATAAGAATAGAAACAAATTTAAAAGAGCGTTTCTATATATAGCATTCATATAAATACACCACAACCTCTTTATAACACTATTGTTAGGGTCCATAGCATAAACCGTGTTAGTTAAACAACGGTGTTATATTCAAACAAAAATATATAGATTATATTGAAAAAATGACCATTTGACAATTGATGGCAACAGAAACAATTGGGAGTGTTTCTATATATAGCAACCACTTAAATACCTACTAGAACTCTCTTAATTGCTGGTTGGACGATCAGAGTCTGTACTGCTTACCACGACACTAACAGATGATAACATTCATTTAAACAGCAACTGGACCCATCTGAATCGCTGGACGGACGACCAGAGTCTATATTGCTTACCATCTTACTAACAACTGATGACAACAGAAACAATTAAGAGTGTTTCTATATGACATTCATTTAAATACCTACAGGTCTTATCGGATTTGCTGAATGGACTATCAGTGTTCCCCATTTCTATCTGTAATGTGTTCTATGTTTCCGAAGGTTTCTTTTTTTATTTATTTAGATTTTTATTTATTTTATTTCAATGCAGCTGGTGTTAGTGCCGTGTGCCGGCCGTAGAACGTCTCCCCGTACTTCACCATAGTGCAGCTTATATTTTCATTTCCTTCGGGATCATTTGACCCATTGTGGTATCTTTGAAGATGAAGTTATGCTCATTTATACGCTAGAGGGCGTAAGCAGTGTTGCAAACTTCACTACTGCTTATGAAGAATCTCAATAAAACCGAGACTCCCATTTTCTACCTGTAATGTGGTCTTTGTTTCCTAAGGCAATTTTTTAGATTTTTATTTTAATATAGTTCTTACCAAGACATTACTTATTAATGATAATAGAAGCAATTATATAACACTCCTTCAACTAGGAACTAGACTCACCGGACTTGCAGAATTCGTGATCAGAGTCTGTTATGCTGACCGCTGCATTGATACTTTATAACAACAGAATCAACTGATGTTATAGAAAAAAGTAAATTATCATCAACTCATTAAGGCAGTTTCTATAATAGACAATGCGCCCATCCGACTTGCACGATGCCTGAATCATTCAGGATATTCGAGCATTAACATGTTTACTTAAGGCGAATAAATGATACACTTTCAGGGAAGGTGCAATCATCAGCATTCCAGCTCATTACGAAAACACGCCTATTCAAATATATTGAAAATTTCATCACCAAAAACTGAGAGTTTTCAGATAAAAATTCTGATATTTTTTATATTACTGATCAAAACATGGATTGTGGGTACGCGTTAGAACCGCCTCGCAGAGGCGGTTCTAACGCGTACGCACAATCTATATTTTTGAGCAGAAATAAGAAAGATACTGTATACCCCTGTAAACCCCAGTTTTACTATATAAAAGTGGGGTTTAAGGGGGGATAAAAAATTATATAGGTATGTTTTCGTGATGTGAATTTTATTAGTTTTCGATGGTTTGCCCGCGCTGAAAGTATTATGGTTGAAAATGCAATAATGTTCACTATTAACACCTGAGAATATGTAGATCTGAATAGATTGAAACACACCGTAAAACCTAAAAAAATGAACGAATCCATTTAACTACGTGTAATAATGTGGCGGTAGAAGGGGAGACAGCGTAGATCGTGACCAGACGCCGCTTACGCCTACACTGTTAATTCAGACCTCTTTGTCCGAAAACTGAGGGGAAATACGTTGGCTATCCTGTGAATAGCCAACTATCTAAGACTTCTTCATGTATACAATGAATACAACATACTCACAAAACTGAAAAAAAAAAAACTAGTGTAGAGTTTTCTGGGACAAACTATCTAGTTTCGGCTAATCAGGCCTCATCAGTGACCCTCATATAAATTTTCAAAAATCGCGGAAAGGGCTCGATGCACAGAAAAATAAACTACGCTATAGTGAAGTACGGGTACACGTTTTAAGCCCGCCAGACGGAAGCTGTAGTGAAGATAAATAGATTCTAATGGAATATTGGAGTCTCAAGTTAGACTAATCTGAGTCTTCGCTGGGCATATATTTCACTGTCTACGCCCCGTAGACAATCTTAATGGCTGTCATTGCACCGGAAGCACTTTATGAAAGGTCATGGATTGATCCAATGCTATTTTCCATGGCCTGCTCAACATTAAAACCAAGTATTAGCTTTCACAGAAAGCTTGCTCTGCACTTAGCAACATTAGTATGCAAAGCGTAGACAAAGCTTTTGGTGAAAACTAATGCTTGTAAGGCAATTTATCTCGTACTGCGGCCTAATAAGAGGACATCGGTAGTAGAGTGAGACCCGGATATATTCCAGTTAAAAGAAATATTTTCTCCAAGTGATCGGTATAGATGCACACGCATAGAAGAAATCAATAGAAGCGTATTCCAGCTGTATGACAGAACAGTCAAGCAAATATCTTCATGACTAGGTCAGTCAAAGAACACGTGATTACCCTTAATAGTAAGACATAGTCAAACAAATATCTTCATAACTAGGTCAGTCCAAGAACATGTGATTATCCTTAACAGTCGAACACAGTCAAACGAACATCTTCTCCAAGAACATGTGATTACCCAGATTGTCGGACACAGTCAAAAGATATCTTCATGACTAGGTCAGTCCAAGAACATGTGATTAACCTCAACAGTCGGACACAGTCAAACAAACATCTCCAAGAACATGTGATTACCCAGATTGTCGGACACAGTCAAAAGATATCTTCATGACTAGGTCAGTCCAAGAACATGTGATTACCCTTATTGTCGGACACGGCCCGCTGTAGATTTATAAAGATTGCTAGCTGGGTATAGACACAGATAGCCACAGTTGTGTTTCAGTAAGTCTAAGTAGAAGGGGAAGGGATATACTTGATATAGGGGGAAGGGAGCAAATCAACATCAAACGTACTTTGTCTCCATTCAAGACGTGTATGACAGCGAAGGTTGTTTGTAAAATAACAAGAGGGCCATGATGGCCCTGTAACGCTCACCTGAGCAACATAGCACTTTGAGAGCCTGATCTAGAACTGATCAAGGCAAACATTCTGATCAAAGTTCAAAATGATTATAACAAAGGTTTCTGCTGATTTGGCCAGGTGACCTAGTTTTTGATACCACGTGACCCAGTTTCGAACTTGACCTAGAACTCATCAAGACAAACATTTTGTGCAAGATTCATGATGATTGCTTGAAAAATGTGACCCGCTAGAGTGATAACAAGATTTTACGCTAATTTGGCCAGGTGACCTAGTTTTTGACCCCAGGTGTTCTAGTTTCGAACTTGACCTAGAAATCATCAAGACAAACATTTGAGCCAGATTCATGATGACTGTTTCAAAAATGTGACCGCTAGAGTGTTAACAAGGTTTTCTGCTGATTTGGCCCGGTGACCTAGTTTTTGACCCTAAGTGTCCCAGTTTCAAATATATCCTAGAACTCAACAAGACAAACATTTTGAGCAAGATTCATGATAATTGCTTCAAAAATGTGGCCGCTAGAGTGTTAACAAGGTTTACTGCTGGTTTGGCCTGGTGACCTAGGTTTTGATACCACGTGACCCAGTTTCGAACCTGACCTAGAAATCATCAAGACAAACATTTTGAGCAAGATTCATGATGATTGCTTGAAAAATGTGACCGCTAGAGTGTTAACAAGGTTTTCTGCTGATTTGGCCCGGTGACATAGTTTTTTATTCCAAGTGACCCAGTTTCGAACTCGACCTATAAGTCATCAAGACAAACATTTTGAGCAAGATTCATGATGATTGCTTCAAAAATGTGACCGCTAGGGTGTTGACAAGGTTTTCTGCTGATCTGGCCAGGTGACCTAGTTTTTGACCCTAAGTGACCCAGTTTCGAACTTGACCTAGAAATCTTCAAGACAAACATTTTGAGCAAGATTCATGATGATTGCTTCAAAAATGTGACCGCTAGAGTGTTAACAAGGTTTTCTGCTGATCTGGCCCGGTGACCTAGTTTTTGACCCCAGGTGACCCAGTTTCGAACTTGATCTAGAATTCATCAAGACAAACATTTTGAGCAAGATTCATGATGATTGCTTCAAAAATGTGACCGCTAGAGTGTTAACAAGATTTTCTGCTGATCTGGCCCGGTGACCTAGTTTTTGATCTCAAGTGACCCAGTTTCGAACTTGACCTAGAAATCATCAAGACAAACATATTGAGCAAGATTCATGATGATTGCTTCAAAAATGTGACTGCTAGAGTGTTAACAAGGTTTTCTGCTGATCTGGGCAGGTGACCTAGCTTTTGACCCCAGGTGACCCAGTTTCGAACTTGACCTAGAAATCATCAAGATAAATATATTGAGCAAGATTCATGATGATTGCTTCAAAAATGTGACCGCTAGGGTGTTAACAAGGTTTTCTGCTGATCTGGCCCGGTGACCTAGTTTTTGACCCCAAGTGACCCAGTTTCAAACTTGACCTAGATTTAATAGAGGAAAACATTTTGAGCAAGTTTCATCAAGATTGGGTCAAAACTATGACCTGTAGATTGTTAACAAGTTTTTCCTTTGATTTGACCTGGTGACCTAGTTTTTGACCCCAAGTAACCCAGTATCGAATTTGACCTAGATTTCATAGAGGCAAACATTCTGACCAAGTTTCATCAAGATTGGATCAAAACTGTGACCTCTAGAGTGTTAACAAACTAATTGTTGACGACGGACGACGGACGACGACGGACGACGGACATAGGTTGATGACAATAGCTCACCCTGAGCTTTTGCTCAGGTGAGCTAAAAATGGCTGAAAATTGCCAGGATCATGAAAAACAACCTTTCTGGGACTTCAAATGAAGAAGAGATGAGGAACAAACATTGACAAAACAAACGCAACACGCGAAACCACTGATGCAAATACAAAGAAGAACTACAACTGAGGACCCGCCTTGGAACCGTCAACAGAAAAAAAAACTACAATCTTCTCTCGTTATCTCGAAGTCCAAGGGACTCTCTGAAATATTTCGAGATATCCGCACTTCGACATATCAGATTTGCAGAATTGAGGAAAAAATAAATGGAACAAACACATTTCACAAATGAATATGTAATTTGACTCCTGAAGTTGAAGATATATTATAACTATTGTGGACAAGAGGAGAAAATTTCTCTTCTTTTCCGCAATATTTTATTATCTGTTGTTAGATTTCCATGTTTAAACAGGGAGTAGATTTTCACTTCGGGATAAGCGGTTATTCGAGATAAGCAAAGTCGAGATAATGAGAGTCGATTGTTCTTGGGATTAAGCCAGTTTTACTTGCGCGGAACATCGCCCTTAATTGTAATACAGCTCCAAATTACAAACGTACATGTATGTTCGGTCTGCAAAACGGTCTTCTACCTACCTAATCAGTTAGACAGTGAAACAGTGAAACAGTGAAACACATATAACTAGAAACACTGTGATGAAACAACAAGGCAAAGGACTCAATGGTGATCTAAGGCCAGGACACAAGAAAACCACGACAGGAGCACGATAAGCCTCATAAAAGACATTGACAGCCAGATGCTTAACTTCTGAAACAAACTGAAGAGGGAGCCGTTATTCAGCCTGAAGACTGACTTACCATTGTCCAATGAAAGAGGAAAGCAAAGTTATCAACCGTGACTGAGTTAACAACCAACCATAAAGTTTACAGCAGAATGACCATGCTGTAATCTATCTTTTTGGTAGCGAGTAACAGTCTTTTAAAATTGTTTCGAAAAATCGGCTTTGCTAAGAATCTTTCTGAATCTATAGACTAGGTCACCATATAATTGAGGTTCGGATTTGACTTTAATTCATGTTCCCATTGACTTGCTTGCAGAAGTGTTTAAGGCTCCCGTACATCATCATAGTGCAGGTTATATTTTATTTCCTTTGGGATCATTGAGCCCGTCCTTGTTATTTTGAAAATCTAATACCGCTTAAGCCGGTGCTAGATGGGGGTGGTGGGGTGGGGGTGGGGGTTTAGTGTGTTCTTTGTTTCCAAAGGCAATCCTTTTTAACTTTTATTCAAACCAGTGTTATATTTAAACATTAATTCGGAATGACGGCGATTAAACTTAGAAAATGTTTACGTATTTGGTGATACCGGTACTTCCGCTTAACCCATTTTAGACTGAATAAACTCTCCCATACTATATATTAGAAGAGTCGAATATAAATTCTAGGTATCTCAGACTTTGCTATTTAGATATGCATAGAGAAAACGGCTAAATAATTTGCTAACAGTGCATTCTGCGGCGTCTGAACATGGGTCTGCACGGTTTGCCAATTACCCTTTTAGGGGTAAGTTCAGGAGTTAAATTTCATTTCGATTATTAAAGTCGCTGACTTGACAAAAAGGTCGCTGACTTGACAAGATGCTCTTACAAAACGTATCAACTGGGAAACATATACACCATAGGATGCAGTACGAGGGATATCGCCATAAAAATGGAAAATTAACAATATCAGAATCAAAGTCGTCCCGTTTGTCATAAAGTTTACTAGAGATTATGTCATTAGATATTGATAAATTTAAATCCAGAAAGGGGGGCTTCGGTGTCAGAGGTATTGGTTTTATTTAACTTTAGTTCCTTATCAACCATTTTAAAAATATTCATTGTCAATACATTTATACTTAGTAAGTTATCGTTAAATTGAATCCTTCAATAATACTTGCCTGATTAAGGAAGGGACAGCATAAAGTCTTTTTCGTAATAAAACAGGGCCAGATCTGCAATAAGGGGGACTTAAATTGTACCCACAGGTACACAAATAATTCGTTGGTATAATTAAGCGCCGATTCGAATACAGATATTTTCAAGAAGAAACGAAAGCGCATAGCGAGAAGTAAAAGAAATATTTCTTAAGAAGATTCTTTCAATTAAATCAAGATGTTTATCTTTAATTAGTTTATGCGGCATTGTTGTATATAATGTAAAAAAAATATTATGTCACTGAGTCGACTAGAGGCTCTAACAAAATGGAATCAGTTGGGTAATATAAACACAATTAACTACCCATCTCTAAAACAAATTCTCATGGTCCCAAGATAGTCAAAAAAGGAAAGAGAAAAGTCCAAGGAGTGCCACAATCAAAAGCCGCTGCCCTTTCCAGACACTCAAGAGGAGGAGGAAACAGACAAAACCAAACTAGCGCAAATCGAACAAAAGTACGAAAAGCACTAAGATTAGCTATCTTCCCCAAGCTAAAAGGACTGAAAAACACAAGAAAAAAATAATACAAGGGAAGACTGAAAACAAATCGCTTTGTAGAATAAACCACAAAGCAACAAAGAGTAAGACTAACACCGGGACCACCGCCTTAGTTACTAAAGTTCGACTGTTGCAAGACAACACAAAAAGACTGTTATGGGACTGATCATTGCACAAAGTACTTTCAACCTTCTTTTCCCTGTTTAGCTTTTCTTTTACAGCCTACATGTACATATCTATATATATGGTAGCAAAATGGTAGTGATATTTCGGTTCAGAGAAAAACAATTGAAAATCAAGCCATGTTTCCAAATTCCAAATTTTAGGTAGTTATTAGGTTGGTTGTAACAGGAAAACGGATTGTCGAAATGTGGAATGTTAAATCTGGTGGCGGCTTGGCAACCAGCCCTAATAAGTCTTATTTCACCTGTATTTTTCATCAATCTTATCCACATATTTATATATATTTATAAGCCTCTCACTGCATTTCCACAATTCTTTTTTCCTTTTACTACCAGCCTAGTAACTACCTAACCAACAGTTCTCTACTAACGGTGATTGTCTAATTTCCACAATCTGCGTTCCTGCTACTACTAACCTAATAACTACCTAATAAATAGGTCCCTATAAACGCTGAAAACGCTAAATTCTTCGTTCAAAAATTTTCGCCTTATACACTCTGGTATACTAATAAATAACGAATAAATCAAATGAACAAGAGAAAACTTCAGACTTTTAAAGAAATAAAATTTTAATCATACTGAGTACGAAAATAAATACTCCAGTATAACGCTCCAAACAATAGCGTTGGGTAAAAAATATAGTCCAAGCCGCGGTCTTTCTAGCAGACAATTCACATGAAATGTCAAGACTTATTTTCTATGAAAAATAAAAAAAAAAAAAAATGAAAATGTCGTCTACTGTAGTTGAGACTGGTGCTTTAAGGGATAAGCTGATTTGTCAGTGGATGAACAAGTAAGAGTTTTAAAAATTCCAAAATGAAAATATAAAAAATGAAAAAGGAACATTAAAAGAAAAATGTATTTCTTGTGTTTAGTGGATCCTGTCTGGCATTGTGATCACTTTGATGATGAAGAGGGTGTTGGCTGGTTTGTGTTTCTTTGCTCTGTGGCTTGCGTTTTGTCTGTCATTATTGTTTGCTTTTTGTCTTGATGTCATGGGTAGGCTATGATCAGCCATTGTGGCTATTCCAGGACATTTCCTGTACTATTTTTAATTTATATCGGATTACCCGCTGTAAGAGGTAAGGCAGTAACAGGTAAGCGACCTTCTAAACATCCCGTAAAGCTGGCTTAGCCTTCCTCCCCCCCCCACCACCACCACCCCCTCCCCCCCCCCCCCCCGTCCCCCACCAGACCCCCCATTCTTTACTGACCGTTTCAAGACAGTACTTTCATTGTGGTACTTTTTGTTAATTGTTATGTAGTGTTTCACTTTTAACATGTATTTTTCTTTTAACAATTATAGAAATTTAAGCTATTCAGTAAAGTTTGGGTAAAATAGTTGCCACCTTTTTGGGGGACCTAGTTGCTAACTCAGCTTGCCATCTGTTCAATTTGTGGCTGCTTAATTGTATTTGTCTTTCTTTCCCTTTGGTGTTGGGGGCTTGATGTGGATCTGACTGTATCAGTTCCTGAGTTCACTTATTAACTTTAGGTTTGAAACAATCTTAAAACTCCATTTAACTGATCATGCTGTAGCAACTAGCAGATTTGTTTATATTACCCATTCAATGTAGTAAACTCGTAGCCCTGACTGCAGACCCTGCTCGTCTGTAGTAAATTAGTAATGTACTAACAAATTTGAAAGATGTTTCTTAATTATATACAAGCGATCCTTTTGCAGTGAATATAAAGGAATTTAATGATCAGGAATCGATACAATTACCTAACACCTTCCGTCCAAGGCAGCAAAGGAAAAGAAGGGCGCACTTAAAACAAGGCACCACAATCAAAATACTACAAGCAGAAAGCCAAAAGGACAGTTTTTCCCAAAAAGTTGGCCAAACGGCTATCCAAAATATATTTTTTTTTCACCAGGACATACATGCAAAGACATACAATGACAGTCATAGTAGACCAAAGCAGGAGCACCGCCTTGGAACGGTCAATACAATTTTACTGGGTGGGTGAAGGGGCTTAAACCGATTTTACGTGGCCACAACCTTTGCCCTTAGATCTGCTGTGGTATACATATTTGTTCAGTCCACGTGAAAGTTTTCAAACATCAGTGCAACATCTCCGAGAACATAAAAATCAAACGAATACAGAGAGATGAAACAACAACAAGGACTCGACAGCAAGAACTAACTGAAATGCTGAAGTAAAAGAAAACCAAAAGCTGGACTTTTTTGTATTTTCACGTTTATGTGTGCCTTTGTTTTAATTTCAGCGTAAAGCCCAACTAATTCATAAGGCATAGAGAATTTCAGGAAACGGCCCCCATCAGCACTATCACTGCTTTGATTATTATCCCTACTGAAATAGATACTAAAATTAAATCAAAACACTATTAGCATAAAATTACGAAGCACTGTGTGTTTCATTATATTAGCAGGTTAATAATGTCTTAGTTTTATTTTAATGTCTATATAAAACAGGATCATAACAAAATATTTTAGCACCGTAACTTGGGACTGGAACCAGTCTAATATCTAGGCAGTAATTGACGCAACAACTTGAGTACCAGGCTCTGTATATATTGACCATTACTTCACAAAAGATGCTTGAGAGAAAAATCAATAACCTCTCATGAGTTAGGTTTCAGTCTGCATTTTCTTGATGTTACATCATAAATATTTACCATGCTTCATCTAAATATTTGCAGACGTTACTTTTTTGCAATTTTTAGCTCAAATAATTGTTTGGCATTTTATTCTAATTATAAGCTACGATGAAGATAACTTCTGAAATTTGTTTAATGTCTATGCCTTTCGGCAATCTTTGCCATTGCTCTGTAAGCACTGTATGAAAGCTTATGGACTACTCAACATTTTATTATAACCAAGTATTAGCTTTCTCAAGACGTTTGCTCTGCGCTGAGCGTAGACAAAGCTTTTTGTGAAAGCTTATACTTGTCAACCTATACATACGACCCAGTTTCAAAAGAAAACTAGAAGTCATCAAAACAAAATAAACGTTAATAAACCTTTTAACAAAGTCTCGTGAACATTCGGTCAAAAACGGACCTTCATAGTGTTAACAAGGTTTTGCTACGGTTTGATCTGATGGCCTTTTTCTTTTCTTTTTTATTATTATTATTAGTAGTAGTATTAGTATTATTTATTCCGTGTGTCACAACCTCAAACCTGATCCAGAAATCATCAAGGTAAACGTTCTCACAAACTTCTATCAAGATGAGGTAAAATTGTGGCTTCAAACGTATACACAAGGTTTTTCTAAGATCTGGCCTAGTGATCTAGTTTGTTTTTTTTTTTTTTTACTCTGTATGACCAAGATTTGCACTTGAATTACATAACGTATGTTTTAAAAAAAAACATCTTACTATTTTACTCGTGCAAAGGATATATCATACACATTATTCGAGACTTCGAACTTAATGTAGTTCATTAAATGAATTCATGATATTATTTTGTAAGGGCATATCGACTGCTCCCAATTGCACATGTGGAGCAGTAGAAACCACGAAGCATTTTCCTTTACAGCGCAATGCTCTTAATGATACTAGACAAGAAACGCTTGATGAAATTTATTCATTTTGTATATCCACGGCTGATAAATTATATTACTTTTTGGTTCGCATGCAAGTTGGGTAGTGGTTAGAATAACGCATATATTTAGATCGGCACAGGCGTGAGCGGTTCAGTCCAGCCAAATAGTATGCCCCAATACCTTTTAAAAAAATTGAATTTTCGCGTTACCTTTTCAAAATACTGGATTTATGAAAAATATGCCTCGGGTAAAAGTTTTTAGGAGAATGAACGCCGACTTCTTAAAAAGGTTTGGAACTGCCCTCTGCTATGTCTGAGTAAAGGGGTAATCTGATGATAATTTCAGTGAATTTCAGTTTGCCTGAAAATAACAGCTTCCACAAATCCCACCTTGACGGACTGTAGCGACAGTTTGCCGTCTGCTCAATGCATAGTTAACGATAAACTATTCTTGTCGTTCAAAATATTCTATGTATACATGTATTCTGCACGGGGAGAATACATTATAAACAACGATAAACATGTAATTATCGTTTTGTCTGTTGTTACTTGCATAAACCCAGTTCCAATCTGTATTATTGGATGAGTTTCGATTGTGTTCAACTCTTTATTCTTTAGACTTATTTACAAGCAGCAGACTGAAACATGCGTGCAAGAAAAAGTTAATGTAACGACACTCCAGATGCACGCATCGTTAAACTTATAATTATATGGACAAAATTTGAAGTCGGCTGTTTACATATATACATCTGAAGGGTGAGATTGACAGAACCGAAAACTAAGTTTATGCTAGAAGCTGATAATTCAGAAAATCTTTATCTATCCAGAGCAAAAACCATAGAAATATGAAAATCCATTCTATAAGAAGTTGGCAGGTGCCTCCTGAACAACTTTCATCAAAGACGTATGTTTCATAAACTCCTATTTAAAAGATATCGCGAAAACTCAATTTTAAACAGATTTTATGCTGCAAAACTTCTTGCTAATTGTTTCCTTAAGTTTATTCTTTCTTGTGACAAACTTTAACAGGAGTTGTGTCAAATTTTCATAATGAGATAAGTTAAATAAACGTCAAAAAGATTGCCTTTGGAAACAAAGAACACACTACGTATTAGAAAATGGGAGTCTCGATTTAATTGAGACTCTCCATAAGCAGTAATTAAGTTTGCAACACTGCTCACGCCCTCTAGCGTATACATGAGCAGAACTCCACTTTCAAATAAACCATAATGGACCCAGTGATTCCAAAGGAAATGAAATATAATCTTGCAACACTGTTTACGCCCTCTAAAGTTGAAATTGAAGGTTTTAAAATAAATAAATATTTTCATAGTCTGAGATTCCAAAGGAAATGAAGTATAATCTTGCAACACTGCTTACGACCTCTAAAGTTGATTTGAAAAGTTTTGAAATAAATAAATATTTTCATTGTCTGAGATCCAAAGGAAATGAAATATATAATCTTGCAACACTGCTTACACCCTCTAAAGTTGAAATGGAAAGTTTTGAAATAAATAAATATTTTCGTTGTTTTAAAATAAATAAATATTTTCATTGTCTGAGATATCAGACAATACGCCCTACAAAGTAGAACACAAGTCCTACAAGAACTTCTAAAGGCTGTTTGATTGTAATCTCTGCTCAAAGGAAGGAAGTGTGTTGTATCGAGCCTCCAGTTTTGACAATTACAGTTTTGATAATTGATCTGCCAACAATAGTGGTGTTCACCTGATACGGCAATTTTGATGTCTACATCTTTGGCAGCTTTTGTTGTATTTGAAGATCATAACCTAAGATAGTAGAAGTGTCAAACTGAATATTTCATCTCTTATGTGTTCAGACGTGTTGAGATAAATAGTTGTTTGCTTATAAAAGCAGATCTGGATGTAGTTTGGAAATCATTCAAAAAATATATTTGGGACAAGCAGGAATTATTGTTTTAATAAATTTAAAGACTGGAATTTACCATCTAAGAATCACAAGTATTTTGTCTGGATTTTACCAAATATAATATTATTTCAAACTGGACTATTCCATTTGAGATAAAAGCGAACGCTGATATTTGGATTTAATTGAAAGGATTATCTTCTGTGACAGCTGGAAACCTTTTTGTGGGCATTAACTTAAATTTGATACTAATTTGATTTTAATATTTAATATTTGTTTCTTGGACATACTTGTATAATTAAGTTATTCTTTTAATTGTTGAGACAGAATAAAATATACACAATAAATTTCAATTTAATCAATTGGTGTTCCTCATTTATTATTAAATCAGACATTTCTAGTATATGTTATGCCTATCAAATATAGTGCATTATATCTGGTGGAGAACGCACGACTATGTGAACTTTGAGGTACCTCAAAAAGTAAGCCAAGCGAGATTCCCCATACTCAACACTGAACAATTTAGAACTTTAATTTGACTTTAAATATGGAACGCCATTTCAACAGAAATTTCTATTACTCAAAAAGGAAGAATGTGTTACCAGTGATTTTTATTTGATTCATCCAACCATGAATCTACATCAAAATTCAATAAAGGATACTTACAGAGAAAGAAAAAGTCGAAAGCAAAAACAACGAGACCAGGAAAGAATGAAACATGTTTTATGAACGTAAGTCGATATGCTTACAGTTTCCATTCTCTTCAGTGAATGGTGATGAACTTCACACATTAACAAACAGATCTGTTTTAATTCAATGTTCAGGATTAGACTTAGAAAGTCTTCAAAGTGATAACATCTGGCTAAACTTCAAAATGGAAGATCTGGAAAATAATTTCAAATTAAGTGAACAAAAATTCAAACTTGCACAAGATGAAATTTAAGAACTCAAACATAATTTTTAGAAGAACAGACAAGATCTATGAATCTACAAAGAGAAAATTTAATCTCCAGTCAAAACTTGATAATGAGAAAGATTTACGTGTCCTTTTATGCACTTATCACGTTTCGTAATGTTTTCTACTTTAAACCATTAAAGACCGAATAAACTCTCCCACACTATATAATGGTCCATTTTCGATTTTAGGTATGCCAGGCTGTATGATGTAAATATTCCTAAAGAAAAATGGTTGAACTATCTGCAAACAGTGGAGACCTGATCAGAGGCCGCATTCTGCGGCATCTGACCTGTGTCTGCACTGTTTGCCAGTTACACGTTTAGGGGTCTCTAGTCTTCAATGGGTTAGATGGGATTAATAAAAAAATAGAAGAAAACAGATATAGAAAAAGCTCACGTGCTCAGGAAATCACTAAACGAACTACTATCAAAAGCCTGGAAAACATCATACTAAGTGTAGAGCAGAATTAACTGCCAGTGAACAGATATCCAACTTTACAAGCTATCTCCTGTATGTAGTAAATGTGGCAGCATACCACCACAAAAGGCACCTCAGTGTCCTGCAAGGAGCTGTTTATGTGAGGATACTGCTCCATCAAATGACATCACACTTTTACATGTACGCACAGATGTGGTGGTTGTGGTGGTCCACGAGATTCTTGCTACAAATAAGCACTGTCAATATTGCAGTGGCACTGGTCACTTACATAATGTTTATTTGCAGTAACGTTTTGATGAACTTGGGTATTAAATTACAGCTTAGTAAATTCTACTTATTTCGAATTGCGTGGACAAAAATAAAAAAAAAAAAGAAGGAGAGAACTCTTATGCCGCAAAATTTCTTGCAAATTGTTTCTAAAACTTTTGCGACAATACTTTAACAGTGGTTGGATTAAATGTTCATAACATATAAATTAAAGTTGAAATAGCAAGTTTTTAAATAGATAAATAAATGAATATTTTCATTGTCTAGGTATCAGGTCATAAGTCCTACAAGAACTACTAAAGGCTGTTTGATTGTAATCCCTGCTCAAAGGAAGGAAGTGGGTTGAACAAGTTTGACAATTAATCTGCCAATAAAAGTGATGCTCACCTGATATGACAATTTCGATATCTACAGCTTTGGTATTTTTGATGTACTTGAAGATCATATCCTAAGATGGCAGATGTGTCAAATTGAATATTTCATCTCATATGTGTGCAGGCTGTTGTAATAATTATTTGTTTGCTTATAAAAACTGGTCTAGATATAGTTTGGAAATCATGCAAAAAATACATTTTTGGGAAAAGCAAGAATTCTTGTTTTAGTAAATTTGAACACTTGATTTTTCAGTCTAAAAATCACAAATTTTTAGTCTGGATTTACTACCTATATTATTATTTCAAATTGGACTATTCCATTTGTGATAAAAGTGAAATCTGATATTTAGATTTAATAGAAAAGATTATCTTCTGTGACAGCTGGAAAGGTGGCACTACTCATATATGTGAGTACTGACTTAGAATTGACACTTTATTTGATTTAATATTTTTGTTTGGACTCTTTGCTTATTCAGACATAATTATATAATTTAGCTAATTGTTGAAACAGACTAAAAGTACATAATAAATTTCAAATAAATCAATATTGGCGTTCCTCATTCATTTTCAAATCAGACATTTCTAGTATATGTTATGTCTATAATCTATAGTGCATAATGCAGATAAAACTACGACTTCAGCTGTTGTCAAGGCCTTCTGTGTATACCGCAACCAGTATTGCATCACAGGGGTGGATTCAGAGGGGTTCAAGGGGGAGGTTTCAGTTGAATTCCCTTTGACTTCCTTTGACTCAATAATTCATTTTCATGGGAAATTTTGAATAAATTTGATAAGGGTGGGATATCTTATTCAAACCTCTTTTTCTTTACTTATACTTTTCTTAAACAAATCCATTTTACCATCTACAAGGGCCGACCGGAAAATATACTGGCATATCGTGCCCCTGTCTGTCCACATGCAGCTATCAACGTATTTCATACACGAGCGAAAACTACATTGTATCGCCTACTTTCAATGAGAAGTGTGTATTTTGAGCATTTAAACAAGGTAGGTGTTAGGGCTACCATGGACTCGAAGCTGGCGGAACACAGCCCTGTAAGCATTCTTTATAAATCTATAGCGGGCCGTTATCGGCCCGTCAGGGTAGCTGACGGGCCGATAACGGGCCGCTATGGATTTATAAAGAATGCCAGCTGGGAGATCTGCAATAAACATTCCTGCTTTTAGAGGATTAAAAAACCTTGCCACATTTTCAAAAGGTTGCAGAAAATTTTTTCTAAAGCATGCATTTCCCTATCAACCTTTTATAGCTAGGTTTCACAGTTTAGGGCAATGAGGGACAAATCTAGGTAAGGGAGGCCGCTGAAGAAGAGTCCCTTACAATGTGTTTTTGTGAACAAAGATAGCAATCAGTTTAGCATCGGTAAAGCGTCTGCACATCCGATTTTACACGAGCAAAATAGGTATGAGCAAGGTAAGTGTTAGATTGGTGCCAAAACAGCTGACAGAAGACCAAAAGGCATCCAGGTTGTCCATAACAAAAGAACATTTGAGGCGTTTTAACCATGATGAAAGTAAGGACTTAACGCTTAGCACTCTGGGTAAAATTTTCAGCAGACGACATTTTGAAATATTTTTCTTATTTTTCCCAGAAAACAGGATTTGACATTTCATGCAAATTGTCTCCTTAGGAGACAATTTGCATGAAATGTCAAATCCTGTTTTCTGGGAAAAATAAGAAAAATAACATCATTTTGTCGTCTGCTGAAAATGCCCAGAGAGTGGTAAAGGTTAAACTGTTTTGTCACTGGGGATGAAATGTGGGCTAATTATGCTGAACCTGAAACAAAAGTTAAGTTAAAGCAGTGGAAACAGCTGGTTCCCCACCTCCCAAGAAGTTTAAGCTATCTCCATCTACTGGCAAGGTTTTGCTGATTGCTTTTTGGGATTAATGTGGAATAATACTGGCTCATTTCATGTCAAAAGATCGAACTGTGACTACTAAATACTAGTCAGAAGTAATTTTGCATGACAACCACTCTCATACTGCCTCATCTACAGTGGAACTTCTCAACTCCTTCAAGAGCCAATTCTTGTCCCTCCCTCCCTACAGACCAGACCTTGGCCCTGCTACTTTTAATTGTTTCCAGAACTGCCAAAAGGCTTGCTGGAATTAAATATGAGACCAAGGCGGCTTTGATTTCAGCTGTTAATCGGTACCTCAGCAGTAGGTCTGCTTCATTATTTTGCAGAGGGAATACAAAAGTTCTCACAAAGATGGCAAAATTATATAGACGTAGGTAGGGAATACTTTGAAAAAGAATAAATAGAATTCTTGAAAACTATTTAACGGTTTTTGAGAAAGAACAAAAAGTCCGGATATTTCCCTCATATGACTGTGTGTAAAATTGCTAGATGAGTAGCTAACAGTGTAGACCCAGATCACACGCCACAGACCGCAGCGTCTGATCGAGGTCTACACTGTTTCCGAATACGTAGAGTGTGTACGGTAAATTGATCAAATCGAACCCTCAAAGAAATCATCCTGGATCCGCCCCTGGGTTATTCACTGTTCAACTATTACTCATTAATACATAAATAAATGATTATTATTATTATTATTATTATTATTATTATTTATTTATTTATTTATTTATCAATTTATTTTGAAGTAGTAGTAGTAGTAGTTCTGCTATCATTACTGCTAGTAGTAGTAGTAAAGTAGGACTGGTATTATTATTATTATTATTTATTTATTTATTTATTTATTATTAATAATAATAGTAGCAGTGATAGTAGTAGTAGTTGTAATAGAGTAAAATAATTATTATTATTGCTAACAAAATTATTGCAGCGATTCCAGGGCAGCAATCCAGAGAGAGACAGAGAGAGAGTAATCCGAAAAAAAATGATATAACACAATAAGAGTTCCTTGTTGTATATGTACATATTTTTAAACACGCTTCCAAAATAATGACCTACATCTCACTAATCTCATCAAAGCATATCAGTCTTAACCCTTAAAGCGCCAAGAAAAACTGCATCTGAAAATGTCGTCTGCTTATGTCGTCTGCTGCATCTTCTTGCAAACTTTTCAAACTTACATTTTGCATATAGGCAAACAGTGTGGACCCAGATCAGACTGCTCCTAAAGGAGCAGTCTGATCTGGGTCCACACTGTTTGCAACAATGACTTTTAAAGTAACCGGCAGAAGACAAAGCAGACGACAATAGTTGTGATTGGCGCTTTAAGGGTTAATAAAAGGCATGCATTAAATACCTTATCTATATGAGCCATAAACGTGTGAGAACCTTTCTTCAGTCATGTGCGTCCAACGAACACTGAAGTCATTCTGTGCATCCGCGCAGTCTGATCGGAGTCTTAACTGTCCGCATGAAGATACTTTGCATCCTTGGCTATCCAAAATGCGCTCAATGAAAATTCAGATCAGACTGCGCGAATGCGCAGTCTGATCTGAATCTTCGCTGAGCGTACATGTCCGAAGGTACGTTTTATGATTTTGCAGCTCAGATCAAGTCAGTCTTAATGAAAGACATGCATTACATATACGTTATGTATAGGATTGTTTCTACATGATGATGTACCTAAAGCAGGGCTTTCATCTCCTTTATGCCGGCCTCCGTGGCTCAGTCGAAAGACCATCCGACTGGTGATCAGGAGGTCGCGGATTTCATCCCTGCCGGGTTCGGCCACATGCTTTTATTGAGACTGATCATGAAATATTTTCTACGGTCATTCTGTTCCTTCCGCTGATTCAAGAAGGGCAGTTGTCAATTTTTGGCGAAAGAATGTGCACAAGAATTGGTTGGAAAAGTACAGTTAGGTAAACTGGCCGACTCGACATGACTTTAATAGGGTTTACTTGGCCGTTAAGCTCCATACTAACCAGAACAATGATCATCTCTCTTCTGTATACATGTATGTAAGGCCTTCCGCTGATTCAAAAAGTGCAGTTGTCACTTACAGACAAACGTATGTGCACGAATCACTGATTAACCTCTTAGAGGACTATGCCTGCTTAGGAAATAGTGTGCGCACGTTAAATGGCCGGTTCGATATGATCTTTATAGTGTTGAGTGGGCCATTAAACTCAAACTCAAACTCAAACAGCGCTAACAGAAACATCATATTACTGCGACCAAGGAAGGGCTTTTAAAGCTTCTAAAGAAGATTAACCCAGGCAAAGCCTATGGAGCATATGGACCAGATATGATACTTGCGCGAATCCTATGAGATCGCCCTAACCTTCACTATCATCACGATAACACGCCTATATAGTTTTGACCCCCTTAAATCCCACTTTTATACAGTAAAACTGGGGTTTACAGGGGTATACTTTAATTTTCTTATTTCTGCTCAAAACATAGATTGTGGGTACTCGTTAGAACCGCCTCGCCGAGGCGAAATATGAAAAATACCAGAAGTTTTCATTTTCGGTGGTAAAATTCTGAATATATTTGAATAGGCGTGTTTTTGAAATGTATTTTGCCAGAGTACCCACTGAGTATCTCTGATTAGCATCTGCTGCAAGCTTCAAGAGCATATAACCACCAACAATGTCATGCGCACCTGGAACAACATAAGATCTTGACCGACTGTCAAAATAGTTTCAGGACCAGACGAAGCTGTGAGATCCAGCTGTTAACAATTGTTCGTGAACTTGCCCAGACAGTGACAAGGGAGGACAGACGGACCATGTAATCCTAGCCTTTTCTAAAGCCTCTGACCGCGTTCCACACCAGAAGCTCTCGGGAAAGCTGGATCATTGCGGGATTAGATGTCAGACACACACCTGGATCGTCCTTTTTGACAAGACGAACACAACAAGTAATCATTGGGAGTGCATGCAGAATGGGAAACAACATGGGACATGCCATTCCACCCCGACCAATGTAACGTGTATCGGGTAACCAAGATGCGATCCCCACTAAGCGTATTTACCAACTGAAAGGACAACAACTTGAAGAGTTGATACTTCCAAGTACTTGGTGAAAACCTGCCCAGCAATCTGCAGTGGAAAGGTCACATAGACCGGACTGTGAAGAAAGCCAACAGCACCACGAGCTTTTTATGTAGAAGCCTCCGGGTAAGGAAGCACGACACCAAGTCAGCAGCCTACTTTACTTTTGTCCCAGCCCACATAGAGTACTGTGCATCAGTCTGGAATCCTAATACAGCTCAGTCATAGAACAAAATACAGCCTAGTCAAAGAACAAAGTCGAAATGGTTCAACAAGAACTAGAGTTACCCATTCCAAAAAGTTGAGACAGTTCCTACAGAGGCTTTCGAATTCAGTTGCTTTCCTAGAAGTATACCGGTTTGGAATAATTCTTTGCCAGTTTCTATCGCCGCGGTTCACTTCAAGCAGAGACTGTCTTTTCTTACATTTTAGCATGGTGAGAGGCAAATGTTAGAAGGCTCAAAGGGTCTTCGGAGCTGTGCAGGTTGGGCGACCATACCCAGAATCAGTTACTTTAGCTGGATTGCACTCATCACGAAAACATATCTATATAATTTTCACCCCCTTAAACCCCACTTGTATATAGTAAAACTGGGGTTTACAGGGGTATACAGTATTTTTCTTATTTCTGCTTAAAATATAGATTGTGGTACTCGTCTTCTGTCTTATATTTTTCAAAATGTCATTTTTATACATTTTCTTTGCAACCGCCACCATTTTACATGACGTATTATATGGTCTCAAAATGAAGAACTATTTTACATGACGTATCACATGGGCTCTCCAAGAAGAACTATTTTTCATGACGTCTCACATGGTCTCTCCATAGAGAAATATTTTTTTCCTGACGTATCAAATGGTCTCTGCATATAGAACTGTTTTTCTTGACGTTCACATAGTATCTACACGAAGAACATTTTTTTCATGACTTCTAACATGGTCTCTCAATGAAGAATTGTTTTTTCCTGACCTATCACGTGGTCTCTCTATGAACAGCTATTTTTGTATGACGTATCACACGGTCTCTCCATGAACAACTGTTCTGCATGACGTATCACATGGTCTCTCAATGAAGAACTATTTTTCCTGACGTATCACATGGTTTCTCCATGAAGTTCTGTTTTTCGTGACATATCACATGGTCTCTAAATGAAGAATTTTTTTTTTTTTCATGGCGTTTCACGTGGTCTCTCCATGAAGAACTACTTTTCATGACGTATCATATGGTCTCTTGATGATAACTATTTTTCATGACGTATCACATGGATTCTCCATGAAGAACTGTTTTTTATATGTATCACATGGTCTCTCTGTGAAGAACTACTTTTCATGACGTATCACTCCATGAAGAACTATTTTACATGACGTAACACTAATAACATGTTTTCCTGAGTGCCAAATACATGAATATTAAAGTTCATTATGACATGCTAATACATGGCTCTAGACCAGAGGTATTTCCAGACAAATGTTTTCCTTATTTCTTATTAAAACATGTGCTGTGGGAATTCATTAGAGGCACCTCGCAGAGGCGTTTCTAATGATTTCCCACAACAAATTTTGTTGGAGAAATAAGGGAGAAAAAACTCCAAGACATTATGGTTGAAAAAATGCCGATTAAGAGTAATGTCAGTCTGACATTGTTACTAAACAAATGAACTGCAACGTCAGAAACATCCCTTGGACATGTACGTCCAGCGAAGATTCAGATCAGACTGCGCAGTCTGATAAGAATCTTCATTGGGCGAATTTTGATAAGCAAGGATGCAAAGCTTCCTCAAGCCAACAGTTAAGGCTCTGATCAGACTGCGCGGATGCAAAGGCTGATTTGAGTCTTCGCTGGGCGCTTATGTCAGGACAGGAGGCATGTTTTCTCACGTTGCGGCTCAAATATTTTGGCAACTGGGCGGATTTGTCAGTGCACATTCCTGCAAATATTTGCGAATATGAGAGTGATATGACATTGATAGCATTGCCAATACACAGTTTTCCTAACCCGCAACATTTTTGTTTACCTTGCATTGCGATAATTTTCAGAGTAAAACTGATTTAACCCATTGTAGTCGGGAGACCCCTAAACGGGTAATTGGAAAACAGTGCAGACCCAGATCAGACGCCGCAGAATGCGGCGTCTGATCGGGGTCTCCACTGTTTGCTAAAAGTTTAGCCATTTTTCTTTAGGAATAACTAGATCTTATAGCCGGATGTACCTAAAATTGAAATTGGACTCTTCCAATATATAGTGTGGATGAGTCTATTCAGTCTACAATGGGTTAAGCCCAAAGTAGTTTTCCTACTGACCGTTCCAAAGCGGTTCCTCTGTTGCAGTTATTTGTTTGTGCGCTGGTGGATTTACATGTGGCGTTTTTTTTGTTGTTGTTTTTTTTTTGTTGTTGTTGTTGTTGTTTTTTCTTACTTTTTTCTTTTTTTTTTTTTTTTTTTTTTTGTTTGTGTGTGTTTTTTTTTTTTTTTGTTTGTTTGTTTTTGTTTTTTTTTGTTTGTTTGTTTTTGTTTGTTTTCTTTTTTTGTTTTTGTTGTTTGTTTTTTGTTGTTGTTTTTTTTTTTTTTTTTTTTTTTGTTGTTGTTGTTTTGTTTTTGTTTGTTTTTTTTTGTTTTTTGTTTTTTGTATTTTTTGGGGGGGTTTCCCTTATTTGTTCCTCATCTCTCCTTCTTTTGGTGCCTCAAGAAGACTATGCTTCATGAGTGTTGCATTTCCTGGGTATCTTCACTTACCGTATTCGACCTAATTAACGCACATACCCCTATAGGCGCACAGTCAAGCAATTCCGTACTCTTCAGATTACAGCCCAGTATACTTTTTTGTCTACTTCTTTATAGAGGCATATATGTTGTGGGTACCCATTTGAATTGCTTCGACTTGCCGATGCAATTTAAATGCGTACCCATAACATATACTTTATAAGTTAAAACAGGGAGAAAATAAAACATACAAAAACATCGCATAAGCATCATTTGATAAGTCCTTCGCTGATTTTTTTAAGTGTACCCTTTGGTAGGTATTTTGGAAAAACCTAAGCGCACAGTGCGGTAATTAGGTCATTTCATACAACTTGTAATGACCACTGATTTTGAAAGGAAAGATGAATTTATAAACGCCTAGCATGCAGGGTAAAAATTCATCAGACAATATTTTGAAATAAGGAGACAATTAGCATGAATGCCAAGGTCTATTTTCTGGTGAAAATAAGAACAAATTTTACCAGTCTCTTGTCTGCTGAATGCGCCCTGATAGTGGCAAAGGTTAACGGATTGCGTCATGGTTTTAGGTAAGGGCAGTAATCATATATATATATATATATATATTTTTTTTTTTTTTTTTTTTTTGACATTAAAATCTACAGCTTCATCTTGTTTACATGAGAAATTATTTATTTATTATATAGCCAAGTAAACCTACTGTGGTTAATTTGATTTTATTGTTTTATTTATTATTGATATTGATCTTAATACATTTTATGTTTTTGTTTATTTACCGTATTTCATTTTTAGCTTCATATGTGGGTTGATCACATTGTATTGTCTGTTACTTACGTTATACATTCTGCTACGTACGTGATATGACAGCATAGCGTATGTAGGTTAAAAGTGACACCTTTTCTTGACACGATGATGTTATATTTAAATTAATAGCCCAGCTTATTTCTTTGATACTTGGAAAATACTCCTACAAGAAATATATAACAGACCTTCCCATGTTGTTGTCACTGGGTCTTGTAAGCACTGTAAACATGGTTTCCAGTCTTACTATTTACGTAGGTTACAGTATTTACCATAAATACTGGGACCAGAGGACTTGTTAAGGAGGAGTATTTGGTGATAATTTTGGGATAATTTTCTCCATAAAAAAACATATGTTGTGCCGAGGCGCTTCTAATGAGTACCCACAACATATGTTTTTATGGAGAAATAAGAAAAAAATTATCCAATAATTATCACCAAATACTCCTCTTTAACAAGTTCTCTGGGGACACTTTAACTTCCTAGCATACTTGCCCGAAAGTTTGAATAATTATAATTCACTACTTTTGATGAGTACAAACACTTCTAGATGAGAGTCAAGCAAGACAGACCCTGGTCCGATGCCACATTCTGTTCAAACTGTTTCCAAAGAGACAAAACAGTCGTACCGAGGCGCTTCCTTTGAGCACCACATGTTGTCACTACATATATATTCGTTGAGAAATAAGAAAAATATTTATCTGATACCCCACTCTTATTCAACACTTTATTGGGCAAATTAGCATCTACTGTAATCTCCTTCATTGTGGAGAAAGAGTTTGGTCCTTTAGAAGAGGGTTGGATTGGGGTACAGGTTGGAAATGATTATTGCACATTCTGTATTTTCCCTGGGACACCGTAAATCCTAACCATACTTGTCCCTAGGGAGCAAATTCTTTCTTTTTAGAGTAGACCCCTTTTCAGAGGGAAAAGCAATTTTCCCTGTAGTCATCGACGTTAATCTATTTGTATTTCTGCATAACTCAAAGCATATACTATTTTCCCATATCAAAACCGTAATCATCCTTACGGACCACATGAATACGTGGTCTGATCAGGATCGCTGTTCAACACAAATGCTCTGCACAATCACTTATCTGTGTATGCGAACTTACAGAGCCCGGAGCAAATTGCGTGTATGCACAGACCTTAATTGGTTTTCATTGTTTACGCATGAGCGAAAACCATGATGCGAATATACGGTTTACACTTAGGCCCTCTCTGCTACGAGGATCGTGCAAAAAGTTCTGTCACTCATACGCTTCCTTAGTTTTTTTCCCAGGTATATTTTAAAATGCTTCACTGTACTTGAATGGTGTGTTGAGTAGCTAACGATACCCGTTTATTTCGTGCAAATTGCTTTCCAACTGACCGAGTAGTTTCAAATTGAAATACAGTCGACTCTCGTTATCTCGAAATCCAAGGGACTCTCTGAAATACTTCGAGACATCCGTACTTCGACATATCAGATTTGCAGAATTGAGGAAAAACTAATTAGATTAATCACATTTAACAAATATATGAGTAATTGGACTCTTGAAGTTAGAGATACATTGAAAATATGTGGAAAAGAGGAGAAATTGGAGCAATTTCTTCTCTTTCCCACAATATTTGATATGTGTTGTTAGATGTTCATATCTAAACAGGGACTGGATTTACACTTCTAGATAAGCGGTTATTCGAGATAAGCGATGTCGAGATAACGAGAGTCGACTGTAGATGCAGTCATATACACTGACCAATTTACTTGTTACATTGGAACATGGACCAGAAGACTGAAATTCGTAGCTATATTAAATGCCGCATTAGGCTTAATATAGATTCAAAGCAGATATTTAATGAATTGTGTGGTATATATGGACCTCAGGCCATTTCAATGCGCACAGTTTTAGGTGGGTTAAAGCTTTTAAAGCTGGGAAATTTTCTGCTGAAGATGATACCCGTCCTGGAAGGCCTAAAACCTCTGTTACCAAGGCTAACATCGCTGCTGTAAAGATTGTGGTCGAAGAGGATGCGCGATTGTCTGTCAAAGATATAGCTAGTTGTATTGGCATATCAGAAGGCAGTGTGCAAACAATTCTGAAAAAGCGTTTGGACCTGAGAAAGGTTTGCGCTAGGTGGGTACCTCATTTGCTCACTGAGGTGCAAAAGACACAACGCCTTAAATGTGCCCGGGAACTTTTGAAAACATACAAAGGCTGTAATAGTCGGGTTATTTCTAACTTGCAAACATGTGATGATGCCTGGGTGCACATGTTTGAGCCACAAAGAAGGGCTGATAATAAGCAATGGAAGCAAAAAGATCCAAAAAAAGCCCATGTATTGCCAAGAAAACTGTAAGTTCGAAAAAGATGTTGTGCGCAAGTTTCTTTAATTCAAGTGGGCCAGTCGTTCAAGTGCCTTGTCCATCTGGTCATACAGTCACTGGCCGATTCTACAAGAATTCTGTACTGAAGAAAATGAAAGAGTTTTACAATAAGAAACGACCAAGCAAAGGATGATCAGGAGTCCACCTTTTACATGACAACGCCTCTTCTCATAAGTGTAAGGTTGTCAAGTCTTTTTTGGCTTCTGAAAAGGTGAAAGTTTTAAACCATCCACCTTTTTCACCTGACCTGAGTCCCTGTGACTTCTTTTTATTTCCATGACTTAAGAAAATACTTTCTGGAAATAAGTATACGTCTAGAAGTTCTCTTGGCAGCGCTATTTATCAGTGTCTCCAACAGATACCAAAAGAAGACTATTTATCTGCTTTTCGCGACTGGGTAAAAAGGTTACAAAAATGTGTTTCAGTAAAGGGGGGAATACATACTTTGAAGGTTTGTAATAAAAATATGTTTGATAAAACGCAGCACTTAAGTAATCCGAACCAAGAGACAAAACTTTTTGCAGGACCCTCGTAAAGAAAGCCAGAACCAAGTATACAGCCTCAGGAAAAGGTTCGTATAATTTTGTCAACTCCGCTGAAGAAAGCCAGAGCCAAGTATTTATATCCTTAGGAAAAGTTTCGTATATTTCTGATACGCTATAAGCCAGTTACTACTGCCTTGTTGTACAGGCGAATTGCGCTGGCTCGGATCAACCTGTGTCTTATCAGTTCATGTCTACTTGGAACTCAGATAATTTGGGCTTTGCAAATACTAACTATGCTGCAAACGGTGTCGATCTTATATCGGACTGCGCAATGATCGACGCCATTTGAATACGCTATAAAACGACTTTTCGCTTGTCGCTACATCACATTAATGTACGCCCACAACAGTACTGCAAGTTAACACTTACCATGCTAAGGGAATATTCAGCAAACGACAAACTGATGATATTTTTTCTTATTTTTCCCAGAACACAGGTTTTTACATTTTCCTGAAAATTGTCTCCAATGGAGACAATTTGCATGAAATGTCAAAACCTGTTTCTAGGAAAAAAAATAAGAAAAAAAATTCAATATGTCGTCTGCTGAAAATTTTACCCCGAGTGCTAAGCGTTAGTCATGGTTAATAGAGATCAGTTTTCCGATATCAGTTACCGTTTTTTTTTTGTTTTTTTTTTTTTTTTTTTTTTTGTTTTGTTTGTTTTTTTTTTTTTTTTTTTTTGTTTAGTTTTTTTTTGTTTGTTTTTTTGTTTTTTGTTGTTGTTTTTTTTTTTGTTGTGCGTGTGTGTTTTTTTTTGTTGTTTTTTTTTTTTGTGTGTGTGTGTGTGTGTGTGTGTGTGTGTGTGTGTGTGTGTTTTTGTTGTTGTTGTTGTTTTATTTTTTATTTTTTTTTTTTTTATTTTTTTTTTTTTTTTTTTTTTGCAGTTTTTTTTTTTTTCAAGAGATGGCTCTTGATACTTTTAACATATATTTAAATAACGGTGTCAAAAGCACTAACTAACGTAAGTCTTGTGTACTTTGCAGGCATGCAAGTTCACTTCCCCTTCGAGCAGGGTGAACCAGTTTCTTCATGTACTCAGACTGACTTAGTAGAAACATATACTAGGGCATAGTGGATATACTGACGGCCGCTACCACCACCACAAAATAATAATGAAACACTTCTGATTATTAACTAATTTTCTTCTATTATAATAAGAATATCTTTACATGTTGGTCCACAGTTTCTTGTATGTATGTATGTAATGCGTTCAAAAACAAATAGCATCAGGTGTTTGAAATGCATAATCTGTGTCTAAACGTGTTTCTTTGCAATGTTAACGTAATTTTTACACATTAATCCCCTACGAAACCTTCTGGACGAGAAACAGCAAATTCTCTATGATGTCTTCACAGATTTCAAGAAAGTCTTCGACAGAGTGTGGCATAAATTCCTATGGGTAACTATGGGGAAATATAACATCAAAACCAATCTGTCCATGTCACAGAGCGTCTGTACGATAAAGCCACTAAAACAGTTGTTCTGGACCACAGTTGAGGAGAGACACTGATGTCTTCTATCACCGACACTCTTAAACATCTTCCGCGGAAGGATAATGACCAATGCCTTAGCAGAACATGAAGGGAATGTCAACAAACATTGGAGACAGAGTGCATGTAATTGTCAACATCCGATTCGAGATGACATTGCTAGAATCGCTAGAGAGAATCAAAGCGCCAAAAGGCACTGAAATGACAGATTCTATCAGAAATTCATGCCGGGGTTCGCTATTTTAAAGGACAGATTTTTGAAAACCCGTCCAAGAAAAAGGTTTCACATTTGTTTAAAAATGTAGTACTACAAATTCAGATATCAAATGCTTGCAGAGGTATATATATATAGTGCCATGAAGTTCCACTTGATGTTTTGAAGTTTCAAAAGAAATATTTTGTCTCAAAATGTTGCAAAAAGCCAGTTATCACATGCAATAAAGAGCTAAAATTGTGATAAATTCTCTTCAATAACTTAATACCTGTACTTAAAAAATGGTTGCAAATGACGGCATTAAATTTGCTGTGCAAACCTGCAAATTTAAAACAAGATGCGAACCTTTCGTTGGGTTCTTTTTAAAGAAGCCAACTTGTTGTCTACTTTCACTTTCACAATCGAGCGTTCAATAAGAGGAAATAACCAAAGTAGCAATAGAGATTTTCAACACCTTCCTTTTTTTCTGATAAATAGTTACACTTTAAACCCAAGCATCCTTTTTATTAAAATGCCGCAGATAAAATATTTTAATGTTAAGCAAATCAACAACAGCGAGATTACATCTTGTAATGTTTGACTAAAGCCCTGTCCCTTTAATCCGACAGTATTGAATTTTTTACACACGTCAGACAAATGGGCAAGTGCTCTGTGTAAAAGTTTTATCATACCATATTTTGAAATATTGTCTTTATTTTCCCAAGGAGACAGCATTTGACATTTCATGCTAGCTGATTCCTCATTTGAGACAATTTGCATGAAATTATGTTTTACGGTAAAAAATATCTGCTAATTTTTGACACGCGGATTATGAGGCAGCGCCTGTTCTATTAATAGCTAACAACAAATTGCGCAGATCAACCTTACAACCTATATATACAAAACGCACTCAGATAATATCGGAGAAAACACTTTGCAGCATGATTATGAGCACAGCCTTTTTTTCTTTTATTATCAAGCATAAAAAATCTTCAGAATCTAATTTGGAGAGTAATAGCTGATTAGACAGTGTTTATATTGCTGGTAACAGTGGCTTACGGTCTAGTTTCTCGCGCCACGTCTTTAGTCCAGCGCAGGCGTATTGATACACAAGTATTTTGATATGTTAACCCTTAGACTGCATACAACGACTGTAGCAGATGTCAATTTTATTTTTTGTCTTATTATATCAGAGAATTTCATGCGATTCATCCGTTGGCAAACAATTCATATGAAATGCTTAGTCTGGTTTTCTCTGCAAATAAGGGAGAATTCTGAATGTCGCCTGCTTTAAAAATTGCACGGCGCTATAAAGATATTAATAGCATCGGACTACATTTTGAGCGGACACATATTTCAGTGGTAGTGAAAGCCGGAAGCAACTTGAGAGCCGGAAGCAACTTGAGAACGCTTCTGCCAGCAAGGAATGACAGATAGAAATCTGTCATTAAAAATGAGCTTAAAGGACTGATTGATAGTCAAAATATCAAGGCCTGCAACGTAGAAATCGGACCAGAGAAGACAAAATGACTATTTTCACTGCCTTTAACCTTCCGCCAAAAGGGTATACATGTACTGCTGGGTAAATAGAGATCTTTTAATCGATGGTCTGAGCTGGATTCGAACCAGCAACCTTCTGCACCCATCAAACGCTCTGACAGTCCGTCTCGGCTACTCTCTTTCAAGAACGAAAAAGAGTTTCAAATACAGTCGAACCTCAATAACTCGAACATTTTGGGACCACGTAAATTTGTTCTAGACATGGGTAGTTCGAGCCACTGAGAGTTAATCATAACGCCAGGCCAGGAGACAAATGAATATAATTCAGAGATGTCTTTTCGATCTTCTATAAAATTATGGTATGTTGAGTGTATTCATTAGAATGACTCCGACATACAGTTGATGATAAAATAAGAAAACTTCCCTAAAATAGCCATAAATATTTGCTTTCTTCCTCTGTCCCTTTCTTCAGTGACACTAGACGTTATTGACTTAAAGTTTTGAACATACAACGCTTAAGTATGTTAGCACTAAACATTGACTGTATGCCAACATTAACCTTCACAACTCTATTGGTAAATTCGGCGGAAGACAAATGGAAATATTATTCTTATTTTTAACAGAAAATATGTTTTGACATTTCACGCAAACTGTCTCGTAAGGAGACAATTTGCATGAAATGTCAATGCATATTTTCTCAAATATTTCAAAATGTCGTCTGCTGGTATGTTTACCCAGACTGCTAAGCGTTAATAGAATGTACCTGCATTATTTGGATGCCTTTTCTCTTTGTCCTTGAAATGTAGAACGCATATCAAGTAATGATAATTTCGGTATGTTGATTGGAAAATAAAATTACTGAGAGTTTCAGAAGGACTGTTTACTTCAGGATTATATAATACAAAATATAAAGACTATGTCCAGGAAAAGCTATAATCACAGAATATAGCGTAGCAATGACACCAAGTGGAAGAGTAAACAAAGATGGCAGCACGCGTGTTAAAAAATCAAAGCACTGACAGCACTGGTGGGTCGATTGTCTCTAAATGTAGGCAGAGAAAATGGTTGTGAACGGGGACGTACGATTGTTTCATTCAATACTTAACTGCCTGTAATTTAATCAAACATTGCAGTCCCTGATCAGACGCCGCGTTCTGCGGCGTCTGATCTGGGTCTGCATTGTTTGGCAGTGACCCAAATGACTCGGTCCAAGTTTTACAGATAACCCTCTATCAACAGCACTCTGACGTCACAGCGACAAGAATAGCGCGGCTATAAATAACCGTTACCTGGATTTCGTCTAAGGTACGGTTTGATTACATTGGTCAATGATTATCACGTGGACAACTACCTGAGGGGAACTTTGGCGTTTGTATACTAAGGCTCGATTGTAATCAATCGACACAAAAAACAAGCAGCTCCTTCTTCCCTACTGAGGTGATCACAATACTAGATAGGACTTATTACACGCAACAATAAGGGAATAAACAGGGGGCTGGGGGAGGGTTGGGTGAGAAAACATATGAAAGAAAAAACGGATATGTGTTGTCCATCACCGTTTGTTTAGAATATTAGAATACTCTTCCTCTTGGTGACATTGGTAGGCTGTCATTACGAAAACACGCCTATTCAAATATATAGAACATTTCACCTCCAAAAACTGAAAATTTCAGATAAAAAACTCTTATATTTTTCATATTTCTGTTCAAAACATAGATTGTGGGTACTCGTTAGAACCGCCTCGGCGAGGTGGTTCTAACGAGTACCCACAATCTATGTTTTTGAGCAGAAATTGAAAAATAATGTATACCCCTGTATACCCCAGTTTTACTATATAAAAGTGGGGTTTAAGGGGGTCAAAATTATACAGGCATATTTTCCTGATAGTGTTCTGTGATTGTGGCTCTTTCTGGTCAACGTCTTTACTATTCTGCCGCAGATAGAATAGGCCCCTGCATACCTTATTATCACTATATATTAAGGGGTAACATGGTGGTCAATCATACACAGACTTCTGTACTATAAAAACGCCTAACCGCACTTCACAATAGTGCAGATTATACTTATATTTCCTTTGGGATCATTGGGTCCATTCTAATTAGTAATTACTTTGAACACCGCTTAAGCCGGTGTTAGAAGCGGTGCGTATGCAGCTTCGCAAACTACATTACTGTATATGAAAAGACTTAATAAATCCGAGTCTCCGATTTTTGTTTCTTTCGTTTGTTCTTTATTTCCAAAGGCAACCTTTTAGATTTTTATTTTTAACGTAAATAATGTGGAACTCTTGCGTTTTCTCTGTAGCCTGTCTGACAACACTGCTTTGGTAATTCAGGATGCCGGCATTTAACTTGTCATTGACGCCATCACGAAAACACGCTTATATAATTTTGACCCCCTTAAACCCCACTTTTATATAGTAAAACTGGGGTTTACAGGGGTATACATTATTTTTCTTATATCTGCTCAAAAACATAGATTGTGGGTACTCGTTAGAACCGCCTCGGTGTCAAAAGCACTAACTAACGTAAGTCTTGTGTGTTTTGAGCAGTAATATGAAAAATATCAGAATTTTTATCTGAAAATTTTCATTTTTTTTGGTGGTAAATTTTTCAGTATGTTTGAACAGGTGTGTTTTCGTAATGCCATCATGCTTCTGCGCTTATCGACCTTTTCACTGAAGTTGTAGGTTCGGTCTATGGCTTTCTAGGCCGGTCAGTAGACCGGCTTAGTCTTTTTATACTGGAGATGAGACCGTTGTTCTTAAAGGTTTGTGCAACTCCATTACGAAAACACGCCTATTCAAGTATATTGAAAATTTTACAACTAAAGAAGGAAAATTTTCAGATAATTAATTCTGATATTCTTCATATTCCTGCTCAATACATAGATTGTGGGAACTCGTTAGAACCGCCTCGGCGAGGCGATTCTAACGAGTACCCACAATCTATGTTTTTGAGCTGAAATAAGAAAATTAATGTATACCCCTGTAAACCCCAGTTTTACTGTATAAAAGTGGGGTTTAAGGGGGTCAAAACTATATAGGCGTGTTTTCGTGATGGATGCATGTTGAAAATTTCCTTGCATTTTTAACACTCAGCACTCTAGGTGAAAATGTCAACAAACATTTTGAAATATTTTTTTCTTATTTTCCCCAGAAAACAGAACTTGACATTGTCTCCAATGGAGACAATTTGTAGACATTTATAGATATTTTTTCTTATTTTCCCGAGAAAACAGAATTTGACGTTTCATGCAAATTGAGACAATTTATTGTCTCCAATGGAGACAATTTGTATGAAATGTCATATCCTGTTTTCTATGGAAAAAAGAAACAAATCATCAATTTGTCGTCTGCTGAATTAGCACAGAGAGTGGTAAAGGTTAATTCAGGCGGGCATTTTCCCCATATTATCAGCACAACGAAGATCATCTACTATCTGATTGCCTGTATATTTCTGCATATAGTCCATTTTCAAAAGAAAACAAGCTAAACAGGGATTTTACTAACACACAGCCTTACTTCACTTTATCGGCCACATCGGAAAGCATGGGGGAATTCGGCATTATGTTTGCATAATGGAACTGCCAAACCACAGCAATGAAAAATAATAAAGAGGTGCCACGGAAAACCAACCATCAAGGAGCACTACCCCACCCACCACCCCAAGAGGAAGAGGCAATTAATGATGATGCACATGACATTAAAACGAGAAAAAAGGGGCCAGCAACCAGCCCCCTCTTCCCCATAAGTTATGATCACAATGCTAACGATACAGATACTAATGGACATACGTAAAATACATGAAAAGCTCCAAATACAACCATCACGAAAACATACCTATATAATTTTGATCCCCCTTAAACCCAACTTTTATATAATCAAACTGAGGTTTACAGGGGTATACATTATTATTCATATTTCTGCTCAAAAACATAGATTGTAGGTACTCGTTAGAACCGCCTCGTCGAGGCGGTTCTAACGAGTACCAAAAATCTATGTTTTGAGCAGAAATATGAAAGATATCAGAATTTTTATCTGAAAAAATTCATTTTTTGGTGGTAAAATTTTCAGTACATTTGTATAGTTATGTTTTCGTAATGAAATTAACCCGAAAAATAATCAATACCAGAACCATCGCCTTAGGAGTGGGCAACTAGAATGACCCTGTCTGGTCTGCCAGACTATGCCATAATCTTCAAGAAGACCACAAGATTGACTATAACACAATATGGAGATACTCAGGACATGCCAAATTCGTGGAACACCGTGTTCCCAAAGTTATTGGATAAGGATTAAAATATATATAGATACATTGATTGCGTTGGGGTTTCACGACACGTCAGCCCTTGTGGGCCATTTTGTGTTGTCTCCCAGAAAAAAGGGAGAAAAGAGATAGAAGAGATAGTAGAAGAGATGAAAGAGAGGGACAGTGAAGAAAGAGGAACAGGAGTAAAAGTGAAAAAAGAGAAAAAAATAAAAACATTCACCCTATACCCTATATCCTCACCTGTTACAAGGATAGCAGGCCTTGCCCAACTATAAGCCAACATCAGTTGGACGCCACGGTGACGTGAGATACACGACATCTTCGCACCACCCAACCACCCCCTATAATATCATAAAGGCTGGTCACTAGATACACAGTCGACTCTCGTTATCTCGACTTCTCTTATCTCGGATAACCGCTTATATCGAAATGAAAATGTGATTCTTATTTAACATGGAAATCTAACAACAGGTAACAAAATATTGTTGGAAAAAGGAGAAATCGCTCCTAAGGAGCAATTTCTCCTCTTTTCCACAATATTTTCAATACACTTGACTCTCGCTATCTCAAACACTGATAACTCAAACTACTGCTTAAGTCAAACTAAACTTTTAATAATGTTGGTGTAGTTTTTCTATATATATTATTTACATTTCAACTCCTGTTATATCAAACTAATGTTATCTCAAACTGAAAAATATATTTTTATATATTTTTACATTTCAACTCCTGTTATATCAAACTACTGTTATCTCAAACGGAAAAATGGTCCCTTTGACTTTTTCATAACGAGAGTCCACTATATTTCATACCAGATAATTAGAAGAGAAGGGTTTTTAGATAATTAGAAGAGAAGGGTTTTTAGTTTCAGTTGATTCTATATGTACAGATAATAAATTTTTATGCAATCCAGTCATGGTTTAATCTATAGATATATGCTAGTCTATTCAAGTTGGCTGCATTCTATTCTTAGGTAAGATTAATTTTGTCTGTCTAAATTTAATAATATAATAGAATTAAAACAGGTGGTACAGCACAAATTTTATGCAATTAAACTAGTTGGAAGTGAAAATTTAGGCTGAGCTGTAAATAACGGCATAGTGGAAAAACAGGGATGGCTTCATGGGATGAATCGATGGGCTGGACTCATGGGCTGGGATCCTCTTCTCAAGTTATTACAGGTGAGCATATTGAGTGGCAAACTCCTCGAACAAAATAGACTTTTTTCTAGTTTTCCTCAAAGATTTTATGTCTTTACTGCTGATAAGTACTGATATTATGACAGCTGACAAGATACAGGTGTTGCTTTGGGGATACACATGGCGCCATATTTCAATGAAAAAGTACAATGTAAATTTCTCCGCGAAAACATATATTGTGTGTACTTATTAGAAGCGCCTCACCGAGGCGCTTCAAATGAGCACCACAACATATGTTTTCATGTAAAAATAAATAAAATATTTACTTGGATACTTATCTTATTTGTTCTAACAAACTAACCTGATCAAATGGTGGAAATGGAATCTTTTATTAGGACAGACAATAAATCTACCGTTCTTCGTTCCAATATTCGATAAGTGTATACAGAATCTTTGAATTAGATAAGCAATAACTTAAGATATATACAGTATAGAGTATATCCCCCAATAACTGTACAGCTTTTGCACAGTGACATCTGAGATGTTATCAGTAGCCATACAATTCTTTCGCATGCCACTGACCACAAAATTCTTTGTACAAACAGAAATTCACTTCAGTTTGTAAGAATCGTGGCAGAGAAATTTCAATGCATTTACTAGCAAGGCTGTTGGAAATTCTATTCAATTCAATTCCATTGTTACATAAGCATTCAAATTATTTTTCATTTATACCAACAACATTTTGGTTTACAAGTAATTATTACGAAAACACGCCTATTCAAATATATAGAAAATTTCATCTCCAAAAACTGAAAGTTTTCAGATAAAAAAAAAACTCTGATATTTTCATATTTCTGTTCAAAAAATAGATTGTGTGTACTCGTTAAGACCTAACGAGTACCATAATCTATGTTTTTGAGCAGAAATAAGAAAAATAATGTATACCGCTGTAAAAACCCAGTTTTACTATATAAAAGTGGGGTTTAAGGAGATCAAATTACATAGGTATGTTTTCGTGATGGCTTTTCAGCTGATAAGCTTCCACAAATACTTTAATAACCTATGGACTGATTTAACTTCTGATTTTTTTTTTTTTTTTTTTTTTTTTTTTTACTTTATAGCTAAAATGATAGTCAATCCAGATCAAGATTTCGGGCATATATTTCAACTATATATACAGTCAACTTTCGTTATCTCGAAGTCCAAAGGACTCTCTGAACCACTTCGATATATCCATACCTCGACATATCAGATTTGCGGAAGTGAGGAAAACAATAAATCGAACAACCACATTTAAAAAATGAATATGTAATTTGACTAGAGATATAATGAAAAGATTGTTGAAAAGAGGAGAAATTCTCGTCTTTTCCACAATATTTTGTTACCTGTTGTTAGATTTCAGTGACAGGGACCAGATTTTTCACTTCGAGATAAGCGGTTATTCGAGATAAGCGAGGTCGAGATAACGAGAGTCCACTGTATTCTAGTGCTTTGATAAGTGTAAATGCGACTTTTCAGATTCAGTACAAGAGGAAAGCATAGCAATATCCTTACCCTAAAAAAGAAACGCAACACAACTACATGACAAAGGAAACGAAGACTAGGGTAGGCCTATGTTTGAATGTTTCTTTCCTTAATTAAAGTGTACATGCAAGAAATTGTGAACTATCAGGTATAGACACATGTTATTGCAACAGAGAACAATATATATAGTTCAGAAGTGTTGCATTTCTTATTTGGTCAGTATAATTTTCCTTTATAGGAGAGAATATATATTTTGACATTTCACATATATACCTCTTCATAACAAGTATTTTGTAAGGGGTAACACAGCAAATACACAATGTCGCAATAACGTCGTTTCGATGTTGTATATTCGTTTAGAAAAAAGCTCAGTAAACCCTAACGTCGCATAAACGTTATGACGTACAAGTCCATGTAATGTAAAAAGAAGAAAAATCAACGCACTGACTGGTGGGTCGATTGTTTCAGGGTGTAGCCTGGGAAAATGTTTCTGCACGGGGACTTAAGACTGTTTCATTCAACATTTAACTTCCTGTAATTTACGCAAACAGTGTACACTCTGATCAGACGCCGCGTTCTGCGGCGTCTGATCAAGGTCAGCCATGTTTGCCAATGTCCCGGTCCAGGTTTTACAGATAACCCGCTTTACACGGCACACGGCACTCTGACGTCACAGCGACGAGAATATCGCGGCTATAAATAACCGTTATCTGGTTTTCGTACAAACGCGCGGTTTGATTTCATTGGTTAATGATAAACCTTAAGGAATGTTTGTGTTTGTATACTATGGATAGATAGTAAACAATCGACCCATTAATACAAATGTTTACACAACCCTATCAGCTCGGCAGACCAAACCTGATACATGAGCGAACAGAGTAGATCCTGATGAGACTGAGTCGTCTAATCAGAATCTACACTATTTGCCATTCTGTTATGATTTTTGAGTGACATCCCTATTTGCAATAATGGGCATGTCCAAACTGAATGATGAAAAAAGTCCGAGTCATAAACTCAGGGTGGGAAGGGTTGTCTATTTGTCCTGCTAAAATTTATCCAATGGGCTCTCCCATAATGTGTTATTAAAGCACTAACAGCATTGGCGGGTCGATTGTCTCTGAATGTCACCCTTAACTTCCTGTAATTTAAGCAAACAGAGCAGAACCTCATCAGACACCGCACCGACGTCTGCTCTGGGTCTGCACTGTTTGCCAATGTCCCAAATCAGTCCAGGATTAACAGATAACCCTCCATCAACAGCAATCTGACGTCACATCGACAAGAACAGCACGGCTATAAATAACGACTAACGCGCAGTTTGATTACATAGGGTTCGATTATAAACAATCGACCCAAACATAAAATGTTAATCCCGTATTACCCAATAATATATCATAGCCCCAGATAAGCGGAACCCCAAGAAAATATTTTTTCTTCTTTCTCCACAAACGCATACGTGTATGTTGAGGTTACTCAAACGACGCGCCTCGGCGGGGCTATTCTAATGAGTACCCTCAGCATATACTTTTCATAAAAAAATAAGAAAAAATATCCAGAATTCTTGACTTAACCCTTAAAGCGCCAATCACAACTGCAGCAGACGACATTTTGAAAATATTTTTTTTTTTATTTTTTTTTTTTTTTTCAAAGAAAACAAGTCTTGATATTTCATGTGAATCGTCTGCTTGGCAGACGATTCACATGAAATATCAAGACTGTTTTCTTTGTAAAATAAAAAAAAATGAAAATAAAATATCGTCTGCTACAAATTTTGCTTGGCCCTTTAATGGTTAAATATGTGCCTTATCTTGAGTTAATATATTAAGTAAAAGCTTGGATATATTTAGAGTACTAATTAGGGTATTTAGTACACGTCATTAGGGGACTTTTCAAAATGTTTATTTCTGCTTTTCAAAGCATACTTTTGTTCAGCCGTTTGCAATGCTCGAAATTGCGTTGCATAATTATATCTTAATGGATGTAATAAAGTTTGCTCTACGTTAGGTTTATTTTATATAGTGAAAATCACATGGCACCAACGCCTCCTGATGAAGTTGCAGTGACGTCAAGACGACGTTGCTAAGGCGCTTTGTGGTTTCTGGGTGCATAGTAAGTACCGTATTCGACCTAATTACCGCACATACCCCTATAAGCGCACAGTCAATCAATTCCGTAGTCGTCAGATTTCAGCCAGTGTAGTTTTTGTGTACTTTTTTATGAATTAAGGCATATGTTGTGGGTACCTATTTGAATTGCATTGTATTTGAAACACATACACACACACACACACACACACACACACACACACACACACACACACACACACACACAAAACATCGCTTAAGCATTATTTGACAAGTCCTTCGCTGATCATGTTTAAAATGTACCCTTAGTATAGGTAAGTACATATTTTACCACAACATTTCCAAGTAGTTAAAAAAAAGGCACAGCGCGGTAATTAGGTCGAACACGGTATTTGTATATTTAAACACAAAAGAATTAAGTTTGAACTGCACATCTCCAGACATTACGTAAACATGCCTATTCAAATATATAGAAAATTTCACCTCAAAAAACTGAAAATTTTCAGATAAAAAAACGTTAATATTTTTCATATTTCTGCTCAAAACCTAGACTGTGGGTACTCGGCGAGGCGGTTCTAACGAGTACCCACAGTCTATGTTTTGAGCAGAACTAAGAAAAACAATGTATACCCCTGTAAACCCCAATTTTACTGTATACACATGTAAAAGTGGGGTTTAAGGGGGTCAAAATTATATAGGCCTGTTTTCGTGATGTAAGGCCCTTTTTTCGACCAAAGAGTATTGAAATCTTTTTTCTTATTTCTCCACAAAAAAAAACAAAACATATGACGAGGTACTCATTAAAAGCGTCTCAGAGAAATAAGAAAAATATTATGTGAATACCCCCTCTTATCTGGAGCTATGGAACTATATCAATATACTTACTTGAATGTGACAACACTTCCCTGTGGAGCATGGAAAGGAAAAGAAATGGAAGTAATCCAACGTTTTAGATGCATGCAGTCAAAATATGGTGATCCCCAGAATGCGTCTTCATCCTGAATGTTGGGTGGTGCACGTGAACCGGAAGATGAAGAAAATCCAGACTGGTTGATTTTCTTTTGACTGTGCGCAGAATAAAATTCTGCATTTTTAAATGCATGTTTTTTACTTAAGTCTATTTCCCTGCTTAGATCACCCTTTGTTCGATAGATGTAAGGGAAGAATATATTGTTGAAGGCAATTCCACCACCGGCTAGAATAGGGTCATCTATTAAGACACTCCTTAACAATGATAATATTGCCGGCGTATATTCGTCGTTTAATGATCTTGGGTCGAACGTCTGATATTGAAAATATAAATCATTTAAAAAACTAGCTATAAACTTTGCCTCTTTGGCCTGTTTATTAAATGACTGGAACGCTGAACGTTCAAATTTATATTCAAAATCTGATAAATTGATAACTTTATCCTGCGCTCCTGCACAGTGTGCGTTCTGCTCTATGGAATTAGTTCTAATTATATTTATAAATTCTAATATCCGACTTTGTTCGATCGAATCGCCACCAATTTGATTTTTTGCGCTAAGATCCGAAAGTAGGTCCGACCTTGACATTCGACCTGTCGATTTTCTTTCCGGTCTGAGATTATCGTTGTAGCTAAATTTTGGAGGAAACTTTATGTTGTTAACTTCCACACTGTCAGTCGATACAAAAAACAGCATTTCCATTATCAGAATCACGAAATTCAGCATTCGAATAATCAATATGTATACTTCCATTTTGCCAATTTGATCGCCTGAAATCTTTGGCCGAAGCGCGCACTGTTACTCATCCGCCATAATGTAGTTCCAGTTATATGATAGTTACCAGCTGATGGAACATTGCAATGAAGACGTTCTTTCTTTCCACCAAACAACAATAAATGAAACAAAAAAGTATCCAAAGTAGTTTAGCTCATAAATGGGTACAGGTATTAATAGATTCAAACGACTTCAAAATATATTATTATTAATTATAATACATTATATACAAATTGTTGAATCGACAGCCATTTCCAAGCTTGCCCAACGTTGTCTTATATATGAATCATTCTAACACTAATATCTACACATCGAATACTTTTAATTACACTTTTACTTACACTGTTTCATTTTTTCTCTTTATACAAAGCTAAAGCTCGTTCAATATCATGTCAGTCGGCTTTCTTTTCTTATTCTTAGCCGTACTTGTCTGCTTGTATTGACTGTGTACCGTAATAACCCTAAATATTTGGATAGACAGGCTTGAGCAAACAATGTAGACCCTGATCAGACGCCGCAGAATGCGGCGTCTGATCAGGGTCTACACTGTTTGCCACTCACCCACCACTATTTTAGACACATCAACAGGCAGTAAACTAGACTTTTTCAAGTTTTAGGACAAGTAAGGTAAGCAGTTTAAGGTGTCCTAATACTTACGATAAATATGGTACCATCTGTTAGGCCAATTACATCAATCTTGTTAGTGTTTGTTTATTATCTAGGAAATACAAACAGACATTCATTATAAGCTAATAATAAAGCTTAGTTGCCGTGCGCCATCTTGCATTCTTGTACACTTACATGTATATAAGCAATGTACCTGCATCAGGGAGTTCAGTTAGGATAGCCTCTTCGGTAATACCATGTCTTATCTTATATTCCATAATCCATTTTGTATCAAACTATTTTTCCACTGAAAGCTAACAAACTCAGTCCCCGAGATTCAGTGACGTTTAGATCTTAATAACTAAACTAAGATCACTTCATAATTGTATAATTGTATTTAAAATCCTAGGCTGAAAGTACAATCCTAAGTTAATTCGATGAAAATAGTGATAAAAGTGAGCTTTCTTAAACATTTCCTTTCATCTTTAAAGAGAAAATGGCTAACACTGATTCAAGTGTTTTCAGCAACTTATCACCATTGCTGGCTGTTCATTCAAGATGACTGACATAAACATATTGAGAAAATTAATTAATTCAATGAAGTTAACCAGCAACATGTTTCGATCAAAAATAACTTTAACCCTACTGGTGACCTCACAAACTGAAAACACTTCTTTTTTTTTCTTTCTTGACAAGTACTCCGAGTGAATGCTCAGTGTAGCAGAGGACTGGTATCCCAAACTAACACGTCCTCTCGCCAAAATAAACACATCTAAATAACAAACAAAGTGAATCTACTCTCCCTCCTGAGGAAAATCCGCAATCGGTTCTCCGAAACCCACGATGATTATCAACACATATCTTTGCCATTTTGTGTTTCCATCATTTTCCAATACATAAGATTACTACTCCTACTCCTACATAGAAATTCCATCGCTTTTTCTTTCCTCTAGAACACAAATCAATAGGCACAACTGAGGACGAGCCTATGTATATGCGAGTACCGAGTTACCACACCAATACGCAGACGTTCTTGTAGAAATTAAACCATTAAAGTGCTAAGCACAACAGCAGACGACATTTTGAAAAAAAAATACATTTCAGAGAAAATAGAATCTGTCAGACGAGTCACATGAAATGACAATTCTTATTTTCTCCGAAAAATAACAAAATCAATTTTTAAAATGTCGTCTGCTACAAATTTGCTAAGCGTTTAAAAGGTTAACAAAGAAGCCTTATTTTTGATAAATACCACTTAAAAATGCCTCTATATTTCGTCTGCTGTTTTGATATTGCTGCTAAATATTATTTCTTAGTAAAACAGCACTTGGTAGACAACCGTTTTCAGAACAGTTCCAGCAGAAATTGGTAGTAAACTCACATAACAATCATATCACAAGTGGCCATATTTAATTCATTTTTCCACACATGTTCCGTTTTCAGCCCGTTCAGTTGAAATAATTAAAAAAACACAAATAAACAAGCACCAAGTAGCTACTTCATTTTTGTGTTAAAATCACTTTTACTGAACAGAATCGGGCTATTAGGACTGTTCCATTTCTAAGACGAGGGGCGATTATAATATTCATGCTAGTTCAATAATATAAAATGAGTTATAAATGATAATATGGCCATAAAAATGTTTCAGGTAAGGTAATGAGTTTGGCGCGTGCCAGGCGCGCGCGGATCATTCGGGTGAAGAATATCATTAGATTTAATGTATTAAACAGACGCAAGTAAGGGGAATTTGAACAGAAGCGCTGAGGGTATTGAAGGCTGCGCACTAGAAACTAAAAATAGTTTATTTGTTTGTTTGTTTGTTTGTTTGTGTTTTATTATTATTATTATTATTTGGTTTGTTTTTGTTTTTCTCACAAACGACTTTTAACTTATCCAGTATCAAATAACAATCACTGATTATCTGTGCCAGTCAAAAAAAAAAAAAAAAAAAAAAATCAGCCGATATCATTCTACCGAATATAAACATTGAACAGAAAATATTTTTTCTTATTTTTTTTTCCCCAGAAATAGACATTGCCATTTCAAGTGAAGACAATTGGCATGCTATTCCAAAGCCTATTTACAGGGAAAATTAAGAAATATATTGTCAATTTGTCGTTTGCTGAATTAGATCAAGAGTGTAAAGGTTAATGAGTTTCCCTTTGAATCAGACTTTGGTAAATTGTAGCATGTCATGACATCAGCAGTTCGCAAAAAAATGAATAAATAAATAAATAAAATTAAGGTCGTCTCCCGTTATCTCGACTTCGCTTACCTCGAATATCTGCTTATCTCGAAGCGAAAATCTGGTCCCTTTTTAACATGGAAATCTAAAAAAGGTAACAAGATATTGTGGAAAAGAGGAGAAATTGCTCCTAACTTCACGAAAATACGCTTATATAGTTTTGACCCCCTTAAACCCCATTTTTATACAGTAAAAGGGTTTACATGAGTATACATTGATTTTCTTATTTCTGCTCAAAAACATAGATTATGGGTACTCGTTAGAACCGCCTCGGCGAGGGGTTCTAACAAATGCCCACAATCTATGTTTTGAGCAGAAATATGGTTACTACCAGATTTTTTCAGCTGAAAGTTTTCATTTCTTTTGGTGGTAAAATTCTCAATATATTTGAATAAGCGTGTTTTTCGTAACTGAGAAGCAATCTCTCCTCTTTTCCATAATATTTTCAAATTATCTATAACTTCAGGAGTCAAATTACATATTCATTTGTGAAATGTGGTTGTTCGATTTATTTTTCTTCAATTCTGCAAATCAGATATAACGATGTACGGATATCTCGAAGTATTCAGAGTCCATTGGACTTCGAAATAACGAGAGTCGACTGCAGTGAAAACCGAGGTATACGCGGGTATACATTATCAAGCGAATGTTCACGGTATTTTGGTTCTTAATGCTGCAATTTATGTTGTTATCAGCCATTTAAACTGCATAAATCTATATGAGTAGGCTATTACCAAATCTTCAGAATTGTCCCTAATTTTATATATTGAAAGTGCTATGACATCGAAGAATACATTTTACATAGGCGTATTGTTTGTTTGTTTGTGTTGAGGTTTTACGGCCCAGTCAACCCAATGGGGTCATGTCGAGCGCGATCAGTTTACCTAACCACACGTTTACTGGGCAGGCTTAGTCCTCTAAGCGGTTAACCAGTATTGTGCACATTCTTTCGCCAGAAACTGGCAACTGCCCTTCTTGAATCAGGCATAGCCGCATTGACGTAAGGAAACTTTAATTGGCAAAACACTGAAAAACACGGACTATGAAGACCAATAAGCTAACACTGGCCAATATGTACTACACTGACATAAAGATACACAGTCGACTCCTGCTATCCCGAAGTCCAAGGGACAATCTGAACGAGATATCCGTACATCGACATGTCAGATTCGCAGAATTGAGGAAAAAATAAATTGAATAACCACATTTCTCAAATGAATATGTAATTTGACTCCTGAAGTTAGAGATATATTGAAATATTATGGAAAAGAGGAGAATTTGTTCCTTAGGAGCAATTACTCCACTTTTCCACAATATTTTTCCACAATATTACCTATTGTTAGATTTCCATGTTAAAACAGGGACCTGATTTTCACTTCGAGATAAGTGGTTATTCGAGAAAAGCGAAGTCGAGATAACGAGAGTAACTGTAAATGAAGATAGGCTCCAAAAGAGGGAGAGATGAGGAACAAACAATGACAAAACAAACGCCAAATATGAAACCACTGACGCACAATGAACTGCAACAGAGAAACCGCAATGAAACTGGCAGTAGACTAACTACTGGGGGTTGGGCCTTAAGCCAGTTTTACTCGCGCGAAAACTACACCTCCAAATCACAAAAATATACTCTGTCCTCTATCTCAAATCTAAAACAGTACTGTGACAGTTACATACAAGACAAAATATTTAGACGTAAACGTCTAAGTACCGGCGCAAATTTTGTTCATGTTTACTTAGAAATATGGGACATGGGTATACTAAAGTTTAATAAATTTCCAATTTAATAGGTAAGACAGAACAACAATGTAATTCTTTTTATTAAGCTTTATAAATTTTCTCGATCAAGCAATATGCGAATCCTAGTCATATTGGGATCTACACGAGATTTACTTTGTACATTATTATTAAAAAAAAAAAAAAAAAAAAAAAACACGCCAAAACTTAAATAAGTAACCAGATCTTATCTAGAAGCTTATTTTAGCATGCGTCAGATATGAATATGTTTGAATTTTTTAAGTACTGAACACAGGACATAATCAAACTTAACAAAGATGGACTTCAGGTCATATTCAAACTTACCAAACTGCGCTCTGCGCTAATCGAACACTTCTCCATACATAAAAATCCAAAGCTATATTAAGAGACCGGCATGATTCGCGCGCCGATCAAAAATCAAAACCAATGTGACGAAACTAAGCAAAGGACAATGGCGATCTGATGCCAGAACAAAACTAAACCACAAACATCAATGATGGACCCGACTTAGACATTACAGATAAATATACAGAATATTTATTTCAAGCCATATGTGTATAACTGGACACAACATAAGCCTTTAGGGCTTTTACTACGACAAACAATAGTAGATCTATGCATGCCTTCATCATACAGTTTAAAAAATATTACAGAGAAGCATGCCAGTATAATACAGTTTAAAAATATCACAGATTGTTATTTAAGATTAGCACATATATCTTATTAGTAGATTAATATATATATATATTACATTAGTACAGTAATGCAAAAATTAGAAAGACCTCCGGCCTCCGGACGAAAGAGCTAACCTTGAAGGCCGCAAGATTTAGCACTGGAGGAAAAAACCCAGCCGAGATTGTGGAACTATGAGAAATCAAACACTGCAATAAAAGGTCTTCATTCCTTAAAAAATAGGCATTTTTATCAATGAAAGGTTCAATAAATTGACATACGGTATCAATACAATCATAAAATGTGGCACTTGACAGGCTGTAAAATTTCAGTTAGTCACTCATTCTTGAACTGGATAAAAAATGAAATGGTCTTTTATCGTACTGAAAGGTCAACAGGAGCAGGAAGTACACTTATAGTTCATACCATCCCAGGTCAGCAGTAGCATCTGTATCCGCCCAGTCTGATCAGTCTTCGCTGTCTGCATGAAGAAAGCTTTGGTCCTTAGCTACCCATTGAGTGCACAGCGAAGACTCTCACCAGACTGGGTGAATGCCCAGGCTTATCTGAGTCTTCGCTGGGCGCACATGCCATTTTGTTGGTTTTGTCATGCGCTGGCTCAATTGATAATTATCATTCATAGTCAAGCTCCAACCATCTGAAACAGACTGAGGAAGGAACCATCATTTAGTCTGCAGACTGACCACCGTCGTTCAATAAAAGAGGGAAGCAAAGTCATCAACCATATTTGAGTTAGCAACAATGCGTGCAGTTGACCGCAGAATATCCATGTTGTAGACATTTTGTGACGACTGACAATCTTTTCTTTTTATATTGTTCCGAAAAATCAGTTTTGTATAATTTAATTTATAAACTAAGTCGCCATAAAATTCAAGTTCGAACTAACCTTCTTGCAAAAGTTTTTTTTTTTTTTTTTTTTTACCAGTGCTATATTTGAACATTGATTCAGAATGGTCGCGATACATCACGAAAACATGCCAATATAAGTTTGACCCCCTTAAAGTCCACTTTTATATAGTAAAACAGGGGTTTACATGGGTATACATTATTTTTCTTATTTTTGCTTAAAAACATAGATTGTGGTACTCATTAGAACCGCCTCGCAGACATCACGAAAACATACCTATATTAGTTTGACTCCCTTAAACCCCACTTTTATATAGTAAAACTGGGGTTTACAGGGATATACATTATTTTTCTTATTTCTGCTCAAAAACATAGATTGTGGGTACTCGTTAGAACCGCCTCGTTGACGCGGTTCTAACGAGTACCCACAACCTATGTTTTGAGCAGAAATATGAAAAATATTAGAAGTTTTATCTGAAAACTTTCAGGTTTTTTTGGTGGTGAAATTTTCAATATATTTAAAATAGGCGTATTTTCGTAATGGAGGCGGTTCTAACGAGTACCACAATCTGTGTTGTTTTTTTTTAATTTGAAAATTTTCTTTCTTTAGTGGTAAAAATTTCAGTATATTTGAATAGGTATGTTTTCGTAATGCCTTGTTCAAGGTTAGCTCTTTATGAAAAATATCAGAGTTTTTGGGGGTTTTTTATCTGAAAATTTTCAGTTTTTTTTGGAGGTGAAATTTTCTATATATTTGAATAGGCGTGTTTTCGTAATGAAACTTAGAAAACATGTTACTTACCGTGCTTTCGACATCTTTCAGAAAGTCATTTTTTGCGTAACGCTTTACACAGAAGAAGTGAATTTGCATTTTTGTCATGATTTAATGCAAAACCATTTGTCGTAACTACCTATGAACAAAACCTTTTATTCTAGTCATTGGTTTTTAAAAAATCAAATATGTTCAATTTTTTCCATACTAAAATGAAGCCAAATCATACAGTAATCTGCAGGGTAGGTAACTTGGAGCCATATTTTCAACAAGTTCTACTTGTTCAATTTTTCTGAAATTTTCACAATATTGTTGAAGAACATCAATAATTGAAATTCAGTAAAGAAAAATAAAACATATTTTCTTAGACAAAAATTAAAAAAAAATCAATTTACTATAGAAATTTTCATAGGTACAACCATCTTTTGGTCGTAACTTTCTTTTGGTCGTAACTTTAATTTTTGTGTAAATATTTGAGAACAAAACACAGAAGTATAAAAGACAAATGGTTTCTGATGAGATATGGGTAACTAGAACAAAATATGTTTATTTAAACTAAAACGCCAAACAAAAAACGTCTTTCCAAAAGATGTCGAAAGGACAGTAGTTTGTGATAACGGTATCCTTGCTTAAGCAGTTTAGCAGTTTTAATTTCATTTTGATTACTAAAGTCACTGACCTGACTAGATGCTCTGGCAAAACGAAATACCTGAGAAAAATATACACCACAGGATGTAGTCGTTCGGTTCGTTATAAATTTATGTAGGAATTCTGTCATTAGATAAGTCGACTCTCATTATCACGAAGGAACCCTCTAGAATACTTCAAGATATCCGTACCTCAACATATCAGATTTAGCCAAATTAAGGAGGAAATAAATCGAACAACCACCTTTCACAAATTAATATACAATTTGACTCCTGAAGATAAAGCTTTGTTTAAAACTATTGTGGAAAAAGGGAGAAATTGCTCCTCTTTTCCACAATATTTTGTTATCTATTGTTACATTTCCATGTTAAAACAGGAACCAGATTTTCTCTTCGAGATAAGCGGTTATTCGATGTAAGCGAAGTCGAGATAACAAGAGTCGATTGTATTAATAAATTCAAACCAAGAAAGCATACTTCGGCATCAGAGGTATTAGTTTAATCTAAAAGTAGTTCTTTTGGATAAATTGGACCTACCATTTCTTCAAAATATTTATTATTAATATTTAGTAGGTCATCCAAATATCGAGACGAGACGATAAATTGAATGCGTCAATAATATTGGTCTGATGTTGAGAAAACTCTGAGTGAGAAACACTGTATAAATGGGTTAAATAAGGCTTGTGGTTCTTGTGGTTTGCGTCAGACTGTCGAATTGTGGACTATAGTGCGTCAAACTGTGAAATTGTGGACTATATCTAGTCCACAATTCCACAGTTTGACGCAAGTCACAAGCAACACAAGCTTTATTTCACCCACTTATGCAAGATATATCGTATGCTAAGGTGAACAACCTTTACAATCTTAGGTCCTTTGACCTTATTTTATAAATGAACATAAGCAAACAGTGTAGACCCAGAATGCGACATCTGATCAGGACCCTCCCTGTTTGCATTAAATGCAGGCTTTTTGGAGAATGATAATAATATAATGAAATAAACCAGACACCGCTAAATTGGAGACGAACCATTTGGCATAAATGTGTTAAAATAATATAGAAGACGTCCAGGAAGAGCCACAATCACGGAACATAGCCTATTAACCCTAGTCCCGCTGAACCCGCATATCCTTCCTTTGCAAACAGTGCAGATGCAGATCAGTTGGCTTCTGAAGAAGCCAACTGATCTGGATCTGCGCTCACGGTTTGCCATTAAGCATGTGAATTTATATCAACAATCTGGATCAAGTAATCTGAATGGCTGAAAATTAGAAATGGGTGTGGCATCTTAATTTATTCAGCAGGACAAGGGTTAATGAGGCGAAAAGAAAGAGCAAAGAAACCAAGACAGACATTATACAAGCTGCAAAAAAGAAACAAGCTACCATCTGAAGTCCAATTTTATATCTATTTTTTCCTTTTGTTGAAAAACTGTTATCATAAATATTGTTGACCTTTATAGACCTACGTGCAAGGATGCTCTTAGACATACGTTTGCATGTCTGGGCTGGTTTCCCACCCGCGTACAGAATTATGTATGTCCATTGTCGACGAAGACAACATCATTAGAGTATAGCATAAAATCAGTTCATTACTTATAACAATACATTTACTTTCTTATCACATTGAATATATATATATATATATATATATATATATATATATATATATATATATATATATATATATATATATATATATATATATATATATATATATATATATATATATATATATATATATATATATATATATATGTATACATATGTCTTATATTAACTCAAGCGTAGCGAAGCCAGAGGTATTTCTTCTTTGTGTTGAGGGTTTACGGCCCAGTCAACCCAATGGGGTCATGTCGAGCGCGGTCAGTTTACCTAACCACACGTTTACTGGGCAGGCTTAGTCCTCTAAGCGGTTAACAAGTATTGTGCACATTCTTTCGCCAGAAACTGACAACTGCCCTTCTTGAATCAGCGGAAGGGAGAGAATGACCGTAGAAAATATTTCATGATCAATCTCCACGAAAGAATGTTGCCGACCTCGGCGGGGGTTGAACCCGCGACCTCCTGGTCTCCAGTCGGACGGCGCATCCAGCTGAGCCACCGAGACCGGCTATATTTCTTCTTTACACACTGGGTCTAAGCTGTGTAAAGGATTTAAAATTATCTTTATTAGGAGAACGATGTTTACCAAGTAGAAATGTGTACTGCACATTATAAGAATAAACATGCATTCAGGACTGATTATTTCCATTGAATAAAATATTGTATATCAGTAACGTGAACAACATAGAGTTTATTTGGTTGTTTTGATCGATTATCGAGAAATAATTCACTAAGTGTTCTAAGGCTTGCGCGTAAAAAAAACGAGTGAGCGAAGTGAATGCGTTATTTTACAAGCAAACCTTAGAACACGAGTGTATTATTTCTCCGTATTCGATCAAAACAGCCAATAAACTGTTATTTACTTTTTCATCCACGTTTTACCTTTGAATTTTAACATTCAGCCGTTATGATTTCCTACCAAAATAGTTCCAGTCAGTGCATGAATTAAAAGAGGCGTGGATTACTTTGAAAATCAGTCGCTATCTTGTTTTCACTTTAACGCAAAAATCATCCTGTGCTTGAAATACAGACATAAACATGTCACGAAAGTTGAACTGGATTATCAAAAAGATCATACTTTATATTTGTGTTGTAGGTCTTTCCTCAAAAACGCCAACTGGACGTGAAATTGCAGTCTGATTTCCATGATTTCATGAAAATTTTCGCGAAACGTCAACTTCTGTTATTGTTGTTACCAACAAAGTCAGCAACGTCGCCTAGCAATTATAACATCAAAACGTTCGAAATGAAATACTTCACTCGGTGAATTATAGGTTATAATTCACTGATAAATCTCAATAAATCACTGCTGAAAATGTAATAAAATTATATACTTATTGTATATCAGTAACGTAATTAAGAATTTTGTACTTAACGTGGAAATTATACAGTTTACCCATTAAGGTTATGCATAAATTTGCTGTACCACAAGGTAACATTATTGCCTTGTACCACTATAAATGCTATATTTACAGACTGTTGATAATCAACAGTAATTATTATCCTAGGATTACTGCCACCCTCGTATCACAGTCCGTACAACCAAAAGTAACCCCTGCATGTTTATAGAATGTTTAAATACATTCTTTTATTATGTACATATTAAAGTCTTACTTTTAATTGATTGTGTAACGATATACTGTGTCCAGCTAGATAACCAACATGTCCGCTTTCTCTCTTTAGTTCATACAGAATATCAATAAATTAATAAATGTAATTTGAAAGAGCTAGTCCCCACTGTTGATAAATAGGACAAAGTCAATGGTTATGCGACGCAATGCATAAAAGTTGTACCTGTATAGACGAATTTTTCTTTACATTACTTTTGTTGAATAAATTATATATATTAAATGCTTTTGTTTAATACCATGTTTGAATATAGAAAATGAAGAATAAAAGAAATTCTACCTTAAATTGGATAATGTATTAAATACATAAATACTCTTTAGTAATATCCATTATATAAAACTAAAGATACTAAGTACTGGTTATGTGTACATCACTGCTTTTGTGATTGTTAGTAGTAGTAGGATTTATATAGTGGTACAAGGCAATAATGTTACCTTGTGGTACCGCAAATTTGTATATAACAATAATGGGTAAAAAGTATAATTGCCATGTAAAGTATAAAAAAAATTATTTACGTTACTGGTACACAATATTTCAATGGAAATAATTAGTTGTGAATGCATATTTATACTTATAACGTACAGTTTACAAGTCTACTTGGTAAACAATACCTAATAAAAATTATTTTAAATCCTTGACACAGCTACGCCTGAGTAGATATAAGGTATGCGTGTTTACACATGAATTGATATCCCAACAAAATTATAAATGCTTAAATAATACATTTTTATGTGATGGAAATTTCTGCGGAATTTTGAAAAAAAAATATAAATTCAATGTAATAAGAAAGTAAATGTATTGTTATAGATTATGAACTTATTTTATGCTGTATTTTAATTATGATTCTTCGTCGACGAAGGACATACACAATTCTGCACGCGGGAAGGAAACCAGCTCAGACATGCCAAAGTATGTCTCAGAGCGTCCTTGCACGTAGGGCTATTAAGGTCGAACAATATTTAAGTTATGGTCACAAACTTGTTCATCGAAGAGCATTAATCACAGAACATAGCCTACTAATGAGACGAAGAGGAAGAGCAAACAAACCAAGACAGACATTATACAAACTGGAAACAAAGAAACCAGCTCCAATCTGAAGCCCAATTTTATCTTTATTTTTTTTTTTATTTTTTTTTTTTTTCTTTATATTTTCCTATCATTTATTTGTGCGATTTATGTCATAGATTGCAGTCAGCCTGAAGATACTATGGATCATTGGCTACCCACAGAATGCCCGGCGAAGGCTCTAATTAGACTGCGTCGATGCGTAGGTTGATCTGAGTTTTCCCTGGGCGAACATGCAATCTTGTAGGACATGCTTTGCCCGAGCTCAAATGAAAAATAAACATGTGAACATAAGTGTTTAGTTCTCACTCTACATGCTACAGTACCTGTACTCCTTACCATACGTTTCGTAAAAAGTTGAACTATTCCATCTTACTACGTGTTGACGTATCTTTGAGATGGAATTTTACGGGCCAGTCAACACAGTTCAGGTCATGTTGAGCCGGTCAGTTAACCTTCTTACATTTTCTCCTAGACAGGCTTAGGCCTTTAAGCGGTACTTGTGCATTTACTTTCGCCAGTAACTGACAACTGCCCTTCTTGAATCAGCGGAAGGGGAGAATGACCGTTGAAATGATTTCATGATCAATCTCCACGAAAGTATATGTTAGGATTCGAATTTGTGACCCCTGCATCTGCAGTCAGACGCTCTATTGACTGTGCTATGAAGTCCGGCTTGTCTAAAGCACTGCAGGATGAGTGACAGACACGCTAGACCCTGATCTAACGTTCTTTGGTGTCTGATCTGTACCCATACTGTTTCCTTATGCCTCTATGTTCGTATTTGCTAGACCCTGATCTAACGTTCTTTGGTGTCTGATCTGTACCCATACTGTTTCCTTATGCCTCTATGTTCGTATTTTTGAAAACTATCACAAACTATAGTTACCAGCTGTGATCATCTGTAGCCAGAATAGAATTCATTACGAAAACACGCCTGTCTAATTTTGACCCCCCTTAAACCTCACTTTTATACAGTAAAACTGGAGTTTACAAGGGTATTCATTATTTTTCTTATTTCTGCTCAAAACATAGATTGTGGGTACTCGTTAGAACCGCCTCGGCACAATCTATGGTCTGAGCAGAAATATAAAAAATATCAGATTTTTTTATCTGAAATTTTTCATTTTTTAGTGGTAAAATTTTCAGTATATTTGATTAGGCCCCTCTGGGAGCAAGTTCTTTCCTTTAAGAGCAGCCCCTATGGTAAAGGAGGAAAATGTTTAATGAGGTGATCTCTCTCTCTCTCTCTCTCTCTCTCTCTCTCTCTCTCTCTCTCTCTCTCTCTCTCTCTCTCTCTCTCTCTCTCTCAATTGCAAATACAGCGCAACCTCTCCATAAAATCTACCTTGGAGACAAATTAAACTAGCCGTTTTCAGTGAGGTGGCCGTTGTAGAGAGGTGTAATATGTATTGCAAATTACAATATCAGAATAGGGTTGTTTTAGGGTGATGGCTATTGTAGCACACTGGGATATCAGAAGAATGGTTGTTGAAGGGAGGTGGTCATTGTAAAGAGGTTTAATAAATACTGTACACTGGGGTATCAGAATGGTGGCGGTTTCAGGGAGGTGACCATTGTAAAGAGGTTTGATATATACTGCACACTGGAATATCAGAATGGTGGTTGTATGGATTATGACCATTGTAGAGAGGTTTAATAAATACTTTACACTGTGGTAGCAGAATGGTGGCTGTTTTAAGGTGGCCATTGTAGAAAGGTTTAATACATACTGCACACTGGAAAATCAGAACTTTGGCTGTTTTAAGGAGGTGGTCATTGTAGAGAGGTTTAACATACTGTACACTAGGATATTAGAATTGTTGTTGTTGTAAGGAGGTGGCCATTGTAGAGAGGTTAAATATATAATGCACATTGGGGTATCATAATGATGATTGTTGTAGGGAGTTTACTGTTGTATAGAGGTGACCGTATGGGGAGGTTGAACTGTAGTTTTACATTGTGCAAGTGCGTAATGAGCATTTCGCCGCTGATAATTGTTCCAAATTAGCGGTGTGCCACCCATAAAGAGATGCAGCATCATTTTATCGAACGAAAATCGACCGTGATCCTTGTGTGTTTGGTTCCGTTCTAACAGACGTGACTGGTTCCATGATTACTCTCTACAACTGACGTGTTCTTGAAAGAGAGCTGATAACCAGCGTACTTACAGACGGGTTTCCAATCGATATCTCTACCATTCTGCTGCAAGAAGTCAAAATCAGTGTGGCTGCGGAAAAACTACATTTCCCCAATAGATGAAATAGGAAGAGGCTGATTTACCTGCATAAATATGCACAGCCTGCTCAGATCGTTTGCTGATCGCAAATGAAACAGTTAAAGTATGTCTGAGTTATATGTGTAAGGAGAACGACGACCCTGATTTGAGAGCGCGAAAGAACAGGCCGGCCCAGACCTTCGGTGTCTGTACGCGTATGAAAAAAACACGGTTGGTTTTCTCCGGCGAACTCAAAATCATTGGAATAAAGGAAACGTCTCACTAAATTACCAGGCAAATGATGAGTTTTCTGTTCCACGTTGGAACAACGTCGTTTTGAAGTCGCCGCAGCGTCACTCGTTACGGCGAATTCTAAACGACGTTGTTGTAACGTTGTGTACGACAACGTCGCAAGGACGTCAGATAGACGTCGCTGAACGTCATATAGACGTCGCTGCAATGTTGTGACGACGTCTAAACAATGTATTGCGTTTGCTGGGGTTACAACGTTGCAAAAACGTCATCTTCAGTATAATTCACACTTTTTATGGCCATGCATATGAGTTTCTGCACACAAAGTATGTTGATCGCTGTACAAATTGACCAACAGAATTACCATGTATGGTATTTCTAGTCCACTGACTGGCTAAAATAAATTTTGGTGTATGTATACTTAGGCTCGATTGTAAAACTACTGCCCAGCGGGCACATGACGTTAATACAATGTCGGCTCAACGTCGATGCAACGTCATGACGTTGCATCGACGTTCTGATGCATATAAGTTCAGTCCGCATATGGTGGGAGGGCAGTGTCCATTCCTTTATACCGTCATAATATTGACAGGTTCTGTTTTTGGTTTGTATATTTTAAGCTCCTTTTACTTAGGCGAATCGTCTTTCGAGCGAAGAAGGATTTTAAGTTGACCCATTTATGACAAGTGGGCTCCTCTACATTTGCTTTTTGGACAGATCCATTTCCAATAGAAGGTGTGTCTTGTTAATTTTTTATTAGTTTTTATAGACTTCTTGTATTAAATGTAAACAATGTAGACCCAAATCAGACGCCGCGTTCTGGGTTTAAAGTGTTTCACAATGTCCCGTTTGGGGGACGCTAGACATAAATGGATAAACATTTTAACAAGGGAAACTATTACTGACATTGGCAAAACGATCAGCTACAAGAAATATTTTCCCCTGTGTTATGTTGTGTTTCGGGTCGCTCCGCATATATCGGAGTTGTGCTAATTACACATCAAATATGGGAATCATACCGAACCCAGCTACCAAGACTGTTGACATTGTAGTCGTGCATCAGATATAACCAACAGAATAGAAGAGAATAGAATGCAATTATGGACTATTTCGGGTATTAATTAACGAGATCATTCATTTCCATCTACCATGCGAAAACATGTGCTCAAGACTAAAATTATTTTTTAGATAATCAGAAATTTTGACTCCTCCTTTCCCCCGGCAACATTCTTTCGTGGAGACTGATCATGAAATATTTTCTACGGTTATTCTCCGCTGTTTCAATACGGACAGTTGTCAGTCTCTGGCGAAAGAATGCACACGAAAACTATTTAACCGCTTAGAGGACTAAGCCTGCCCAGGAAAAGTGTGGTTAGGTAAACTATCCGGATCGACATGTCCTTATTGTGTTAACTGGGCCGTTAAACTCCAAATCCATTAAATATTCATGAGACTTGACTCCGCCTCTGTTGGGGTTTTGGTTTGATTTGGAGTTTAACGGCCCAGTCAACACTGTTCAGATCATATCGAGCCGGTCAGTTTACCGACCTCCGGATCGCCCCTGTTGGGAAGAAAAAATACCTAGAATGATGTCCTTTATCCATATATATTTAACCGACTTCAATATATGAAAAGGCCATTTCAGCCATTTCAGTCAAAACAACATTATGTTTAAGATTTACATCTGTGAAGCGAACAATGTTACAAGGAATAATTTTATACCCTTATGAAAACATATTAATACGGACTTCAGCACTCAATGTTTGCCAGCCCTAGCATAGGAGAGATATAAGATTTATTTCAATATAAGGAGAAATCCTGGACATGTCTGTACCCAGTCAGCATTCTACGTAAATCTATATCGGGCCGTCATCGGGCCGTCATCGGCCCGTCAGGGTAGCTGACGGGCCGATGACGGCCCGATGTAGATTTACGTAGAATGCTAGCTGGGGTATATAAAACAACTGTATAGCAGATATGCATACATCGCATTTCGTGACAACGCACATTTCTATGGAGGCCAATCTGCTACATAACAAATTCTAAGTATACAAACCCTTGTTTATTTTCTCACGCACATACATTGTATGCAAACATGACGTCATTAGTGACACCCCGGTGTTTTCCGCATTTAAGGAAGAGTACCCCGTTTTCTTGTCCGACATCATTTTTTAAAGTTCGCATACAAACTACATTTCAAATAAACCTTCTACTGATAGCCTTTTATATTAGAATGTATACAGAAATGGATTAACACCAAAAAATGTTCGATTTTTCGGCCAATATAGCCGCTTAATAATCCTATAAGGGCAAACGTTTGATTGCAAATTTTATGACACGATTTTGAATGACACATTTTTAAATTTTACCAGACATCTTTTGGCGTTCGTGCTTATGGTTTTACAATAAAGAAAATATTCATATAGAACACTGTATTGTATTTACGTAAGTCTTAAAGATGCATGTTGAGGGGAATAGCCGCGCTTTTTTTCCATGTCCATAATTTCAAAACCTTTGTTGGCGAACTGTACTGAGTAAGAATGTATGAAGACCTAACATAATAACTGACGTAATTTCCGCAAACTAAAATGTTCATCAGAATTCCATAAAATACACGCCGTTGTACAAAACGCGACAAGAATTTTAAACAATCAGTGCTAATTATATTCAGATATCAACTTTTCAGATCAATTTGTCACGAGCTGGGTGTACATTGGGTGTATTTTACCTGTTAGTATATACGCTTTATAGAACTTACAGCTGCTTGGCAAATTTCTAAACCAGTATCATGCAAAATGCATGGATTCTCCAAAATGCAGTTACTTTCGCATTGCTATGCAGCAGTTTTGTATGAACCAATATCCAAGCTTTATATATACAAAAACTCAGCCGTATATATATTTCCGATTGTAGGGTTACGTTTTTTGCAAGATACAGGAACTGAGAAAGCCGACTATATAACTTCAAATTTAGTGCGGACCTGCAAGTAAACAAAGACAACCACATTTGGCTCCTGACTGAGTAGGGCTTCATGATTTTGTCAAATAAATAATGAGAAAGAACTGTTTTATAAACTGCAGAGGGATGAGTACATTTGTATATACAGTTTTTTGAAAGAGAGTGCAATATGTTACTATTGAGGGTTATGGAGAAATATTTAATGGAAAGCACCTTGTAGGATTCATGGTTTAGGTAAGAATGTTTTTTTTTTGTTTTTTTTTGGTTTTTTTTGTTGTTGTTGTTGTTGTTGTTTTTGTTGTTGTTGTTGTTGTTGTTTTTTTTTGTTTTTTTTTTTGTTTTTTTTGTTGTTTTTTTTGTTTGTTTTTTGTTGTTGTTGTTTTAAAACCCTATTTCCGCGGTAAGGAAATACTTTTCGAGTATTTATACGTTTTAACAAGGGAAGATATGGCTGATATTGGCAAAGCGATTAGCTATCAGAAATATTGCCCCCGCCCCTTCCCCCGCCCTCTCCCTCCCCAGTGTTGGTTTGTTTTTTTCTCCGTCCTATTCTTCTTTGGCAAGCAAGACCATATGGTTGTTTGGTTTGGAGTTTAACGGCCCAGTTAGCACTAAGGTCAGTTTCGAGATGGTCAGTTTACCTTACCACACTTTTCATGGGCAGACTTCGTCCTCTACCTGTGCACATTCTTTCGCCAGAAACTGACAAGTGCTTTATTGAATCAGCGAAAGGGAAAGAATGACCGTAAACATGTTTCATGATCAATCTCCACGAAAGAGTTTTACCGGATCCGGCGTGGATCGAACCCGCGACCTCCTGATCACCAGTTCGATGCTCAACTGACTGACTTTCCGCAATGCAGTAACTTTATATGTTTTAACAAGGGAAGCTATCGCTGATATTGGTAATACGATCAGATATCAGAAATATTGTCCCCTGTGTTGTGTTGTATTTTTCTCCATCCTCGTCATCTTCTTTGGCAAGCAAGAACATGTACTTCCCGTATTTACCCTAAATATTCAGACAGACAGACCTGAGCAAACAGTGTAGACCCATTCTGCGGCGTCTTATCAGGGTCTGCACTATTTGCCACTCATCCAGCCGTTTTAGACATCTTAGCAGGCAGTAAAACAGACTTCTTCCAAGTTTAGGATAAATATTTTTATACATTGGTGTCCGAATATTTCTACCATGTTTACCCTAAATAATTGGACAGGCAGGCCTGAGCAAAAAGTGCAGACTCAGTTTTGATGCCTCAATACACGGCGTCTGATCAGAGTCTGATCTGTTTGCCAAAGATCCAGCCGATTTAGACTCCTCAGCAGCTAGTAAAATGGATTTCTTCCAAGTTTAGGACTAATAGGTTTTGTACCCAAGAATGTCAGAGGATTTCTGATCCAAGAATGTCAGAGCTTTTCTGATTCAAGAATGTCAGGGCTTTTCTGATCCAAAAATGTCAGAGGTTTTCTGATCCATGAATGTCAGAGGTTTTCTGATCTAAGAATGTGAGAAGTTTTCTGATCCAAGAATGTTAGTGGTTTTCTCATCCAATAATGTCAGCGCTTTTCTGACCCATGAATGTCCGAGGATTTCTGACCCATGAATACCAGAGGTTTTCTGACCCATGAATGTCAGAGGTTTTTTGACCCATGAGTCAGTTTTTGCTGCTTCATGAACGTCAGAGCTCTTTTCCGAGGTTTTCTATCCAAGAATGTCAGGGGTGTTCTGATCCAAGACTGTCAGAGCTTTTCTGATCCAAAAAATGTCAGAGCTTTTCTGATCCAAGAATGCCTTAGGCTTTCTTATCAGTGAATGTCAGAGCTTTTCTGATCCATGAATGTCACGGGTTTTTTAATCCATGAATGTTAGAGCTTTTCTGACCCATGAACGTTAGAGGTTTTCTGATCCAAGAATGTCAGCGGTTACCTGATCCAGGAATGTCAGAGTTTTTTTCTGAACCATGACTGTTAGAGGTTTTCTGGTCTAAACTTGTGAGAGGATTTATTATCCAACAATGTCAGAGGTTTTCTGATTCATGAATTACAGAGCTTTTTCCGATCCAAGAATGTCAGAGGTTTCCTGATCCAAGAATGTCAGAGCTTTTCTGATCAATGAATATTAGAGGTTTTCTATCCAGGAATGTCAGAGGTTTTCTGATTCAAGAACGTCAGAGCTTTTTCTGATCCAAGAATGTCAGAGCTCTTCTAATCCAAGAATGTCAGAGCTTTTCTTATCCATGAATGTCACAGTTTTTTCGATCCAAGAATGTTAGAGGTTTTCTCGTTCAATAATGTCAGATCTTTCCTGACCCATGAATGTCAGATGTTTTCTGAGCCATGAGTGTGAGAGTTTTTTTTTTGTTTTTTTTTTTTTTTTTTCTGATTCAAGAATATTAGAGCTTTTCCGACCTATGAATATTAGAGGTTTTCCGATCCAAGCATGTCAGAGCTTTTCTGACCTATGAATGTCAGAGCTTATCTGATCCATGAATGCCATAATTTTTCTCCATAAATAATTGTCAGAGTTTTTTCTTGTCTATGAATGTCAAAGCTGTTCCGGTCCATAGATGTCAGAGGCATTTACCTATGAGCACCAGAGCTTTTCTGGCATAGAAATGTAAGCACTTTCCTTACATATGAACGCTAGAGTGTTTTAAATAAGAGCTTTTCTAATGCGTAAATGTTAGTGCTTTTCTGATTCACGAATGTCAAAGCTTTTCTGGTCCATGAATGTCAGAGATTTTCTTGCTCATGAATGCCAAAGCTTTTTAAGCTATGAACATATGGGGTTCTAACCAATGAATGCCAGAGCTTGTTTTGACCCATAAATACCAGAGGTTTTTCTGGTCCATGAATGTCTGAATTGTTTTCAAACACATAAATATCAGACCTTTTTCTGACCCACGAGTAACATTTTTTCCGACTCATGAATGACAGTGGTTAGACAAAAATTACTTTTTAAAATGGGGGTTATAGATGTAATCGCATTTGTAAAACTTAATGTTGTTATTGAAAAACAGAGCATGTGCAGGGAGACCTGGACTGCGTTCAAATGTGCAAGTTACCCGCGAGTGTTTTTGCCCTGGATCCCTGCTTCTATTAGCGCTCGTCATAAGGTACGGGGATCCAGGGCATAACATTAGCTATTGCTTTGCACTTCCGAACGCAGCCGAGAGATCTGCTTATTTGCACATGTACTGTCACACCGAACTGTCTTAACCCTTGTTCTGCGAAGCAGAATTGTTGCTATATGTTTACATACTTAATGGCAAACAGTGCAGGTCCAGACCAGTTGGCTTCTTCAGAAGCCAACTGGTCTGGATCTACACTGTTCGCAAAGGCAGAGTATATCCGGGTTCAGCAAGGCAAGAGTTAATAGTTGAAACAGGTCTAAACGCTCTCAACAGAGTAATAATGTAATCAATTAAATAGTGATTGTAATCTTATACCAGCAGGCACATGACGTTTATACAACGTCATAACGTTGCATCGACGTTGAGGCGACGTTGTATTAACGTCATGTGCCTGCTGGGATTACTTTAAAAGTTTGTTTGTTTTGGGGTTTTTTTTGTATAAATGTATTTGTATTTTTTTGTATTGTATGATAAGCATGTATATTTCTTTTACAATGAATGTATGGATTCTTCAGAACCTAAATGAGAGCATACATTATAGAGTATTAGAACACTTACCGTATTCGACCTAATTACCGCACATACCACTATAAGCGCACAGTCAAGCAATTCCGTCTTCAGGTCTTGAGATTACAACCAATGTACTTTTTGTCTACTTCTTCATATAGGTATATGTTGTGGGTACCCATTTGAATAGCATCGACTTGTCGATGCAATTCAAATGAGTATCCACAACATATGCTTTTCTAAAGAAAATCTTCTTTTTATTTATTTTTTTTTTTCTTTACAGTAATTTTGAAAAAAAAAACTAAGTGCACAGTACGGTAATTAGGTCGAATACGCTATTCTAATTAATTATAAGGACAATATAATTATCAAAACAATAATCGGGGATAATCCCACATCGTACTATTGGACGACATCTCACAGCGATGATGTGTGGCAACGACGTTCTTTTCAAGATGGCAGCTAAGTTGTCGACGGTGGCTAACACCGACGAATCAGCCATGGGTAAGCTGGCGTCCAGCGGGTCGGTGGAAGGAGATTACACCTCGAAAAACCTGAGGACCCCGGCTCGAACAGCTTGGGAACAGAAGAGCGGACTGAACGACTAATGAATAACCAACTTACCGAATCTCAGGAAGATCTCCATGGCTGGATGACCCTAAGAAGTGCCGTCTTGGTTTCAAGAAAGAAGATCCATTTGCTTGTTGCTAGTGTACGACGAGGAGGAGGAGGAGGTGCTCTAGAACGGATAGAAAGGTTGGTTCTTTTTGGTATCCTTTTACTAGCTCTACTGGTCTAGTGGCACGATCGAGCAGGTGTGAGATTACAGTGTGAATAAGTGATACACACGAACCGAAGCTACTGCTCTAAATTCCGAAACTTACAGGCCAGGTCCCTAGCATCCGCATCAGGCGAGGTTGCGCATGAATTATGCGCAGAGGCCGTTTCAAGCCAGGGTCCAGGCAAAACTAAACCAGATTTTTCTGGCGCTGCCACTATTCCAGCAAACACACAACGTCCAAACAACGTCGTTACAACGTCGCTGAGGCAACGTCGTGACGTTGCAGCGACGTTGTTACGACGTTGTGTGTCTGCTGGGATGGGCCTCTGATGCCCGGCAGCGTTAAAAAACCTTCTGCCTGTCAGTCTGGGAAATGGGAAAATCGACACTGCCCCTATTTGCATCCGGTGCCCCAGAGCGTTGAAAATCTAATAGCTTTTATATATCTGGGAAAATCAGTTTGAAACAAAAGTGATGCTCCTGTGATTTTCGTTAGATCTAAAGCTCAGGTATCAACCTTTACAGCGCCAGCAAAATTTATAGCAGACGACATTCTGTTTGTTTTTATATGTGTATATTTTTCAGAGAAAATAGGTCTTAACATTTCATGCTTGTTGCCGACGATTCACATGAAATGTTAAGATATTTTTGGAAAATGAAAATAAAAAGGATATTTCAAAATGCCGTCTGCCACAGCAGACGTCATTTTGAAGTATCTTTTTTTTAAATATATATTTCGATTAAATTTGTGATTGGCGCTTTAAGGGTTAATTTATGTTGTAGTATTCTTGCCCCGGGACACATCAGGAAAATCTCCATACATCACGTACCGGTAGACCCGCCCCTAGGCCCACACATAGGCTTCTATCTTCACATGCTCAAAATATCAAAACCAAAGACTATGTCCAGAATACCAAGGCTGTGCAAGCTGGTCTGGGCTTTCTGTATTCACAGCTACAGTGTAATGCCTTTCTCCAAGCGCGCTTTCAAATGAGCCGCGCCAAGAGAAAATGTACCTTCTAGCGTATGTTATATGCGCAGCCTCAGATCAAACTGCGCATCCATATTATCTCATCAGTTTTATCTCGCAGATACATTCTGCTGTATTTTTTTATGATTCTGTATGTGTTTGGTGAATGCCCGGATGAAACTGTATGGACACGCAGGCTAATCTGGGCCTTCGATGTACGCAGATGCCTCGAAGATGCATTTTCGTCCAACGTGCTTCAATTTTATTTTACCCTTAAGGCAGAGTATGCGCCTGGCTGCGTTGAGAGAATTTGGCAATTCATAAACCTGCCTTGTACGTAACCACATACAACTGATCGCATCAAGAAAACATACCTATATAATTTTGACCCCCTTAAACCCCACTTTTATATAGTAAAACTGGGGTTTACAGGGGTGTACATTATTTTTCTTATTTCTGCTCAAAACATAGATGGTGGGTACTCGTTAGAACCGCCTCGGCGAGGCGGTTCTAACGAGTACCCACAATCTATGTTTTGTGCAGAAATATGAAAAATATGGTTTTTTTTATCTGAAAATTTTCAGTTTTTGGAGAGAAAATTTTCTATATATTTTATATAGGCGTGTTTTCGTAATGAAAAGTTAAATGTTACTTTCTGTTTACTTTAAACACTTAAAGCGCTTATCACAATAAGACGACACATTGAACTATATTTTAGGGAAAGTAAGGCTTGACATTTCATTAATCGGTACAGAAAAATAGATGTACGTAACAAAAGTTTACAGGGATTTAAAAGCTACAAATTTTGCGAAAAAAACAATGCCTTATAATCTGCTTTTTGTTATATATTCGTAATATTTATGTCGTATACATGCTGATGATAATTCATGTCATTTGATAAGTTGATGTTATCATGCTCCCTGTCCCCCGGCTGTGCCCATACTGACAAATAATGTTATTTTGCTATGGGGTATGCAAGCGCCCCCTTACCAAGTTTCAGGGGAGCTGTCTTGGGTATACGGCTACGTTGTTGTGCACTGGATTCGCTGGTCGAGGTGGTTCTGGAGGGTACAAGCAGTTGGACGGTGTGCTCTGGATCACTTTGTTCCGGTGGTTTTGGTGGGCACCCTTGCTGAGAGGCATGCGCCAGCGGACCCATTTGGGAGACTAGGGGCCTACAGATTAATGATAGATAACCTTTACTATATCATATAGATCATAATATCTAGTTTTGTTGTTGTTGTTTTTTTGTTGTTGTTGTTGTTGTTGTTGTTTTGTTGTTGTTGTTGTTTTTTTTGTTGTTGTTGTTTTTTTTTTTTGTTTTTTTTTTTTCCAATGTTTCATTCTTTTTTTCTTAGTAATTATTGTTTGTCATTTGGAACTCTTTCCTTGATTATTCATGTGTTAGTACATTTTGATGCATCTGTATATGCTCCTATGTGAGCCGAAAATTCGTAATAAATATCTTGTATCTCTTGTATCTTGTATTACGTTGAGTGGAGTTGGCGAGGCGGGGTTGGGGTGGGGGCAATGGGTGTACATAACATTGTTTAATTAACGTAATATGAACGAAGTCAACTTTTAACTTGACACAACCCAACCATATATTATGAAATAATTGTTTAACCGTTACCACTCTCTGGGCTAATTCAGCAGACGACATATTGATGACATTTATCTTATTTTTCCTGAAAACAGGATTTGGCATTTCATGCAAATTGTCTCCAATGGAGACAATTTGCATGAAATGTCAAACCTGTTTTCTGGGGGGAAAGAAGAAAACAAATAAAATGTCATCTGCTGAAATTTTTACCCAGAGTACTAAGCGTTAAAAACGTTATAAAAAAGTAGGACACGATTTCATTTCCTTTCATGCGTTTAAAGCTCGAAGCAGTTGTCAGTCGTCATTCAGTTTTGCATCGCACACAAACCACTTCGTAAGGATTTATACATAAAACACGACAACTATGTCGGCGGATTGGCAACACGGGCTCTGTGGCTGTTTTGATAATTGTTCGATTTGCCTCTTTGCATTTTTCTTTCCATGTTATCAGTGGGGAAAGAATGCAGAAGTGCTTGGAAAGGACTGTATGACATACGGATTAATTTTCTTCGCTGCTGCTATACTTGGTTTTGAGCCATGTGCTGGTGCCTTTCTTCGTCAGCAAATTAGGGAGACAAAAGGTATTCCAGGCAGCCTCGTAGGAGATTTCTGCTTCTGGTGTTGGTGTGGTCCTTGTTCCTTGGCACAAGAGGGACAGGAATTAGAATCCCAAGCTGCCACTATGGGTCAGTCCATGGGACGGGTGTAAGACTGAGCTCTTTTCCACAAGAAATTCAACTAAAAACCAGGAATAGCAGGTCTAGCAGCAGATGGACAATATGCGTGTTTGTGTGTTTATAATTTAATATTATAAGCGCGTTTTGCGAAAACTGGAAATTGTATTTAGATAATTGACCAATGAAAGAGATGCGTATATATTCTATAGAAAAATATTATTTGCCTTTATATGTAATTCCATGTTTATATAGACAGAAATGGATTCTAAGATCAGATGATAGCTACAAAATTATCCACTGATTCAGGAGAAAAAAGCTCTACTTCTTTTCAAACTTCACTAGTGTAATTATTTATTTGCAGTCTTGAATAAAACAAAATTCGGAAATGTGTAAATCAATAGCATACTCTGTGAATGTGTGTCTTCTTCAATTATTGTTTGAGTGTAAACCCTCATTCTTTCATTTTCGGACATTGCAAGTTTCTATGCTCTCTGAAAATGAGTTTACCAGCATTGGCTATAATACTCGTAGTTGGATGCCCTTGTCAGATGGCCATAGCGAACGAACGTCAGTTGGCCGTTGCGAACGAACTTCAGTTCGAGGGTTGAGCGCAAGACTGTAGTAACTCAAACATATTTTTGAAACCCTTGTTTAGGGGCAACTTTGACTTCTTTGTAAACAATGCAAATTTAGGTGCCATTGCTCATACGAGCAATGGCACCTAAAGTTCCATTGTTTACAGAAAGAAATGCTGTAATCTTCATAACACCTTCATGGTGAGGAGATTAAGTATTGCGATCAACCCTCGAGTTGTCCAAAGCGAACGAACACCAACTGGCCCTAGCGAACGAATGTCAGTTAGCCATAGCGAACGAACATCAGTTGGCCATTGAACAGATGTGGGAACTGGTTCTTTTAACGCATGGCTGTGGGAATAAGGGACTAGCTGACAACTGGCCGTAGAGAATCGGAGATAAACATCCATAGTGGTTGGGTGACAACTTTCCGCAGCGAACTGGTGACAACTGGCCTACCGAATGGGTGATCTCGACCAAAGTGAATGAGTGCTAATTGGTGGTATTGGCCACATTTGAACGAGTGCTAACTAGCCGTACCAAATGGGTGACACTAGCCAGAATGAATGGGCGATTTCAGATGCTTTTGTTCTTAGTAGATCTCAGTGACAGTGATCGCAATAACAGCTGAATGACAACAGGATTTCGCTAAGGAATGACAATCGACCATACATTCGGAAGTACTGGGCAATACGTTAAAGGGAACTGGATATATTTGGTACATTTTCCACCATTTTTAAAAGAGATCATGATTTCTTGTTTGCATTCCTGCACACCAGGCCCCTTTTGAAAAAGGGTCTACACTGAGAGGAAAGAATTTGCTCCCGAAGGGAGCAAATTCTTTCCTTTTAGTGTAGACCCCGTTTTAGCAGGGAGGCAAAACAGTTTTGACGAGTTCTCTCCTCTGTATGTTATGTATACTGAAAGGAAAAAGAAACGCAGGGTAAATTTTATTCCTAAATTTCATTCAAGTTTGAAAAAATTTGTTAAATATTTTACTATGATTACAAAACGGTACATGTATGGAACAAAAGTTCCAAATTTCATTGGTTTGTGATCAACAAGTCTCGAGTTATTAAAGTTCATTGGTAGCTACCCCCCAAATCTTGAAATCAAAATCAAACTGAAAATCAATATCGGGTGTGCCCCCCTCTTGCTGTCGTTGCTGCCCTAATTCTCCTTTGGATAGAGTTAACCAAAGCATTGACAGTTCGCATCGGGATGTTATTCCATTCACCGATCAACGCATTCCTTAGTTGTGCGAGAGTTGCGGGGGGATTTCGGCGCTTCCTAACCCTTCTGTCCAGCTCATCCCACATGTGCTCTATTGGGGTCAAATCTTGACTGTACGGTGGCCATGCTAGTGGTGCGATGTTATTGTTTGCCAGGAAATCCTGACAAACTCGGGCAACATGTGGTCGGGCATTGTCCTGCTGCAGAATCAGATTACGTTGTTGCACAAGCGGGACTGCAACAGGACGCAAGATCTCATCCCTATACCTTACTGCGGTCATATTGCCCGCAACAATAATCAACTGTGATTTTATCCCGTGAGCAATGCCTCCCCAGACCATAACGGAGCCACCCCCAAACCGATCCCGTTCGACAACACAGGCGTCGGCAAAGCGTTCTCATCGACGTCGGTACACACGACGTCGACCATCTGCGTGATAGAGAGTGAACCTAGACTCGTCCGTAAAAAGAACTCGTCTCCACTGCCTCATCGGAAATAGCCTGGGCGCATGCGCCGTCAACCACGCCATACGACGCAACCTACGTGCCTGGGTCAGAGGCAGACCAACGTATGGACGACGAGCTCGAAGACCAATCTCACGCAATCGACTTCCAACAGTCTTCGGAGAAAGTTGTCGATTATGCGTACCTACTGTATTAAGGGCAGTTTCGGTAGCAGTGAGATGACGATTCCGCAAATGTGCCAGACGGATTGTCCTGTCTTGACGTCGCGACGTCACGCGTGGACGCCCAGACCGCGGTCGGTCTGCTAAATGCCCTGTCTCCCTTAAACGTCTAACAAGACGTTCAATTGTTGAGACGTTAACCCCAAAATGATTGGCAACTTGATGTTGCCTCTGACCCTGCATCAGCAACGCAATTGCCCTACCTCTCTGAACATCAGTCAGTCGTACCATGATTGAAAAAAAGTTCAAAGTAGCGTAAAAATGAAAAGAAAAATCGGTAAAAGAATCGAAGAGCGTTGTGTATCGTTGAAGTGTACCAAACGGTGTGAGGAAATCTTGTGCTGAAGGTTTAAACATGCTTGTTTTGCACGAAATTTTGGCTTTCCGTATTGTCCGTGCAATGCACTGTGTAGTGCACGGTTGAATGATTTCACACACTGGGTAGATAGCACATCGACCAAAGACTCGTATACCCGCGGTTCACATTCACAGGACAATCTGTAAAAGTGTATGGCTATAGTAAACACCGTAAACAATGGTTAAAATAAGAAGGAAAAAACTCTACCCTGCGTTTCTTTTTCCTTTCAGTATATGTTATCCACGCTCCTTATATGGAGCAGGTAACAGTTGGTCATAATTTACGAAGGACAGCCTATACCTACAACAAATGCTTGAAACAGATTTTAGCGAACATATTTGGTTTCACTGAACAGATTTGGTTTTAGCGAACAGAGTTGGTGTTAGCGAATTACAATACCATAAATAACGGAGAAGAATGCCAACAGGCCATTGCTAAGAGTTGGTACCTTTTTATGCAACTGAGTGTGAATATCAAAGTTTAATTGGCTTCGTGTACGTTGTCATATTTGAATAATTAGTCGTGACACAATTGGATATGCACTATTGCCGACAATTTTGGGCTACTTTTTTAGGTAATGACTTTTTTCTTACATTTCATTATTATCATTATTATTCTTATACAAGTGTTAGCACTGTTGTTGTTTTAAGTTTCAACTGGAGCTTTACGGCCCAATCAACATTGTTAAGGTCATGTCTAGCCGGTCAGGTAACCTACTCAGATTTTCCTGGGCAGGCTTAGTCCTCTAAGTAGTTGACCAGTACTTGTGCACATACTTTCGCCAGTAACTGACAACTGCCCTTCTTTAATCTGCGGGGAAGTGGGTGGGGGAATGATTGTATAAAGGATTTCATAATCTCCACGAAAGTTATGTGACCAACCTAAGATTCAAACTTGTGACTCCCCCACCCCCCTTATCACGTCCCTCCCCAACCCCTCCCCCCCCACCAACTCCCCACCCCCCCCCCCCCCACACACACACCCAACCCACGCTCTGGATTTGCAGTCAGACGCGCTACCGAGTGTGCTATGGAGCCCGGTTCCACTGTTGTACCATACTCGGAATGTTTAGGTCACTGTCCAGCTGTGGTTACCTCCATAGTGTGGATTTTTGTAGACCATGTTTTTCATAAAGCCTATTATTTTGCGAGTATTTTGCAGCATGTTAGCCACCAAGCGATGGAGGTGTTACCTAGTTATGTAATGTTATAAGAAACTATTAAACCTATGAGAATTGGAGCAAAAGTAATTATATGTTCCAGCTAAATAAATGAAGTTACAGCTGTGTCAATTAGCTACAAAATGAGATGTTTGAAAATTCCTTTTGGCCTTACACGGCGTTACTTATGTTACATTTTCTACTGTACCCTTTAGAAATGAATGTTTTAGCCCAAATAGTTCTTTTTCTTAGATTAAGCATTGCCCATATAACCTTAACTTTGTCATACATGAAAAGGTATTGGAATATCCTTTCTAAAGCTATAAACATTATCTCTATAGCTTTCACACTTCGCCAGTTATTGGGTGTTAAGCAAAGTCACGCAACTGTGAAAAGTAATATTGAAAAACTAATTATTACATATTATCACATTAAATGTAGCATAGAATGTGTACAAATAAAGTGATTTCTTATTATAGCATTATATCTGAGTAATATGAGATACATAGGGGCATTAAAACCTGTCTCCGCCATATGATACTGCCCATAGTAACGTAGGTAACACCTAAAATATCTACATACTGTGGGCTTTGGTGGTTTTCTGCATGTAATTCTGCATCAGTATTTAGTGCCTCTGTTTTGTATCATTTTGAAGTTTTTTAAGCATTTCCAAAACTGCAGATTTAATGCCGCCATTCTTTATCAGTTACATATATTCAATACTGATAACAGTAAAGTTGCTATCTGCATCAAGATAACTTTTGCATAAAATAATGAATACTGTCCTGAAGTTGTATGTATGACAAATGCTCATTTCTTTACAGCTAAATAAAATATCTACAGAAGAATTATATGTCAGACCCTCACATGACTTTGCTTAATAATTTATCAATGGTAAAATATGTAACACCTTAATGCCCATATTTTATGGGATTGTTGTCTCTGTAATAATCTTTACCTATACTTTTATCTCTTGAATTAATACTCAGTTTTAAAATAATAATTTTTCAGAATAATAGGACAAAATGACACTTTTGCCTTATTTATTATGTTACATCATCAGGCATGTTACGTAGATAATTCATTTATCTGCTGTCTAGTTTACCAGTACATATCAACTCAAAAATTTTATTGTTATATTTAGAAGATCCAAATTATAACTTGCTACACTAGTTCTTGTTTATTGTTCTTTGGGTTTTTTTTATTTTTATTTATTTATTTTTTATTTATTTATTTATTTTTGTTTATGACCTCAAGATTCTATTCAAAAAAGGAACATTTTTACTGTGGGTAACATAAAAAGGCACATATTTGATGTAGGTAACATAAAACATTATTTCTGATTCAACAATATTGGTACATGCGTATTCTCAGTGCATGTATTTAATACCAGAGTAGTATTTCACAAGCAGTCCTGATTAAACGAAAATGTTTACTATCATACCTGCCGCAGGACATAAAGGTCCTGTGAACACAGCGGTAACTGGTCAATGTCTTCTCTATGCGCTCAATGAATAGCTAAGGAACCCAGCTTTCTACACGCAGACTGCAAAGACTGATCAGACTGAGCGGACAACCAGGCTGATCTGAGTCTTTGCCAGGTGCACAAGTAAATTATTAGTTTTGTCATGCTGCGGCTAAAATACATTAAGATAACATAAAATAAATTATACAACACTTTGCCTTACGGTAATATGATTTTCCCCAAAAACAAACAGTGTTGCTTTATCTCTAAAATATACCGAAAACAATAATTGTGAAAGATAAATGTGTAACATTAGGCAAATTTAGAAATATACCTCACACAATTAAATTAAGTATATATTAGAGTAAATCGGTAAACGCAAAATAATGAAATAGTTTTTCTTGAATATTTTGTGCCCTCAGAGTGTTTGTTTTCACTTTATTCATGCGTTTGAATTAATATTAGAAAAGTATACAATATTTTCATTAATAGAGACGTACTGAAAAAATTTCTTCAGCAAACACTGTCGATAGGAAACAGTGGTCTGATATCACAGCACAAAGACTGACATATAACGTGTAACAGTATTAAGTGTGCAATATTTCAGGCAGTCTAAATGGATTTAAGTTTAAGATTATCTTTATGCATAGGACATAAGCAATGAAGAGCTCACCTCATGTAAGTATGTATGAAAGGGGAATATTTCTGTATTTGTTATAGGGTATATTTTACTATATTAAATATAATATTATCAATCGGATATACCAGCAGAAGGTTGGTTAAGTTTTATTTTTTCACTTCATTCACCAAATTATAAAGGTATCTGAGAAATGATTAACTATGTATGTTATTAAAAGAATTTTAGAGCTGATTTCCCTTCACCTTTTTTGTACATAGTATCAACAACCTATTATACTATGTTGATAAAGTATCATTCAAATAGTATTATATGTAACATTAAGAAATGTATAAAGCATTTATTGAAAGATTATAATGCATTAACCCAATCCTAATACTTAAATATATTGTTCTAAGCGCAACCATAGCAAATTAAACGTTAAGAAGTTTGAAATTACAATACTTTTCAGAAGAGAAGTTTTTTTTTTTTTGTTTTTGTTTTTTTTGTTAACTTTTATTTATTTATAATCAGCAAACTTCATGAAAAAATATGTTACAAATTATCATTTTTATACAAATTATAGAAATATCAATTCTATATGTCAACATCTTAATGATACAAACTCATATTTCAATCATTGTTATAGACACAGAAAAAAAAAACAAAAAAAAAAAAAACAAAACAAAAAAAAAAACAAGAGGATGTCTGGTACTAGTACTTTTGATAGCAGTTTTGTATCATTTCAACCTTAGAGTATCACATGTAGGTAAGAAGTTATTTAACGCATTTGTGTATGCTCCATTGCAGTTTAATTTCTTAACTAGGTATAGTATAGGGTATTTTGTCCTTTTTATCAAGTAAATAAGCGTTTTTTTTTACAAAACTGTCATTTTAGCCGTGATGAAAAAATAAAATATCAACGAATTTTTGGTTCCTGCATGGTGTTTCCTCAATTTCGCAATACACAGCCGTCTAGTGTAGCTAGGTATTAAGTTCTTAATCTAACCTTATATAGCCCTTTTTACATGTATGCGAAAATAAAGCACCAACAAGATTGCACAAAAGTGCAATCATACCTAAGCCTCCGTTGGTCGCATGTGCGGCACATATAATAGTTTTTGTAAAGCATTATTTTTCAACGGCTAAGAAATAAAGAAATAACACGTCTTACAATCAGAGTAAATACACATTAGGCCAATACCGCAAGATTTATCGGATCGGTGAACACTGACAATATATGCTTCGTGCACAAGTGTTACATGTAGATTTTACTCGTAAACGTGACAGTTGGATTAAATTGATTCTCCGGTAAGTAAATTTAGTTAGTTTGCTCTTTTAATTACAGCCTAATCATTTTGAAATAGTGTGTAATCCTTTCAGAAGAGAAGTTTATGCTGTTTTAAAGTAACTATGGTTCCTTACGTCATTTGCTTAGTCTAGCTGGTTTGTTTCCATCTCTTGATGTACAGAGGAAGACATACAGTGTTTATCTATTGTAAAACAGCATTAGATTAAATGTCTAGTCACTGACTGGTCATAGTCGTCCTAAACATTGTATCAGGAAACTTTTATATGATGTTTATGGCTTTCAGTAATGTATGTAACAGTTATGTCACACGTCATTGACAGTTCAATATACTAGGATACATGTCTCTATAAAACCACATTTATTGGTATCAAATAGAATGCTAGTAAATAAGAATATGGATACTTTTAAACGTATTTACTCCGAAGTATTTTTTATTGTTTTGAAGGTAACGTTGGTAACATGGCTGTTTCACGCAAACGCCCCAATCGCTAGAGGGCTTACATGTGTCATTTTGTTTCACCTATAATGTAGTTTCAGAAAATCATAGTGTACAAAATTCTCCTTGGGTGTGGGGGCGTCTGTAGCCGGCACAAGGTGTAGTAATTCTTTTTGTAGGGAGATGATCATTTAATGGTGTTATAACTTTGTTTAGTCCGATTGTTCATCTGCAATATTATTTGCTTATCTATATCTCACCTATTGGTCATAGCAAAATGATGCTATTTAGCAAACTCCGCGGAAGCTAATATTTATGTGAGGAAGCCAACAGACAATAGTTATATTTAGATAGTGAAAGCCCAACCCTGAGTGTATAGTACTACCACCTGTGAAGCAACGACCCTCAGGTAAGTATATTCAGGAATTCCAGGAAGATATCAATGCTGTTGCTGGTGTATGAATAGAAAATTAAATATGGAGATACCCAGAAAGGGCAATTTAATCATACGTTCGTCATTGTGGTACCATGATAATCATGTGCAAATGTGATTAACTTTTCAAATATTAGGTCCTTGGGCTTCTTATAGAATCATCTGCACATTATTTTGCAATGTTGAACAATCTTTGCAATCTCAGGACCTTGACCGTCTTATTTAATCATCTGTACGTCATCGTTGTACCATAATAACTATGTGCATAGGTGAACAACCTTAACAATCTTAGGATCTTTGACTTGTTATTTTATAATTTGTTCCGTCATTGTGGTACCATGGCCACCATCCCCCTTTTTTAAACAAAAAGTATATGAATGACCCGATTTTTCTTGATTGGTATATGAAAGGCCCCACTTTTTCTGACATCCCGGTATATGCACATATTTTTCACTCAGAGATTTTTCAGGCTGTTTGTTTACTTGTTAATTAATGAATTGACTGCAATATTTGTCTAACTACCAGCAATAGATAGGTACAAAAAATCAACGTGCAGTATATGAATGGGTCACATTTCAGATGATCTAGTATATGAATGGGTCCTTTATTTCAAAGGCCAGGTATATGAATGGGGTAGCCTAGTTTCGAAATAATGGCTCGCACACCCGTACCAAATTTATCCCCAAGTTACCCCACAGTCGACCCCGACCAGTGCTGTCAGTGCTTTGATTTCTAGCTTGACTCTTGTATGTTTTTGTTTGTGTTGAGGTTTTACGGCCCAGTCAACCCAATGGGGTCATGTCGAGCGCGTTCAGTTTACCTAACCACACATTTACTGGGCAGGCTTAGTCCTCTATACGGTTAACCAGTATTGTGCACATTCTTTCGCCAGAAACTGACAACTGCCCGACCTCCTGGTCTCCAGTCAGACGCGCATCCAACTGAGCCACCGAGGCCGGCCTTGTATGTTTTATGACTGCTTTCAGGTGGCTACAAATTGCAGTAAATATATATGAATAACGGGAGGATTTGACAGGATTTGACATTTCGTGCAAACGTTGTACATAGGAGGTTTTGCATGAAATTCAAAAGCCTATTGTCTAGGAAAAAAATAAACATCACGAAAACATGCCTAAATAATATGACCCCCTTAAACCCCACTTTTATATAGTAAAACTGGGGTTTGCAGGGGTATAAATTATTTTACTTATTTCTGCTCAAAACATACATTGTGGGTACCCGTTAGAACCGCCTCGACGAGGCGGTTCTAACGAGTACCCACAATCTGTGTTTTGAGCAGAAATATGAAAACTCTTAAGAGTTTTTTATCAGAAAATTTTCAGTTTTTGGAGGTGAAACTTTCTATATATTTGAACAGGCGGTTTTTCGCAATGAAAATATTTCAAAATGTCATCAACTGAAATTATAATATAGCATGCTCAGCATTTACAATGTTTCGACGTTGACTGGCTAAAGAGTTCTGTACCAATGATACATTATATATAAAAACTTTTACAAGACTTACTTCCCTTAGCCTAAAACTGAACTTTTATATTACAAACATTATCGGGAAATATTTTTTTGTTTAGTGGCACTATTTTCTTTATCCTTGAACAGCTGTATAGAAGATAAAAATAAATGCCACAAACATTGTTTATTAACACTAAGCACGCTAAGGGCACACTTAGCAGACGACAAATTAATGATATTTTTTCTTATTTTTTTTTTATAGGAAACAGGATTTGACATTTATTGCAAATTGTTCCCGTTGGGGACAATTTGCATAAAATGTCAAAACTGTTTCCTGGGCAAAATAAGAAAAATATTATCAAAGTGTCGTCTGCTGAAAATTTTACCCAGAATGCTAAACGTTATCGTACGGTTTCTTGTTCCCTGCAAGAAGCGTAAGCTCTATACGAGTGGAAACCATACTTTCCCATACGCATGCGCATTGGTCAGCATACATATATCCACACCCAGCCAGTGAGTTGTAGTAGGCGGACAGAACATATATTGAAATTTTGTGAATTGCTGCATAAGCAGGATTTTCTGTTTTTAGCGTTTGTAGGGAGGCTTTAATCAAATAAAATCATGTCCGGTGAATGGCAACACGGGCTTTGTGGATGTTTTGACAATTTTTCTCTCTGCCTTCTATCTTGGATTTTTCCCTGTTACCAGTTTGGAAAAAATGCCGAAGCAGTGGGAGACAGCTGTTTAATATGCGGTTTGGGAATTATGATCCCTGGTATTGACTGGTTCTTAGGAGCCCACATCCGCTCGAAAATTCGGGAGTCGAAAGGAATAAGTGGCAGCTTCGTCGGGGATTTAATTTACTGGTGTTTTTGCCCATTCTGTGCCCTCGTGCAAGAGGCGCAAGAAGTGCAGGGAATGGTCGGTGGCCAGGCTCTTAGTATGGCCCGGGAATGAGACTGACAGGGAATACGTGTTCTGGATATATTTACATTACGTGACAAATGTAAGCGTGGGAACTCTGCTTGATAAAAAGTGCTGATTTTCTGTACGGATGTAAAAACATTAACTTGCTTTATTATATTTTGCTGAAACATATTATGACTTTCATAGCATTTCAAAACCAATTTTCAGACCGCTTCCAGTCTCTCTACGACTGGAGCTTTTTCAGGCAGCTACCCCAAAACCAAGATAAGCTTTGTTAATAATCGAGTGAAGAGAACGGAATAGTTTATTTTCCTCGTGGGAAACTGTACGCGTATGGAACTGTTTTCTTTCATTCTGCAGACGACAGTTAGCAGACGAACTCTCACTACGGCCATGACGTTATTGTTTTCCTGATAGCACCGTCTTTACCTAAAGTTTGGGACGCCTTAATTCCTTACCGTACTAATTATAAAATTAGAACAACTCCATTTTTGTGTCTGAAAATTGGTGGTAAGTGATAAACAGTGTAGATCGTGATCTGACGCCGCGTCGCGGCGTCTGATCTCGGGTTACAGTGTTTGTCAACTCCATTTTGTATCTGAAAACTGCTGGTGAGTGGCAAAAGGTGTAGATTGTGATCAGAGCGGGGTCTACACTGTTTGTCCGTGCTGTCTGTCCTTACTCTTAGTGTAAACATGGTAGCTGGGTTTGCATGTAAGACTTGTGAACGTTATAGTCAAGCCCTATTTTAGCGGGAAAACAAGAAATTGACTCCGTCGTCGTCTGCTGAATTCGCCTTCAGCAGTTTAAAGGTCCATAGCCAGACAGACGGACAGTTGGATCTGCTGAAAATACTTCTCAGGTAATCTCGACGAACTCCTGTTCCGATTTTGCTTGCGGTTCCCTATTTTCCCAGACGCCGTAGCGTTCCAGTTGACCTGTTATATGAAGATGAGGTTTGGATGTTTTTGACGGGAGTATTTGACAGCTCTTCCTGGCGTAACTTGACTATCATATTCGAACTCTTATCAACGGGAAATTATATTTAAATTAAATCTTTAGGACACACCTTAATTAACCTTTACCACTCTCTGGACAAATTCGGCAGGTGACAAATTGATGCAAGTTTTCTTACTTTTCCCAGAAAACTCGAGGTTTGACATTTCATGCAAATTTTGCATGAAATGTCAAACCTCTTGTTTTCTGGGACAAGTAAGAAAAATATTTTGAAGTGTCTTCTGCTGAAAATTTTACCGAGCATGCTAAGCGTTAAAAGTGACCTGAGACGCGCCACGAAAAAGCTCAACTTGTGTCATGATATTTGAACCAGGAAGAAGGCAATCACAGCATTTGAACTCTGGCTAATCACAACAGCAGCAGACGACAGTTTGATTTTTTTTTTTTTTTTTTTTTTTTTTTTTTTCAAAAAAGTACGGATTGCCATTTCGTGTGAATCGTCTGCAGACGATTTACATTAAATGCAAAGTATTATTTTTCCTGAAAAAATAATTAAAAAAAAAATAGAATGTCGTCTGCTACAACTTAAGACGCTCGCTGGTCAGACTAATTACATTACAGGTGAATAATGGACGCCCCGATCACACTCATTGCCCTCACGAAATCCAGACATTTTGTTGTGACCTCAGCCTTTAGCACGCTTGGGGCAAAACCAGATGCCGATAAATAAATGTTGGAATTACATTTTGTCTTGTTGTTCGCCGAAAATAAGGCTAACTATTTCGTACGAATCGTCTTACTGAGTGACATTTTGCCTGAAATATCAAGACTTGTTTTCAAGGGGAAAAATAAAATTATCGTCAGCTATTTCAAGTGCGTTAAAGGTAGACGCGTCTGGTAAATACCTTTAGGCGCAATGGGGTCACAACAGTGAAGTCACGGGGAAAAAAGTGAATTTCTGTAGGAAAATGCATTTCTTAACCCCTAATGTGCTTGGTCAAAAAATTCAATAGACGACATATTCTACTATTTGCTTAAATTACAGGAGGTTAAAGATTAAATGAGACAGTCTGGTGGATCGATTGCTTTCGAGTGTAGGCTGGGAAAATGGTTCTGACAGAACCATTTTCCCAGCTACACTCAATCGACCCACCAGTATTGTTAGTGCTTTGATTACTCAGCGTATCCCGTTGATTTCGCGTTTTGGCACACTGTAAAAATACGGTGTGATTTACACGGAATGCCTAATGCTTAGCACTCTGGGTAAAAGTTTCAGCAGACGACATTTTGAATTAGTTTTCTTTTTTTTCTTTTTTTTTTCAAGGAAACCAAGCATGGTGTCTCCAATGGAGACGATTTGCATGAAATGTCGAAGTTTATTTTTCTGGACAAAAAAAAAAAATATATCAATTTGTCGTCTGCTGAATTAACACAGAGAGTGGTAAAAGCTAAGAAAACAGACCTTGTTATACTTGAATCTTGTAAACACACATCGCAAGCTGTTGCTGATTTCAGTTATCAATACGTTGCCATGGTGATCATTTTCCGCCGATCTCCAGCAGGGTCGATACATAGCATACGAGCCGGAGAGCAATCACAGAATCCGTTTGTTTTCAATAAGATCTTATCTCAGCCGTACCAATGGAAAAGCTACCTTCGATGCTTGCTGGGAGCGCGGAGGAGGCCTATATCAGCTTGTGCATCCATGCAGTCCATCACGAAAATATGTCTATATAATTTTTACCCCATTAAACCCTACTTTTATCTAGTAAATCTGGGGTTTACCGGGGTATACATGATTCTTCTTATTTCTGCTCAAAAACATAGATTGTGGGTACTTGTTAGAACCGCCTCGTCGAGGAATATGAAAATTATCAGAATTTTTCATCTGATTTTTTTTTTTTTTTTTTTTTTTTTTTGTGAGGTAAAATTTTCAGTATATTTGAATAGGCATGTTTTCGTAATGCTGATCTGAGTCTTTTCTGTGGATTACAGAATAATTGAATAGTGTATATCGGAGTAAACAAAACCCTGGTCAGACATTGCAGTTTAGCTGTCTGAGCTGGATCGTTGCTGTTCATATCTTCCCCTGAAGACCCGTTTTCACTTGTGAGGGTCATCTAAAAATGTATGTAGTCTTTAAATCATTAAGTGTGTCGTCAGCAGCTGCAATGCTTTTTTGCCCTTAACGCTAAGCACTCTGGATAAACTTTCAGCGGAAGACAGCTTGAAGTATTTTTTTCTTATTTTTCCCCAGAAAAGAGGATTTTACAGTTCGTACAAATTGTCTACAGTGGAGAAATGTGCATGAAATGTCAAATACTTTTGCTCTGGGGAGAATAAGAAAACTATTACCAATATGCCGTCTGTTGAATTAGCCAAGAGAGTGGTAAAAGGTTAAAATGCTAATCATAACTGCAGCAGATGACATTTTGATTTTTATTTGTATTTCATGTGAAACGTCTGCTAGCAAACGACTCACAAAAAGTACCAATCTTATTTTCCCAGAAAAATAATAATAAATAAAATTGAATGTCGTCTGCTACAATTGATCTAGGTCATGATCTGGGTCCAACTATTCGTTAAGGCATGTCTGTCCGAATAATTAAGGTCATAACGGTATCTAGATCGTCTCTATACGGCGATATATTCTTCAGTGTTTCAATGGCTCTGTGTACGGACAGTTAATACCTAGAGTTCATGCGCAGTCTGATCTGGGCATTCTCTGTCCATATATGTCATAGGACCTGATTCTCGTCCTACTTGTTTAGCGTATTGCAAAAGCCATGTGTATAATGTTTTAGAGCTTAGTAAAAATGCGCTCTGCAAATGTCAAGGTCAGCCTTCGCAACAAGAGCTTTCACTTTTGCTAGTGGAATCTACATAAGAAAAACGGGGTCCTTTATAAGACTGTATATGCACAGGCTGATCTAGTTAGGTGTTTGCAAATGGGTTAAGAGGCTTGTATTGATTTGACACCGGTCAGCTAAGATATTATAATACAGTAGAACTTCAATGGCTCGAACCCCGATGGCTCGTTTACCATGGATGAGTCGAACACGTTCTTGAGTCCGCAGGGATTTCCTCCAAATACGATATATACGGATAATTTAGGGAGATTTTCTTCTTTTATCTTGCAAATGTATGTTGTGTGCAATCATTAGAATCGCCTCTATGAGGCGATTCTAATGAGTACACACAACATACGTTAATAATATAGAACACCGAAAAGATATCCCACAATTATCTCCATTATGCCTCCAGGTATGGCACTAATAGTAACCCTCCGTGGCTCGAACTACCGCTGTCGAACAAATTTTCATGGTCCCAAAGGGGTTCGAGCCATCGAAGTTCGACTGTATGTTGTATTTCAGTTTAACTCTTAAAACGTTAAGCAAAATTGTAGCAGACGACATTGTACTTTTTTAAGTTTTTTTTTTTTTTTCAGAGGAAGAAAGGTTTGGCATTTCATGTCAATCACATGAAATGTCAAGCCTTATTATTATTTTTTTCTGAAAAGTACAAACGAAACCAAAATGTCGTCTGCTGCAGTTGTGACCAGCCCTTTAAGATTTAATGACCATAAAATCCATAATGATATAAATATTTGTGATTTGTAGAATGATAAAAAGAAAGATAAGTGAAGCCGTAATTAGCCAAAATACTCGGACACTTTAAATCATTACCGAACTTATCCTAATATTTCAATGCTGGATAAATGGCAAACAGCGTAGACCCAGATCAGACGCCGCAGATCACGGCGTCTGATCTGGGTCTACGCTATTTGCTCTGGCATGTCTGTTCGAATATTTAGGTTTAATACGGTGGTTCAATTTATAATATTTGCACTGTGGAATATGTCAACAGTTGGTCGCCGCGGCACAAATTAACCCTTAAAACGCCAAGAAAACCTGCATCTGAAAATGTTGTCTGTTTATGTCGTCTGCTGAATATTCTGAAAACTTTTCAAACTTATTTTTGCATATAGGCAAACAGTGTGGACCCTAAAGGAGCAGTCTGATCTGGGTCCACACTTTTAGGAGCAGTCTGATCTGGGTCCACACTGTTTGCAACAATGACTTTTAAAGTAACCGGCAGAAGATAAAGCAGACGACAATTGTTGTGTTTGGCGCTTTAAGGGTTAATAAGGGTGGTGAAACATTTTGTGGGCGCAAAGGATGTTTAAGATCTCTACTGTTTTCAAGGAATCACGAGATATTGCGGGATTTGGTTGCGAATCTCGTGTTTTTATACGTCTTTGCCGTTTTGTTGTTTTTAGATCAAAACAGATATTAAAACCAATGTATATCCACCATGAGATTTGAAATAAGAACATTTTGCGCATTGACGTCACGCAATTATTATATAGGATGCTACCTGAGCCTATGTTAAACCTTAAAGTATATCACAACTGCAGCAGACGACATTTTGAAGCATCTATTATTATTGTCTGATGTTTTCAGAGAAAACAAGACTTGACATTACATGTGACGATTCAGCAGACGATTCGCATGAAATGCCAAGCCTTATTTCCTCTGAAAAATAATAATAATCTGCAATTATTATCACTTTCACTGCCTCTCTCCACAGACGTTATCATTTAGTGCCTTGACTTTGATTTGCAGTATGCTGCTTTTCCCAGTGCCTTATACAGATGACGTCACACGCGACGCCATAGCGAAGATTACACCAAACTAACCAGGCCCTCCCTTCTTTTTTCCCCTTTTAGCTGCATCGCGTAGTCTTCGTGGCATATGCGAACAGTATCCCCTTTCCTCACGTTTTGGGTTCATTTGCATTTGAACAAAATACTTGTACCGTACTGTAATAACCCTCAGTAGGCTATTGGGAGAGACAAACCTGAGCAAGCAGTGTAGACCCAGATCAGACGCCGCCTAATACGCCGTCTGATCAGGGTCTACACTGTTTGCCATCATCCAGCAATTTTAGGCACATTGACTGGTAGTAAAATGGACTTTGTTCAAATTTTAGAAGTACGGTAAGGCTTTAAGACGTCCACATATTCAGGGTATATACGACATTAAGTCCAAGTTTTCGGACACCTTAACTCCATACCAAACTTGTCCTGAAGTTTTAACTGGTCTATTTACTGCCTGTCTCTGTGTTTAAATTCCTGCTGGATGAGTGGCAAACAGTAAGACTGATCGGACTCCGCTTTATGCGGCGTCTTATCTGGGTCTACAGTTTGCTCAGCCCTGTCTGCCCGAATGCTTAGGGTAATTCCGTATTCAGTATGGGATTATCAATATCAGTCTGTGTGGGTGCTGTTTGCAGGCGCCTTTCTTCTTCTTATTTTTTTTTTCTAATCTTGAGCATTTCAAAGATATCTTAATTCCTATTTTGATAAAATGATATTTTGAAACATCAACGCGAAAACAGGTGACACAAATCCTGCCGCTGCGTATACCTTTATGTGGAATATGGAGTATGATTGAAATATTGTCATATTTTGTAAGATCATTTTTATTTGTTCATGCTTAATTTAAAGCTTGGCATGCTGGGTAATAATTTCAGCAGACGACATTTTGATTTTATTTATTATTTTTATTTTGAAAAAAAGTTGGAAAAAGGGCTTGACATTTCAATGAAATTATTTCCTTAGGACATAAAATGCATGGATTGTCAATCACTATTTTCTGGAAAAAATATATAATCAATTTTTCGTCTGCTAAATAAGCCCAGCGATTGTTTAGGGTTAATGATTAGACTAACCCATGCTTTCACTTGATGTGTTCTTGTCTACAAGTGATCGCCTGACTGACTAAGAGCAGACTCAGACAGCAGTGGGCGGGATTAGCGGAGTGTTGATTGGGTTTAGCCCAGGTCATCAAGGCTACATTTCGCCTCAGCGTCCATATCGCATATACGGACAACTAAGGCCGTGATCAGTCTGCGCAGAGACTCATTCATTTATTTATTACAGAATACACCGCATCAGAGGCTAACGGTTCTGCCAGCAGAATAATGAGCTTCTGGCCCTATTTATACTAAGTATTGGGACAGCCAGGCCTGAACAAACCAGGCAGTGTAGTCCAAGATCAGACGCCTCAGAACGCGGCGTCTGATCACTAATCAGGGTCTACACAGATTACTCTTCCAATAGTTTTAAGATTTATCGGCATTTAGTAAAATGAACTTCAAATTTAACCTTTATCCTGCTATTCACGACAACCCCTTCCTTTGCAAACAGTGTAGATCCAGATCAGATGGCTTCTGTTTTGTCATGCAGTTTGTGAATTTGAACGAAAACATAATATGATGTAATCTGATTGGCTAATAGTCAGAAATGGGTGTGGCTAATTAAATTATTCTGCAGGAAAAGGGTTAAGGACAAGTAAGGTAATGAATAAAGTTGTCTTAATATTTAGGGTAAATACGGTATTCAGCGAACAGCGAAGGACCTGATCAGGCTGCGTGTAATGAGCAGAGTGATCCGAGTCTTCGCGGACGCACATTGCCATATGGCCAATTATCAGACGTTGCGTCTCTTTTTTTCTATTTCATTTAATGTGTGCCTTCATACTTGTGTTGTGTTTTTGTAAAATTTTATACGACATTAGTAAAACTGTACCACGTCCAAATGAGATTCTTTCAGAGAAAAAAGTCCTTATCTATAAATAGATCAGTATGTGCATCCGCGCTGGATGGTAAGGACCTCCTCTGTTCGTCGATCTGTCCTACAGTATCCAGAGATCCTGTCAGCAGGCTGAAGGAGGTCCTGATCAGACTTTCTAGAATATTTAGTACAAACAGGTAGACTGGCTCCAGTCTCCAGTAACTAAATATTTACTCTTATAATCAAATTTTTGAATCCACTAAAATAAAACCAAAATAATTTCATAACTATAAAGGCTGGTCACTAGGTGTGATATTCCTGCGGGCACACAACGTTTAAACAACGTTGTTTCAACGTACAACATTGAAACTGTATTGTCAAAAGCACACTGTTTCAACATTACGTGCCGGTTGTAATATTAGATGTATAAAAATGAGCGCATCACATGAAATTGTATTCTCAGGGCTTATACGGACAGCGCAGGACCAGATTAGCCTGCGGGTTTGTTTAGGCTGATCGAGGCCTTTGCTCTCCGTTTGTAGAATCATTGCTTCGAAAGAATAAAGTGACAGACTGCAAAGGTCTAGATAAGTCTACGGGGATGCGCAAGCTGACGTGAATCTTTGCTGTTCCGGTTAGCCCAGAATACATCTTTTCGCGTGTCGAGACAATATGACAGAATGGGTGCACATGCTGGCCTGGGATGTGCAATGAGATACGTGCGTTTAGTGTGTAGTGATTCTTCGCATATACGGTCGAACCTCAATAACTCGAACATCTTTGAGACCTTGTAAATTTGTTCTAGACAGGGGTAGTTCGAGCCACTGAGGGTTAATCATAACGTTAGTTCAGGAGGCAATGATTTAGGAATATGATTTAGGAATGTGTTTTCGATTTCGATGTACGTTGTGAGCGCTCATTGGAATCGCCTCGATGAGGCGATTCTAATGAGCACGCACAACATACATTTCATGATGAAATACAAAAATTTCCTTAAAACAACCATAAACGTTTTCTTGGTCTATCAAAAGAATTTCCTAGGAGCTCAAAAAACGAGCTCGAATTAACCATGGGAAACGAGCCATCGGTGTTCGAGTCATTGAGGTTTTACTGTATACATGTATAAGACATAATTGAGCCGGGGCGTAACCTTTCCTACAAGATTGCATGTGCGCCCAGCGAAGACTCGGATCAGCCTTCAAATCCGCGCTGTATAATCAACGCTGTCCGCCTGAAGAGGCTTTGAGTCGTTGGCTGATCTGAGTCTCCGCTGGGCGCACAGGCAATCTTGTAGGAAATGGTGTGCCCTGGCTCATGTTAAAGTAAACTCGTATTAATGTATCGTATATGTTGTTTTTTTTTAACAAATTAAACTTTTTCATAATGATAATAATCACAATAAATTCATAAAATTATAATCGTATACTATTTGTTAGTCTTACTGAGGGACGGTCCAGCCAAAGATACATGGGGTCAGGTGAGCGTTCTGTCTCTAACTATTATCTTGCATTGTTTTCTGCGTCGATTGTTTACAATTGAGTCGAAGTATACAAACGCCAAAATTTACTAAAGGTAGTTGTCCACGTGATTATCATTTACCAATGTAATCAAAGGCTATTCTTGTCGCAGTGACATCAGAGTGACGTATAAAGAGGGTTATCTGTAAAACCTGGATTCGGACATTCGCAAACAGTACAGACCCAGATCAGACGCCGCAGAACGCGGCGTCTGATCAAGGTCTGCACTGTTTGTTTACATAATAGGAAGTGAAGGGTAAAATGAAACAGTCTTAAGTCCCCTGCAGGACCATTTTGCCAGCCTAATCTCAGAGACAATCGATCCACCAGTACTATCAGTGCTTTGATTTTCGATAGATTTTTGCATTTAACTATATCCTGAATACTTCAGGTAATCATAAAACATGTTTAGGACCCAGCGGGCACATGACGTTTATATAACGTCACATTAACGTCAATGCAACGTAGCGACGTAATTTCTAGACAACGTTGAAAAACGCTTTATTCACGTATAAAGGCACTATTTCAAACGAAATAAAAAACAACTATAGACAAAAAATGCAAGAGACCAGTTTGGGCCTTAACTTGTACTCGAGCAGACATATAGTGTGTCACTATGTGTCTGTAAGTGCGTGTGTGTATAGCAAAATTGTTCATGTACTAACTTTCTTAGTCGATTTATGCCTATATTGAATTTGAGGCGAACCTTTTTATTTCACTCATTTTTTTGTGGCATACATCGCGATAAAGTTCATTTCAAGTAATATTATCAACAAGCTGTGCATTAATAGTCATACTCAGCTTGTTGTACGAGTTTCAATTTACAATTGATGTGTGAATGGATTCATTCTGACGTGGGTGTATTTTCCTACGTTAAGCCAAGGAAATTTTGTGAGGTTGTTAGTTGGTTTTGAGTTTAACGGACCAGTCAACACTGTTAAGGTCATGTCAAGCCAGTACATTACGAAAACGCGCCTATTCAAATATACTGAAAATTTTACCACCAAAAAATGAAAATTTTTCAGATAAAAATTATTATTTTTCATATTTCTGCTCAAAACATAGATTGTGGGTACTCGTTAGAACCGCCTCGCCGAGGCGGTTCTAACGAGTACCCATAATCTATGTTTTTGAGCAGAAAAAAGAAAATAATGTATACCCCTGTAAACCCCAGTTTTACTATATAAAAGTGGGGTTTAAGGGGGTCAACATCACATAGGCGTGTTTGCGTAATGAAGTTTACCTACACACTTTTCCTTGCCAGGCTTTTAGGGTTAACCAGTTCTTGTGCACATTCTTTCGCCAGAAACTGACAACCACACGTTTTGAATCAGCGGGAAAGGGAGAGGACCGTAGAAAACATTTCATGATCGTTGCCGGGTCCGACGAGGATCGAACAGGCCACCTGCTGATTATTAGTCGGACGCACATCCGACTAAGCACCGATGCCGGCATACGATGTACATAATTATATTTTAATAGGCGTACAACACTAAGTGATTGCCGGGTCCTATTTAGTGAAAAAACGAAACAAAAACAAAAACAAAAAACAAACAAACAAAAAAAAAAAAAGAAAACAACAACAAAAAACAACCCCAAAAATTAAACAAAAAAGAACTAACAACAAAGAAGCACACACACGCACGCACGCACGCACGCACGCACGCACGCACGCACGCACGCACGCACACACACACACACACACACACTTTCAAATGTAATCTGCAATTTTTTATATAAGCATATAATGGGTTAAAAGGATAACATATTCTCTTCAAATGTTACGTTTGAGCATTGCACTTCAATTGAATAAAATTGATAATCTTTTATCGATGACCCTTGTACAGATAAACAATGCCAAAAACATAACCCATTCAACCCTGTGTTTCTGAAATAGACTCTTCCATCTCTGCATTTGGATACATCCATTGCTGCCAAAAGGTGACAGTTGTAAATCAAGATCAGAACGGCAAACAGTGTAGATCCAGACGAGACGGCTCATTATGAGCCGTCTCATCTGGATTTACTCTGTTTGCAAAAATATCTGGCTTCGTCTACAGAGCTGACAGGGTTAACCGGAACATTTAACACGCTCGGTTTTATTTAGTCTACTCTTACAAATGATACGTTTGTTTATGTAGGAGATCGCATCTGAGAAAGAAAAATATATAAAAAATGAAGATATCCAGGAAATGCTACAATCGCGATGCACAACACACACACACACAATTAATTTGCATGAAATGTCAAAGCCTATTTTCTGGAAAAATAAGAACAATATCGTCAATTTGTTGTCTGCTGAATTAGCCAAGCGAGTGGTTAACATTTAAAACATGGATTTCATATTGTTGATCATGGCTTCCAACACTAATGGGACTGACGTGGGCATTTATGTAAATAACACTGGATCAAGGGCGATGACGTTGCACTATCATTGATACAAACGTGGATTTAACATTAGGTGCCTGCTGCATCCACAGTCCTTGGGGTCAAGTACAAGTTATGGCCAAAACTGGTCTATTGCATGTTTTTTCGTTTTAAATAGTGCCATGATAACTGAATAAAGCGTTTTTCATTGTTGTCTAGAAATTCCCCAGCGGGCATGCGACGTTGGTACAACGTCGTATCAACGTCGATGCAACGTCGTGACGTTGCATCGAAGTTGATGCGATGTTGTATAAGCGTCATGTGCCCGCTGGTTACAGTCAATGCAGTAAGTCCATTTCCCTTGATGCGTCATATTATATTATCTTTTCTCTCAAAATGATCATTTATTTCACCTGTCTATTTCCTGGCACAGACTGAGTTTTGGAGTTTCAACAGATTTGTACATATTTCACTGGCATAACCAGAACGGAATTATTTTTACGCTCATCGAGGAAAAATCTTGAAAAAGTATGCCTAGAAACGCTTCCCAAATAGGGGCTACTCTTAAAGAAAAGAATTTACTCCAATAGGGAGCAAATTCTTTCCTTTAAGAGCAGCCCCCAAAGTAAAGAAACAAAATGCAGCCCCCAAGGTAAAGAAACAAAATATTTTATATTAATGTCACTTTATTGTAAATATATTTCTTACAAATGTTACGCACATGAGTAATGTAGGTGCTCATATTTCATGGGGACATGCACTTAGTTTGAATATTTCTTATCTTTTGGACTAGTGCCAAGCTAACATATACACTAAAACAAACGCACACACATGAACTATTGTTGTACACTTAATATAATTCACCGACACGCACACGCCCACACAAATTTGCGATGAACAATTTATGCAGTATACCCGGATATATGCCATTTGTCATGTTTTGTATGCGCACATAAATAACCACAACTCCACAAATCATAAAGAAAAGCTGAAGCAGACCAACCAGTAAAAAGGGAGGAAATACTGAAACACACTTAAATTAAATTACATTCATTTCTAAAATTAGATATGGTCATAAATGTAGTATTTCTATTCGAAAAACTCCGATTTGATGAAAGTCTCCATAGAGAATAATGGCAAAAGAGAAATTATTTGCATTATTAAGTTGATAATTGTATTGTGATTTGATCATTGTATTACCCTACGTATGCGTAATTCACAGTCATCAGCAAACCATGTAGAGACCGAATATACATTATGACATACCAGGAAGTCGCCCACCCCATCCGTTCTATCCTGCAGAACCTTTACTGCATTCTTATAATGCATACGTCTGATGTTTTCGTGGAAAAAGAGCTATACATGCATACCCAATATACAAACCTGCCTTTTGAACATTCCCCAAGAACACGGGATATACTTGATAGCTTTTCCGCCTTTTTACAATGGAGACAATTTTTCAGACATGTTTGCTTCCTACACACCAATCCCCTTCGGAAAAGGGACCTACTATAAAAAGATACTCTACTTGGGGAAAATTAATTCTTTCCTTTTACAGCAGATCCTTTTTCAGACGGAAATCAAAAGAATTTTACAGAATGTCCTGACACAGCTACATGCAGCATTCTACTTAAATCTATATCGGACCGTTATCGGCCCGACGGGAATCCCGTCGGACCGATAACGGTCCGATATAGAATTCAGTGGAATGCTTGCTGGGGAAAGTGTGTCCATTTCCCATAAATGGTATCATATGACTTGTCCAGCATTTTTTTAATGCCTGCCTGACAAGGTTCTTCTCGTGAAGACTAAATGGGCCGCGCCAAGCGAAAATGTGTCTTCGAGCATGCCCGAGATGTTCCGATTCAGATTCATCCCACGCATGCGCAAAACTCTGATCTGGGCATTTGCTTTCTGTTGGTACATTCTAATGTGTCCATGATTTCGTTAGCGGACAGCGAAGGCCCTGATCAGACTGCACGGATGCGCAGGCTGATCTGGGCCTTCGCTGTCCGCGTATGCCCGAAGACAAGTTTCCGCATGACTCATCCCAAATATGGATAAAAGAACGAACTGAAACAGTCCCATCATAACATAGATCAACCTAGCAGTAAGTGGCGTTGAATAAATGTTAAAACGGCATTGTTACAGCGATGTGTGCCCATTTAGGATGTTTTTGAAGGAATTTTGAAAAATGAAGTTTACCAGTATAAAGGTATGCCTTTTGGGCTTAAACATTATCCCATAACGTTTCAAAGATAATGATAACTAACCATTACCGGACCTTCAGACAGATAGATTTAAGCAATCAGTGAAGAAGTAGACACCGCAGTTGTGAGTCTGATCAATCTCTACACTGTTTATCACTCATCGAGCAGCTTTCGACACATCAACATGTAGTAAAATGGACTTCAGTTCACATTTTAGGCGCGTATTGTAGAGTTAAAGGCTCCATATTCCTCAAAAATAGACAGTTATTACCCAAGAAATATTTAATCAATTGATATATAACATTAATACAATCATACAATGTGGCACCTGACAACCTGTAAAATTTCAGTTAGTCTCTCGTTCTTGAAATGAAATGATTTTTTTCGTATCTCTGAATTAATTCAGAGATACGATAAAAAATAATTTCAATTTAGATCCGGATCAAGAATGAGAGATTAACTGAAATTTTACAGGCTGTCAGGTGCCACATTTTATGATAATAATAATACCATATATCAATTTATCAAACCTTTCTTGGATAATAAATGTCTATTTGTTTCAGGATTATGTAGCCTTTTACCCTTAAGATGCCAAGAAAAACTACATCTGAAAATGTCATCTGTTTATGTCGTCTGCTGCATCTTCTTGCAAACTTTTCAAACATATTTTTGCATATAGGCAAACAGCATGGACCCTGATCAGACTACTCCTAAAGGAGCAGTCTGATCTGGGTCCAAACTGTTTGCAACAATGACTTTTAAAGTAACTGGCAGAAGACAAAGCAGACGACAATTGTTGTGTTTGGCATCTTAAGGGTTGAGGTGTCCGTAAATTACACGGAAATATGATAAGCGGGTATCTAAACTGATATATGGAAACCCACGCTTATTCATTATCCTATGCCTGCACGGTGTGATGCAAGATTTCATCGGTTGACATTCAACAGCATCAAAAAATCAATTTCATGCTTCAGTGCGATTCTTGGACAAGCTAGTATGTAAGATAAGATATTTATTCACCAAGTATGGATCATTATACATGGTATACTATCTCAATTTAGTCACACTGGGACACGTACTCCTATTGTGCTCACTTCTACTGAGCATTTCTCTATTAATACTTTATTGGAGTAGAATTTCGAGGAATTCGAACCTGAAAATATTAGAACAGAAGGGGAATGCCAAACCATTTTTCGCTACTGTGCCTCTGTGGGTCCGAGAGTATGTCCTGTGCGACTGACAGTCTCAACAGGAAGAAAATATTTATGAACACACTTTCCCAGTGTGCGACACCAACCTCTTTCCGATTAGCATACTGGGTAAAATTTCATACTGACAGCATGTCCCCTAAGCGGTTGCCCAGAACTTGTGCACATCCTTTCGCCGGAAACTGATAACAATCAGCGGAACTCGCAGAAGGACCGTAGAAATGATTTCATGATCATTCTCTACGAAAGTTATGTTTGAATTTGCGACTCTGGATCTGCAGGTAGATGCGCGCTACCGACTACGCCATGATTAAATCTACACACGAAGGCAAAATTTAGCTTTTTGTGCACAGTTACGAAAAATTATAAATTCAGCAAACGTACGAATTTGATAAGCTAAGATATGGCATGACTTATTAATATCATATCATCAAATGTTTCTATAGCAACCAAATCGATATCGTCTGCCAAGCAGTCATCCAAATGCAAACATTGTAAATGTCACGCTGCTGTAATTTCTTCACCTTTAACCTGATAAATTCATATACAAACAAGTCGCAACGTCAGAAATATAACCATCGGACATGTGCGCCCAGGGAAGATTCGGATCAGCCTGCGCATTCGCGCAGGCTGATCAGAATCTTCACTGGGCGCTTTTGGATAGCCAAGGATGCAAAGTTTCCTCATGCGAACAGCGAAGACATTGATCACACTGCGCGGGTGCGCAGATTGATTTGCGTCTTCGTTGGTAGAACATGTCGGAAGTTACGTTTCCACTTTGAGGCTCAAAAGTGTTTAATACATTTTAATTACCCTTACCACATCCTCCCCAACCCCTCCACGCACACACACAAAAGGTTTTGCATGCCATGTGTTCAGGTGTTTAGGAACAAATGACATTCGTACTCTCGATAAAAATAATCAAAAAATGTCCATCCAGGGTTTCGACATAAGCACGCTAAGGGCTTGTTTCGAAAAGGCCACTGTTAAATGTATTCTCAACGACTACTACCTCTGCCTCCACACCCACCCCACGACCAGCTCGTACATTTGTGTCGCCGAACTGTCTTTATTCACTGTATACATTTATAATCTAAACGCAAAAAGATATACGAGGGGTATTCGAAAAGAGTTGCTTATTTTGACCAGGAACGTTCAAAATGCAGGTAGTCACAAATTTCTTTATTTAATGCCCCCAACTTGGTCCCCATAACTAGAAATGCATAATATCAGCTGATGAATTCACTTCCGGAATGCGTCACGGTACGCTGATTTAGTATACTGGTAAGGTACTGTTATAAGGCAAATCCAAGCACCTGTCTGGCCATCGAGGAAGGTTTTCCTTTAGCAATCTTTTATACGCTAGAAGGCATAAGCAGTGTTGCAAACTTCATTACTGCTTATGAAGAGGCTCAATAAAACCGAGATTCCCATTTTCTAATGTGTAGTGTGTTCTTTATTTCCTAAGGCAATCTTTTTGACGTTTATTTTACTACACTGCAGCTGGTGTTAGTGCCGTGTGGCGGCGGTAGAACGGCATATTATATTTCATTTCCTTTGGGATCATTTGGCCTATTGTGGTATATTTGAAAATGGAGTTCTGCTCATGTATACGCTAGACGTTAGCAGTGTTGCAAACTTCATTACTACTGCTTATGAAATTTCAATAAAACCGAGATTCCCATTTTATAATGCGTAGTGTGTTCTTTATTTCCAAAGGCAATTTTTTTGACGTTTATTTTACTACACTGCAGCTGGTGTTAGTGCCGTTTGGCGGCGGTAGAACGGCATATTATATTTCATTTCCTTTGGGATCATTTGGCCTATTGTGGTATATTTGAAAATGGAGTTCTGCTCATGTATACGCTAGACGTTAGCAGTGTTGCAAACTTCATTACTACTGCTTATGAAGTTTTAATAAAACCGAGATTCCCATTTTATAATGCGTAGTGTGTTCTTTGTTTCCAAAGGCAATCTTTTTTACTTTTATTTCGATTTTGGAAAAAGGAAGAAGTTACAAGGGGCAAGGTCTAATGAATAAGAAGGATATCATAAAACTGTTACCTCTCTTTTTGTAAAAAAACAAAAAAAAAAAATGAAATAATGGCAGACGTACAGGCTAGGGCATTACCATGGTTTGAAACCCGTGACTGGGCGTTTCTGATATTATTTTTTAAATTTCTTCAATACCACATATTTGTAAAAATTTCCAGTAATGTTTTTGCCCTTTTTCACTGGCACCTGTATTGCAATACCTCACCAGAGAAAAAGATTGCATACAAAACTTAATTGCACTTAACACGCGTTTAGCAATTACAGGTCTTTTGCAGCTTTCGAATTGTATTAATCACACATCAAGTACGGGAATTATACCGAATCCAGCTTAAGCGGAAGTAACTACCAATACTGATGACACAGTAGTCGTGCATATGATAACGAACAGAATAGAATAGACACAAAATACAAGAATATTTATTTCTCGTCGGTTTTTAAATATAACATTTTTTTTTTACATTAGCCTGAAGACTATTTTGCCGATAGAACAAAATGTCTAAACTATACATCATTACGAAAACATGCCTATTCAAATATACTGAAAATTTTACCACCAAAAAATGAAAATGTTCAGATAATTTTTTTTTTACATTTTATATGTTTCTGCTCAAAACATAGATTGTGGGTACTCGTTAGAACCGCCTCGGCGAGGCGGTTCTAACGCGTACCCACAATCTATGTTTTTGAGCAGAAATAAGAATGATAATGTATACCCGTGTAAACCCCAGTTTTACTATATAAAACTGGGGTTTAAGGGGGTCAAAATTGTATAGGCATGTTTTCGTGATGTGTATTAAAAGTAACAAAGATCACAGCATGCAACAGAATAGAATGTTTTATTTCCTTTTACGGCCTCTTTCGAGTATACAATTAACGAGATCGTTCGCTTGCATACCGATTTCGCCCTCAGATGAAATTATGCTTAAGCAAGTACGAAACTTCATCAAGATATTAAAGGAGCAGCTTATAAAGGATTGGTGCGTTCAGTCCTGGAGTAAGGCATTTAGGTTTGGGACCCCAAGGTGTAGTCAGGAAGAACTGGATAGCTTGCAAAAGCGCGCAGCCAGATTTATAACGCAATCTAGTGATCTGCTATGGCGAAAACGTAGAAACAAAATCATAGGACAATAGTAACTGTCAACAAAGTCCGTGGCACATGTCATTTGTGTAGATGTCAGGGGTAAATTTGACAGTTCGGAGTAAACCAAAACTCGGAAAATAATTGGTAGTTCAGCGAATTATCGGCCTCGGTGGCTCAGTTGGATGCGCCGTCCGACTGGAGACCAGGAGGTCGCGGGTTCAACCCCCGCCGAGGTCGGCAACATTCTTTCGTGGAGATTCTTTCATGAAATATTTTCTACGGTCATTCTCTCCCTTCCGCTGTCAGTTTCTGGCGAAAGAATGTGCACAATACTGGTTAACCCCTTAGAGGACTAAGCCTGCCCAGTAAACGTGTGGTTAGGTAAACTGACCGCGCTCGACATGACCCCATTGGGTTGACTGGGCCGTAAAACCGCAACACAAACAAATCAGCGAATTATCATGTGCAGCATATGCATGCAATTGCCAAAGTCAAATTGCCCGCTAGTTTGTTTTTTTTTTTTTTTTTTTTGTTTTTGTTTTTTTTTGTTGGTTTTTTGTTGTTTTTTTGTTTTTTTTTTTTTTTTGTTTTTTTGTTTGTTTGTTTTTTTTTTTCTTCTTCTTCTTCTTCTTGAAAAAAAAGACTAATACCTGTAATAAAAATATTTCAGAATGCGGTCAGCTGCAGTTGTGATAGACGCTATTAACCCATTGGAGACTGGAGACCCATAAACGGGTAACTGGCAAACAGTGCAGATCCAGATCAGACGCCGCAGGACGCGGCGTCTGATTAGGGTCTCCACTGTTTGCAATTGTTCAACCATTTTCTTTAGGAATATCTACATCCAGCATATAGCCTGACATACCTAAACTCGAAAATGGACTCTTCCAATATATAGCGTGGGAGAGTTTATTCAGTCCTTAATGGGTTACAGTTAAACAGATCAGAAAGCTATTATAAACCAAACTAGACGTTTACAGTTGCCTGTGCACAAACTGAGGAAATGATTGACAGAGGCTATATTTAACCTTCAGCACTCTCTAGGCGAAACAAGCAGACGACGTTTTCTTTACTTATTTTCACAAGAAATAGGGACTGACATGTCATTCAGATTGTCTCCTTGAGAGACAAATTTTGAATGAAATGTCAAGCTTTAAGCATTGTTTTCAGTGACAAACATATAAGGAAAATATTTTAAAATGTCGTCTGCTGCTATTCAAATTCAACAGGTGAAAGATCAACAGGCATGAAAGGTCATTGAAATATTATACCAGATTCCGTGACTTTCTTGTGTCAATAATTTAGCACGATCAATGGAGACAATTTGTATGAAATGTCAAGGGAATATGACCAAAACATCTTCAGTTTTGTCGTTTGCTGAATTGCTCAGAGAGTGGTATGTATAAGAATAAGACGGTGTAGACGCCCATCAACCGCTACATTTTGCGATGTCTGATCATGGTCTATATTGTCTGTCCTTCATCCAACAGTATCTATACACATGACAGATAGTTAAATATGGATTAATCAACCAATTTATGCCTAGCAGGTGCGTAGCCAAGAACTTTATGGAGATGAAGCCTGCTAATAGAATCTCTGATATTTCAGCCGAGGCACAGCATTTCCTACAAGAATGCATGTGCGCCCAGCGTTCGCCTAAAGAAATCTGGGATGTTTGGCTAATTAGCGCAAAGCAATGTCTCTGATCAGCCTGCGCAAATGCGCAGGCTGATCTGAGTCATTGCTTAGCGGACATGTGGTCTTGTAGGAAATGCTGTTGCCCGATCCATTTGATGTCATCCGAGCAAGTTTGAGGTGAAAATAAAGTTAAATGCCAATTTTTTTAAGCCCGGGCTTCGTAGCTTCCGCCTGGCTGCGCGCCTGCCTAGTGTCCCATAAAGGGGGACATTGGCAAACAGTGTAGACCCAGAGATGCCGCCGAGCATGCAGATCTGATCAGGGTCTACACTGTTACTTACAACATAGGACTTTCTAAAAAACATGGTAATATAAAAAAAAATAACCTGACACCCCTTCTACTGGTAAAGGGCCGCTCCAAAGAATAATGGTGGAAGAGTCCACGCGCATATATGGGGTGTATAAGAGGTTAAGATGTCCGTAAGGCTACATATATAAATTTAAGCCATTTAAACCTTAACTCCTCTACCCCTCTTTTTGGATTGGTCCATTTCCAATTTCAGGGGTATCTGGTTTGCTAAAATCGTTACCATCTATTACAGAAATCCCTGTATTTAAATGCTAACAGTGTAGACCTTGATTAGACGCCGCTTTCTGCGGCGTCTGATCTGGGTCTACACTGTTTGTAAATGTCCCTTTTATGGAGCGCTAGGCCAAATGGGTTATCATATTAACCCATTTATGCCAAATAGACTCGTCTACCTTAAAGCTTCGGACTGGTCCATTTACAATAGAAGAGCTTTTTATATTTATTCATTTATTTGTTTTTTCCATGTTTTCTAAAAATTCCTGTAGTTAGTCTAAACCATGTAAACCATGATCAGACGCTGCATTCTGCGGCGTCTGATCTGGGTCTACCTTGATTGTGACCGGCTATTGTATGGGACGATAGCATGTATGGGTTAAGGGTTAGAGAAGTCGGTAAATGACTAACTGTCCGTCTGTTCATGTGTGTCTGAGTCATATTTTATCGTTAACCACATGCCGCCTACGCGAGGCGGATCTTAAATCAGGGTCATTCAAAAACTATTACACCAACTATTATAATTTTCTTATCCTCATGCACTGATAGTATTGATGGGATATAGTAATATGTAGTACAGAGAACAACATTTCTATTTTCTTTATTCAAATATTTGGGTTTATTTGTTTGTGTTGAGGTTTTACGGCCCAGTCAACCCAATGGGGTCATGTCGAGCGCGGTCAGTTTACCTAACCACACGTTTACTGGGCAGGCTGAGTCCTCTAAGCGGTTAACCAGTATTGTGCACATTCTTTCGCCAGAAACTGACAACTGCCCTTCTTGAATCAGCGGAAGGGAGAGAATGACCGTAGAAAATATTTCATGATCACTCTCCACGAAAGAATGTTGCCGACCTCGGCGGGGGTTGAACCCGCGACCTCCTGGTCTCCAGTCGGACGGCGCATCCAACTGAGCCACCGAGGCCGGCTCAAATATTTAGGTATTTAGACAAGTATGTAAGAAACAAAACACATACAACCCTCTTTATACCGCCACTCGATTCAACGATAAATTCGTTATAATGACAATTTGGCTGGCAAGAAACCTTCGCTCAGTTGGTGACAGTTAACCAAAACTCATGCAAGAACATTATAATGAATTCGTAAAGAACCATATGTTTGGATATTTGTTAGAATCGCCTCAGCGGCATATATTCTATGAGGTTTTCTTACATATCATTCTGCTCATTAGGGATTCTTTACAACAGCAAATTCGGTTTAATGGCAGAATCCATTACGAAAACAAGCCTATTCAAATATAGTGAAAATTTTACCACCAAAAAAATGAAAATTTTTAGATAAACCTTCTAATATTTTTTTCAAATGTCTGCTCAAAACAAAGATTGTGGATACTCGTTAGAACCGCCTCGTCGAGGCGGTTCTAACGAGTACCCACAATCTATGTTTTTGAGCAGAAATAAGAAAATTAATGTATACCCCTGTAAACCCCAGTTTTGCTATATAAAAGTGGGGTTGAAGGGGGTCAACATTATATAGGCGTGTTTTCGTGATGTTTTCGAACAAATGCTCTCAATGTAAGAAAGGTTCACTGCATTCGGATTTCTTAATCGATTTTTACTGTATTCTAAATCTGACATTTTTACATAGTTGGGTCGCGGCTTGAGAATTGTTCCCATTATGCCGTTTATCAACAGCGAATGTCCAGATAGTTTATACATCTACGCAATCTGATCACAACCTTTCCTGTCTACAGCCAACTCTCGTTATCACGAAGTCCAACAGAGATATCCGTACCTCGACATATCAGATTTGCGAATCGCGGAAAAAATAAATCGAACAACAACATTTCACAAATGAATATTGTAATTTGACTTCTACAGTTAGAGATATATGGAAAATATTGTGGAAAAGAGGAGAAATTGTTCCTCTTTTTCACTATATTTTGTTACCTGTTGTTAGATTTCCACGTTAAAACAGAGACCAGGTTTTCATTTCGAGATAAGCGGTTATTCGAGATAAGCGAAGTCGAGATAACGAGAGTCGACTGTATATTACAGCATTCGGTGTTTGTAAGCGGAAACGGAAGGCTTTGAACGCAAACTGCGCGAACGCAAACACTTCTGAACAATAAAGAAGATGGTCGTCTCATAACACATTTTTTTTTATGTCATTTTTAAAGGGGGTGGAGGGCGTAGAGGCCGAGGGGGGAGGTGGGGTTATTTTTGCTTTTGTTTTTATTTACTTATCCTGGTTACCTACTTCTAATTTTTTTTTTTTTTAGAAGTAAAACAGTTTTTTTTTTAAATAAAGTATACTAAGGAGATTTTACTATTCCTCCACTACACAGATTCTGAAAACGAACCAATCAAATTAAAACTCTCGATTCCTGCATGATTCCCGGGGACTTTGCTCTGGTCTGCTCACGCGAATATGTTTTTCAATAAACATTTTCAATGGATATTTGTGGATTTGTGTAATGAATCATATCGAAAAATATAAGCCAATACTACACTCAACAAAAGAAAAATGCCCACTCGAAATGCGAGTATTTCTGATAAATCTGAAATGCCCTCATTTTTTTGTGTGATTTTGTGTACATTTTCATGAGCCTGAAATTTGCTGTAAGAAGGAGCTTAAATTTTCATAAGCTTGCAATTTACCCGTAATAAAGCTCTGAGAGCCGGGGCTGAGAGGGGTCTTGCATTGGTTTCCTTGTAAGGAGGCACTGGAAACATTTATACATTATAAACATCAATGCATTTGGTCACTAGGGACTGGAACCAGATTTCTGCTAGATTCTTCAGTTGCTTTACCTCTACCACTCTGGGTAATTTCAGCAGACGACAAATTCATACTGGTCTTATTTTTCCCCAGACAGTAGGCTTTGACATTGTCAAAGCCTACTGTCTGGCAAAAAATATGTCAAAATGTCATCTGATGAAATTTTTACCTAGCATGCAGAGCGTTAATGGCCATTAAATGTCTTATGGTCATTACTTCATCTAGCTTTATTACAGGGGTCAAAGCTGAGTATGCCCTTACCCTGATTCAAGACGGGCAGCTCTCAGTTTCTGGCGAAAGAATGTACACAAGTATACTGCAGTTAACCGCTTAGAAGGCTAAGTCTGCCCAGTGGTTAGGTAAACTGACCGGCTCGACATGGTCCTAATAGTGTTTACTGGGCCGTTAAACTCCAAACCAACGAACCACAAGCAAGCTGAGTGTCAGCAATCGCATCCATAGACTAATAGACCATTTGGAAAAATGTCTTACAGTCATTATTTTTTCCTTGATTTCTGTACATCGCACAATCGCACAGCTAATATTCCAGAAACGACTGTTGTTGTTGTTGTTGTTGTTGCTTTTATTTTTCTCTTCAGAGGAACAGATACACTTTCAAGGGAGCCAACAATCAAAATTTGCTTTCTCCCTTCTGAAAAGGGGTCTACTCTAAAAGGAAAGAATTTGACCCCCCCCCACCCCCCCCACGCCCCGTTCTAAGGTGGTGGTCCCGGTGTTAGTCTTACTCTTTGTTGCTTTTTTCTACGAGGCGATTTGTTTTATGTCTTACCCAGTGTCATTTTGTTCTTGTGTTTTTAGTCCTTTTAGCATTGCGATTACCTCGCTTGGGGAAGAGAGAGCTAATCTTAGTGCCCTCCACCCCCCCCCCCCCCCCACCCCACTCCCCAATTCCTTTCAGAAAGGGCTTGGTGTACAGGAGTACAGGAAAGCAAACAGGAAATCACAAAAAAAAAAAAAAAAAAAAAAATCAAAAAATAGCATAAAAATCTACCTGATTTTACAGGTACTTGCATAAAAAAAAAAACAACAACACATTGGTTTCTCTTGTCATTCAATATAAAGTTCAAGCCTAAATACAGATTGGATCCTATTGACTATAACAAATGTCGATTCAGTATAAAAATATGCCTAAATATAGATCTCTGTGTCATATTGACTTAACAAATCTAGATTACAAGGCCTAGCTGATGTTAACCCATTTATGCTACATGGACTCGTCTCTACCTTAAAGCTTTGGAGCAGCCGATTTCAAGTAGAAGAGGTGCCTGTTTCTTTTTATTATTATTATTACCATATTTTATAGTAATTCCGTATTTAATGCAAATTGCAGACCCAATTAGACGCCGTTCTGATTTGGGTCTAAACGGTTTATTAATGTCCCTTTTATGGGGCGCTAGGCATAAATAGTTAATAATATGAATAAATGGGAACCAGATTTCGTTTATAAACGCTTAGCATGCAGGGTATAAAAAATTCAACAGACGACATTTTACACCAAAAAAGCATTGGTTTTGCATGCACAATTAAAATAAAAACGTGAAACGATAATAATAGGCCACTATCGTGTGGCGGGCAGATAACTAGCACAAACTGACGAAAATCAAACCAGGGCCCAGTTGTTCAAAGCTAACGACGTCGTTAGTTAACGATTCGTTAAAATTTACATCGAGTGATACGCAAATATTCTGAAATTTTTTGCTGAAAAAATGTGAGTAGCTTTTGCAGTGCACTCACATTTTTTCAGCAAAAAAATATCAGAATATTGTGTATTGGATCAGCTAAAACAGTTAACGAAATGACCCTTAACGACGTCGTTAAGCTAACGACGCTTTGAACAACTGGGCCCAGATCTCCGCAATATCAATGTACATACAAAGTTTGGTGAAAATATACTTTGATATTTACTCGTTATCATCCGGAAATGAAAATACGGACGTACGCATGACGAGCGGACACATGAACGACCAACGTTAAACCATAATACTATTCTGTGCCGGGGTAAAAAATGTCAAATCCATGCATGTCAAAATATATTTTCTGGGAAAAATAAGAAAAAAAAATGTTGTCTGAAAGGCACAGTGTTTATGATTTTGTGTGACATATTTTGGAGAAGTCCCCTGTTCCAAGGAACAATTTGTGTAGTTTTTAATATGACGAAAATTTCTCCGTATACATTGCATTTTTTTTTTTTTTTTTTTTTTTTCAGTTTTCAGATGTTTAACGCTGCCAGGCAACTGAGTCACATAGAGGCAGCGCCTACATTGCATCCTGCGTTTCCTACTTTATATAGTAACGCTCTTCCCCGCCCCTTCCATAAAAATTGACAGGTGACTGAGACGCCTGTAGGTGTCATAATCAAAGCACTGAGAGTGCTGATGAGGACGGTTATCGTGAAACATCTTTTTTTTCAGTGTCAAAAACATGTGAAAATAGACAGGAAATGCCAGAATCGCGAGGCACCAAAAGCAGAGATGAGGAACAAATAAGGCCAAAACAAACGCCACACATGAAAACCACAGACGTACAAATAAACGAACTGCAACAGGTGAACGGTAAGTGGGTAAACTAGTGTGTGTGTGTGGTGCACTGGCAGGGGTGGGGAGGTGCTTAAAACCCAGTTTTACGCGCGCGAAATCTCATCCTGAATTCTGATGCAGCTCCAAATAAAAATATATGTAAAAGTCATGTAAATTATCATATATTTTAAAAGTCCTTTTCGATACGCGATAGCCCATTTTCGGTGGAAAAGGTCCTTTCGGTGTTTAGTAGAACCGAGACTCGGGTTACATTTTTTACCCAACACTGCAGATTTTGCGCGAATTACTGGAATATTTATATTTATCCGCCGATACCCAGCTAGCATTCTACGTAAATCTACATCGGGCCGTCATCGGCCCGTCAGCTTCCCTGACGGGCCGATGACGGCCCGATATAGATTTACGTAGAATGCTGACTGGGTATTGTCCTCAGTATGATTAAAGTCTTATTTCTTCAAAAGGTTGATGATTGCTTTGGGTTTGTTGATTTATTCGTTATACATAAGTATTTATTCTCTCATGAACTCATCACAGTGTGATGTGCTACTTGATTCGCTGAATGTAGTAGTGTTTAAATGCAGAATTTAGCTTATCAGCGTTAACAGGGAACTATTCGTTAGTTAGTCATTAGGCTAGTAGTAACAGGAAACCGGATTGTCGAAATGTGGTTATGTTAAATCTGGTGACGGTTTGGTTACCCTCTCCCCCCCCCTCCCCCTCGTCCCCACACCCCACAAAAAAAAATCCTCTTAGCAGCCACTACTTCTGCGAAAGATAAACTTTGTGGTCAACCCCGTGATAAACCTAAATATTCGGACAGACAAGCCCGGGCAAACTAGTATGACCTTTTAGTTCTCTCTGGCCAAACTACAGTCGAACCTCGTTATCTCGAACTCGCTTATTTCGAATTACCGCTTATCTCGAAGTGAAAATCTGGTCCCTGTTTTAACATGAAACTATGACAACAGGTAACAAAATAATTTGGAAAAGAGGTGAAATTGCTCCTCAGGAGCAATTTCTCCTCTTTTCCACATTATTTTATATATATATTTCTAACTTCAGGAGTCAAATTACATATTCATTTGTTAAATTGGTTGTTCAATTTATTGTTTTCCTCACTCTCTCAACTCTGATATGTCGAAGAACGGATATCTCGAAGTGTTTCAGTGAGTCCCTTGGAATTCGAGATAACGGGACTCGACTGTAATTAACGCTTAGTACTCTATGGGGCAAATTATAAAGGGCCATAACTCATGAAGTATTTTTCAGAAGTTTATCCAACTGTTAATCAGGTCATTTACTCATCACTACCAATCTATTCATTGTAATTTGCATGGTTTAGGAGATATTTTGCTGACAAGATTTCATCCATAATTTTTCAAAGGGCCATAACTCAGAAAAGGGGCATAATCCTGAAGAGAAAAAATATGTGTAAGCTATTTATTCATGAAGTCCATATATTAAATTTCAAAACCCTAGTATGCACGATTTCGAAGTTATGCTATGCATAAAAAAAACATGCAATGTAAAAATGCCCAAAGTTACAAAGGACCATAACTCATGAAGTATTTTTTCAGAATTTATTCAACATTTAATAAGGTCATCTACTTATCACTACCAATCTATTCTCTGGGTTTTAAGGCTTGAGCTTCAATAGTTTTTTTTTTTTTTTTTTTTTTTTTTTTTTTTTTTTTTTATATTTTGCTGCTAAGATTTCATCCATAGTTTTTCAAAGGGCCATAAGTCAGCAGAGGGGCATAATCTTGATGAGAAAAAAAATACGTTTCACCTAATTTTGCATAAGGAATCCATATATGAAATTTCAAAACCATACTACGATCGGTTCAAAAGTTCTGCTATGCATCAAAAAATAATGCAATGTAAAATGCCCAAGGTTATAAAGGGCCATAATACTCATGAAGTGTTTTTTCAAATTTATTCAAAAGTTAATCAGGTCATCTACTCATCGCCACAAATCTATTCACCAGGTTTCAAGGCTATATCTTGAATGGTTTTGGAGATAATTTGCTGCCAAGATTTCATCCATATTTTTTTAAAGAGCCATAACTCAGGAAAGGGGCATAATCTGGATGAGAAAAATAAGTATGTGTCAGCTATTTTTTCATGAGAAATCCATATATGAAATTTCAAAACCTTAGCATGCACGGTTCAAAAGTTATGCTATGCATCAAAAAGCATGCAATGTAAAAATGCCTAAAGTTACAAAGGGCCATAACTCACGAAGCATTTTTCAGAAGTTCTTCAAAGGTTAATCAGGTTATCTACTCATCAATATCAATCTGTTCACCAGGTTTCAAGGCTCTAGCTTCAATTATTTTTTAGATATTTTGCTGACAAAATTTCATCCATATTTTTTCAAAGGGCCATCACTCAGGAAAGGGGCATAATCCTGATGGGACAAAAATACGTGTCAACTATTTTTTAATGAGGAATCCATATATGAAATTTCAAAACCCTGGCAGGCACGGTTCAGAAGTTATGCTATGCATCAAAAAGCATGCAATGCAAAAATGCCCAGTTACAAAGGGCCATAACTCTTGAAGCATTTTTCAGAATTTATTCAAAGGGTAATCAGGTCATCTACTCATCCATACCAATCTATTCGCTAGGTTTCGTGGTTCTAGCTTCAATAGTTTTTTTTTAGATATTTTGCTGACAAGATTTCATCCATATTATTTCAAAGGGCCATAACTCAGGAAAGGGGCATAATCCTGATGGGAAAAAATACGTATCAGCTATTTTTACATGAGGAATCCATATATGAAATTTCAAATCCCTAGCATGCACGGTTCAGAAGTTATGCGCACGCACGCACGGACGCACGAACGTCCCAGAAGTAATATGCCCCAACTTCTTCGAAGTTGGAGGTATAATGAGACAATTTGCATGAAATGGCAAGCCCATTTTTCTAGGGAAAATAGGGAAAAATATACCTGGAATATATACAAACGCACTTTTGCTTTGTCATCAGATTTTTACATATCCACAGAAGCCTGTGATGTCATAGTTAACCCTTGTCATGCTGAATAAATTAGTATGCCACGCCCACTTCTAATTTTCAGCCAATCAGATTACTTGATCCAGGTTGTTGATATATATTCAAATACTGGATGGCAAACAGTGCAGCTCCAGATCAGTTGGCTTCTTCAAAAACCAACTGATCTGGAGCTACACTGTTTTCAAAGGCAGGGCATATCTGGGTTCAGCAGGACAAGGGTTAAGAACGACCATTTACGTATAATTTTAGACAATTTTCTGGAGCAGTGAAGTGATTTCGACTGAAGCGAATAAGGGGTCTGATTCAATATTTGCGCATGAGTAGCGTCCTTTTAAACATTCATTTTGGTCAAGGAAGCTTACATTTATCCATTTTTATCCATTCAGTCGATAAAAGGGTAAAAAAGCTGTAAGGACAAGTTTCACCTTCAAATGCATCATGAGTACGGTGTCAAATTTCTGCATCAAGTAAATGATCTTTTCGACATTACGTTCCTCTTCTGGTAGAATGCATTGAATTTCTATGGGACGTTTATTGACAATTTTCAGTTCAATAAACGGGTCTTTGGAGATTTCATCTGCATTTTGCTCATAGATGCCAAGTCAAGCCAGATGTTTCCAAAAATTCCAAGTGAAAATGTCAAGCACCATTTAAGATATAGACTCTCTGCTAGGCTTCTGCTATTTCTAATCCGCGCAAGGCGAGAAAACTATATATAGATTACAACTGAAGCAGGTTTTCAACACTGTTTCGCCAGCGATAATCCCAAATTGAGGTTTGTGGAATTTGGTTTGCTTTTTCTGTTTTTTTTTTTTTTTCTTCTTCTTAATTTAAAGACAATGCTTAATAAAAATTCTCCCAAAGTAGCAGAATCATTCACGAATTTTCCATCGATAAATACAGTTGACTCTCGCTATCTCGAACTCGCTTATCTCGAATAACCGCTTATCTCGAAGTGAAAACCTGGTCCCTGCCAAAACATGAAAATCTAACAACATGTAAAACATATTGTGGAAAGGAGGAGAAATTGCTCCTAAGGAGCAATCTCTCCTCTTTTCCACAATATTTTCAATATATCTCTAACTTCAAGAGTCCAGTTATACATATATTTGTTAAATGTGGTTAATCGAATTAGTTTTTCCTCTATTCTGCAAATCTGATATGTCGAAGTACGGATATCTCGAAGTATTTCAGAGAGTCCCTTGGAATTCGAGATAACGAGAGTCGACTGTATATCATGTGCACTGGCTTCGGGCTTAGCTGTACACTGCCGTGATATCCTGGAAATGAGCGACCAGTTTTCATATACAGCCGAACCTCGTTATCTCGAACTCGCTTATTTCGAATTACCGCTTATCTCGAAGTGAAAATCTGGTCCCTGCTTTAACATGAAACTATGACAAAAGGTAACAAAATAATGTGGAAAAGAGGAGAAATTGCTCCTAAGGAGCAATTTCTCCTCTTTTCCACATTATTTTATGTATATATATTTCTAACTTCAGGGGTCAAATTACATATTCATTTGTTAAATGTGATTGTTCAATTTATTGTTTTCCTCACTCTCTCAACTCTGATATGTAGAAGTACGAATATCTCGAAGTGTTTCAGTGAGTCCCTTGGAATTCGAGATAACGAGAGTCGACTGTATATCCTTGAAATTTTTGTTTAAGCCGGGAGCCATTTATAGGTGGGATTTTGTGTCAGAATTTTGAGAGTTTTCGTAAAAAAAAATACACGAACTGAAAATAATTCTAGAACATTATGCAGCATAAAAGTAAATGCTTGCAGAATCGAGTGAGATAAGTAAGTTACCTGCTTGACTCAAACTGGAAAGCATGTCGCCGTTCAAAGAAGGCGTGGGTCAGATTTAATCTGGTCAAAATATACATTTCCAGAAAATGCTAGGTTTATTGTTGTTGTTTTTTTTTTTTTTTTTTTTTTTGGTTTTGTTTTTGTTTTTTGTTTTTGTTTTGTTTGTTTGTTTGCCAGTTTATTGTTTGTTTGTTTGTTTTTGTTTGTTTTTGTTTTTTTTTGTTTTTTTCAAAGCATTTTAGACGAATATTCAATTTAAAGAAAATGCAAAAGTAAGACGATAAAAAGTGCAAAATCAAATTCGGACTATATACGCTCTCCAGACCCCAAGTGTTTGTGTCTTAGCCCATGGGCCCAGATTGCCATTTGTAATTTCTTCATGTAAGAATACACATAGCCATTTTGTCTCAAAACTTAGTGGGCCTGGCCCAAAAGCTAGGGCTTCGGACCCCTGCTAATGTCTATCTCTGTCCAGGTTTATCCTTGGTTCTCAAAAAAAAAAAGCGAAATTTAGCCTCTTTAAGAGGGAACAAGCATATCCCCCAAAACTGAAGTATTTCTCAGGTGACCCCTTTTCAAAAATATTTTAATGGGATGCTGCAAAAATCGGTCAAATTTTTATTTTTATTTTTTTTATTTTTATTTTATTTTTTATTTATTTATTTTTCATCCTAAAGTCTTTAGGCACAGAGGTGAACTTATAGTATAGACAGGCTCCGCTGTTCACACTCTTCGAACATCTCAGAAACCGATGGATCATTCATTCCAAATCCACTTTTATATAAAGCCTTAAAGGCATTGGGGAACAAACATTTATTAAAATGATCCTAGTCATGTCATCAAAATATCCGCAATACCCATAAATACTGTTGTATCTGGAGGGGACATAGCGGCTATTTCTCGACCTAAAATCACGAATGAGAAGGGGTCATGATGACCCTCAAAATTAAGTATTGCCGCTAATATTTAACGTAATAGAATCCCTTAAATAGATGATGGCCCGTTCAAAATGGCTATAGGGCAAAACATCATGAAAACATGCCTATATATGTTTGACCCCCTTAAACCCCACTGTTATATAGTAAAACTGGGGTTCACAGGAGTATACATTATTTTTCTTGATTCTGCTCAAAAACATAGATTGTGGGTACTCGTTAGAACCGCCTCGCCGAGGCGGTTCTAACGAGTACACACAATCTATGTTATGAGCAGAAATACGAAAAATATCAGAGTTTTTTGTCTGAAAATTTTCAGTTTTTTGGTGATTAAATTTTCAATAAATTTGAATAGGCGTGTTTTCGTAATGAAAAATGGTCCTATAACTTTGGTCCCAGCGGCAACACTGCATATATGAGCCGCCATTAGGCAAAATCAATAAATGACCTGTGCGTCCAGATCAGTCTGGGCATCTGCCCAGTCAGATCAGTCTTCACTGGCCTCACGTAGAAACAGTGGGTCCTTTGCAACCCATTGCGTGTACAGCGAAGGCTGATAAGACTGGATGGATACCTATGCTAAACTTACTCTTCCCTGGACACCCAGTCATTTTGTTGGTTTGTCATGCGCTGGCTCATATGGTAAAAACCGTCCGAAATCAGCAAGCCGATTACCTTCGAACCTACCGGCACGGTGGCTCAGTTGCTAGAGTGTCCGCTTTGCGTCCGAGAGGTCGTGGGTTCTGCCACCGGCCGATTCATACCAAAGACTTTGGCGCTCAGCATTGAGAAAGTGGAACCGCTCGGCCAGGTTTCGGTATAAGTATGTGTTTGGCGCGTCCAGGAGGTTGTGGGCACAGTGTTGCATATGAAGAGACTTAATCAAACCGAGTCTCCAATTTTCGTGATTTTGTGTGTTCTTTGTTTCCAAAGGCAATCCTTTTTTACTTTTATTCTATCCCAGACCGAGTCATACCAAAGACTTTAAACATGGTACTAGCTGCCCTTCCGCTTGGTGCTCAGCATTGAGAAAGCGGAAATGATCGGACCGGTGTCGGTGTAATGTGACTGGGTGGCATATGTCTGTCATGTGTCTGAGGCGAAGTATTTCCGTGAGGCAGCACTCTAAAAGTGAGCATTGAGCTCCTTGTCACATTCAGACACCTTCGCGATATGACTGAAAGATTGATGGAAGCGACATTAAACCCGAATAAAATAAAAATAAACCTTCGGACTTTTCGAGTTTTTTTTTTTTTTTTTTTTTTGTTTGTTTGTTTGTTTGTTTTTTTTGTTTTTTTTTGTTTGTTTTTTTGTTTGTTTGTTTGTTTTTTTTAATCCGTCCTTTAAAATAGCGAAGTCCGGGTGGGAGGACGTCGGGCGGGCAGGCGGGCGTCGTCTCAGGTTTAACTTTTTTTCCGAGTGATATGTTGCAGTTATTCTTCAGTGGATTGCTTTCATATTTGGTAGGGATGAAGAGGAGGATTATTAGGCATGTCAAGTGCAAGAGACAACTCTCACTTTCTTCGTTTTGTACTTATCTCCCCTGACGTTGGGCATCGTCCCAGGTTGACCTTTTGGTTAACCTTTATTCAAAGTGATATGTTACCTTTATTCTTTAGTGGATTGCTTTCATATTTGGTAGGGATGATGAGGAGGACCAGTGGGCGTGACACATGCAAGAAAGTCAACTCTCATTTTCTTCGTTATGTATTTATCTCCCCTGAAGTTTGGCGTCGTCCCAAGTTTACCTTTTGGCTAACCTTTTTTTTGAAAGTGATGTTACCTTTATTCTTCTGTGGGTTACTTTCATATTTGGTAGGCATGAAGAGGAGGATCAGAAGGCATGTCGCGTGCCAGAAATACAACTCTCACTGTCTACTTTATCTATTTATCTCCCCTGAAGCGGAAATCTTGTGCAGGCCATAACTCCCATACTATTTGATATAATTTGATACTATTTGGTAGGGACATATATCAGGTCAAGTAGGAATGTCGCCTACAAAACGGACAACTCTTGCTTTGTTTTTGTTTTTTTCTAGTTATCTGCCCTGAACGAATTTCTAAGCCAAATTCTTGTTACCAGCATTTTTGGATAAAATTGTATTTTTTGGGACGTTTTTTTTTTTTCCTGAAAAAAAAAATCCGTCCTTTAAAAGTGATGTCCGAGCCGTTAACGCCATCCGAGGTTTACCTTTTGGTTAACGTTTTTTTTTCAAAGTGATATGTTACCTTCATTCCTCAATGAAAAAAAAAAAAAAAAAAAAAAAAAAACGTCCATAATGCCGTTTGGCATTTTTCTTGTTTTTTTTTTTTTTTTTTTTTTTTTTGTTTTTTTGTTGTTGTTGTTGTTTTTTTTTTTTTCAGTTTCAAATTCGTCCCATGGTCAAAATCTAAAATAGAATGATTTGGAATGGTTAATCAGGGGCAGTTCATTTCATATAGATGATTTAGAGCTTTGGAGAACCAGTGTATACAGTGATTATCGCAGTGGTCAGGCTACAGCCTTACCCATATATGGGCACACCATGGGTCCAGAAATGAGCTGCTTTTCTTCAACCAAAAAGTATTAATAATTTTCTTATTTCTCAAAGATGGTTACTCATTAGATCCTCGCCGCGTCACTTCTAACACACAATACAAGTTTTGTATGAGAAATAAGAAAAAGATATGTGTGTATCCCCTCTTATCTGGAGCTGTGCACTCATACTTAAAGGAATTACCGTAATAACCCTAAGTATTGGGACAGATAGGCCCTTGCAAACAGTGCAGACCCTGATAAGACGCCGCAGAATGCGGCGTCTGATCAGGGTCTACACTATTTGTCATACACAAGCAATATTTTAGACACATCAAGAGGTAGTAGAACGGACTATATCAAATTTTAGGACAAGTATGGTAAGTAGATAAGGTGTCCCAATACTAGGATAAATGCGATAAGTTGTTTTTTCCTTGCCATGGCCCAATTGAGCATGGACTGGTATTTCTTGTGACCTAATTATGTCAGCTGTTAGTAATGATTGTGTCACCAGGGCTGAAGTAGGTCAGATAAAGGCCACAAATATAATTTCCGTATTTACCTTAAATATTGGAACAGCCTTATATGGGCATCTCCTTACCATATTTGTCCTAAAATGTGAACAAGTCCATTTTACTACCTGTTGATGTGTCTAAACACTGCTGGATGAGAAGCAAATATAGACCTTGACTAGACGCTATGTTCTCTGGTTTGCTCAGGCCTGTCTATCCAAATTCAGTCGAACCTAAAAAGCTCGAACACTGATGGCTCGAACACTGATGGCTCGTTTACCATGGCTTTCGAACTCGTTAATGGGTCCTTACAAAATTCTTCCGATAGCTCAAGAAAACAAATATTCTGGGATTTGGGTGGGGGCGGGGGGATGGGGGGAATTTTCTTATTTTATCATGAAATTGTATGGTTTGTGAGGCGATTCTAATAAGTACACTCAACATACCATCATTTATATAGAAGAACAAATATTCTTCCCTAAATTATCCCAATTTGTTTCCTGACCTGGTGCTATGACTAACCTTCAGTGGCTCGAACTACCCACGTCTCAAACAAATTTTCATGCTCCTAAAGATGTTCGAGCCAACGAAGTTCGACTGTACTTAGAGTGAATATGGCAAATGCCACCAGTTTGGAACCAGATCTGCAAGATATGGATGTAATTAAATGCTTAGCATTCTGGGTAAAAATTTCAGCAGACAACATTTTGAAATATTTATTTCTTATTATCCCTAGAACATCAGGAAAACATGCCTATATAATACTGACCCCCTTAAACCCCACTTTTATATAGTAAAACTGGGGTTAACAGGGGCATACATTATTTTTCTTATTTCTGCTCAAAAACATAGATTGTGATACTCGTTAGAACCGCCTCTCTGAGGCAGTTCTATCGATTACCTACAATCTATTTTTGTGCAGAAATATGAAAAATATCAGAGTTTTTTTTTTGTTTTTTTTTTATCTGAAAATTTTCAGTTTTTGGAGGTGAAATTTTCTATATATTTGAATAGGCGTGTTTTCGTAATGAAACAGACTCTGACGTTTCACGCAGTCAGAGTTGGGGCCTAAAAAACAGTGCAGACCTAGATCAAATTGTTCCTAAAACATGCAAGAACAAACAGTGAAGGCCCAGACCAAACTGCCCCAAAAGGGCAGTTTGGTAAGGGTCTTCACTGTTTGTCACTCAGTCAGCAATTTTACACATGATCAAATAACCAATTAGGATAAGAGCAAACAGCTCCAAATAAGAGAGGGCACCCATATATAATATTGTTCTTATTTCTTCACGAAATATATTTTGTGGGTACTCATTAGAAGCGCCTTCTAACAAGAACCCACAATATATGTTTTCTTGGAAAAATAAGAAAAATATCACTACTTTTTTTATTGAAAAAAAAAAAACCTTTTCTGAGCAAATATGCAGTTAGGAGACAGTATCTGCATTCTTAGGATATAGAATTATTCCCTTATGGGAAAATATTGACATCTTTCACAATCTCATTTGTCCAATTCCAACATTGATATAGACAGTTGAATATTTATTACCATATTTAGCGTAAATATTCTGAAACCTTCAGGGAAATGCACACATATTTATCCTAAGTATTGGGACACCTTAACTCCTTATCGTACTTGTCCTAAAATTTAATAAGTATATTTTACCGCCTGTTGATTTGTCTAAAATAGTGCTGGATGATTGGCAAACAGTGTAGACCCAGATCAGATGCCACAATCTGCGGCATCTGATCTGGATCTACACTGTTTGCTAATGCCTGTCTTCCCAATATTTAGGTTTATTATGGTACACATTCAGCAACTCTGTCAAACTGACACAACTGATTTTTGGGAAAGTATTGGCATTTTTTTTCAATAATCTCATTTTGTTCAAGACAGTTGAATAGTTTTTACCATATTTCGCCTAAATATCTGGACATCTTCAGGGGAGTGCATACTTTCAACTCTGTCAAAGTGATTTCAGGAAAATATTGGCATCTTACACAATAACCTCATTTTGTTCAGTTCCAAGAATGGTAGACAGGAGAATATCTATTACCATAGCAACAGATAGGGCATTTTTTTCATTCGAAAAATGCTGATATCTTTCTTATTTCTCCACAAAAACATATATTGTGGGTACTCATCAGAAGTGAGGCGCTTCTAATGAGTACCCACAACATATGTTTTCGTGGAGAAATAAGAAAAATATTATGTGGATACCCCCTCTTATCTGCAGCTATGTATTACCATATTCATCCTAAAATATCTAGACACCTTCAGGGGAATACACATGCTTTCAGACATGGTAACCCAGTCAAATTGATTTCAGTAAAATATTGGCATCTTTGATAATAATCCCATTTTGCTCAATTCTAACAGAGATAGAAAGGAGAATATCCCTTACCATATTCAGCCTAAATATATGGGCACCTTCAGGAGGTCATGCATACTTTTTCAGGCAAGCTAACCCTGTCAAACTGATTTCAGGAAAATATTGGCATCTTTCATAATAATCTCATTTTGTTCAATTCCAACAATGGTTTGTGTTGAGGTTTTACGGCCCAGTCAACCCAGTGGGGTCATGTCGAGCGCGACAATGGTAGACAGTTGAATATTTATTACCATATTCAGCCTGAATATCTGGATACCTTCAGGGGAGTGCATACTTTCAGGGAAGGTAACTCTTGTCAAAGGGATTTCAGGAAAATATAGGTATCTTTTACAATAATCTCATTTTGTTCAGTTACAACAATGGTAGACAGGTTAATATTTATTACCATATTCAGCCTGAATATCTAGACACCTTCAGGGGAGTGCATACACTTTCAGGGAAGGTAACTCTTGTCAAAGTGATATCAGGAAAATATTGGTATCTTTCACAATAATCTCATTTTATTCAGTTCCAACAATGGTAGACAGGTTAATAGTTATTACCATGTTCAGCCTGAATATCTGAACACCTTCAGGGGAATGCATACTTTCAGGGAAGGAAAGGTAACTCTTGTCTAAGGGATTTCAAGAAAATATTGGCATCTTTCACAATAATAATATTTTGTTCAATTCAAACAAATATTAATTGTCATAGTCATCCTAGATATTCTGAAACCTCAGAGAAATGCATACATTTGCAAGGGAGATAACTCTACCAAACTGTCAAAACTGATTTTTGAGAAAATATTGGCATTTTTTACAATAACCTCATTTTGTTCAATTCAAACAAATATTTATTGGCATAGTCACCCTAAATATTTCTGAAACCTCAAAGAAGTGCATATATTTTCAAGGGAGACAACTCTGCCAAACTGTCAAAACTGATTTTTGGGAAAATATTGGCATTTTTTACAAAAATCTCATTTTGTTGAAATTAAATGGTATAGATTGTTAAATATTTATTTCTGTATATACCCTAAATATTCGGACACCTTCAGGGAAACACATACACTTTCAGGGGAGGTAACTGTCAAACTGTCAAAAATTGATTTTGCTCCCTTCTGAAAGGTGTCTACTCTAAAAGGAAAGATTGCTCCTAAGGAGGAAACTCTGTCATTCATAACTGATTCTGCCACCTTCTCAAAAGGATCTTCTCTAATAGGAAAGAATTTGCTCCCACAGGGAGCAAATTCTTCCCTTTTAGAGTAGACCCCTTTTCAGAAGGGCTTAATGTGAAAAGCAAAATGAATATCATAAAAGTTATCTCCCGTGTAAAAAAGGAAGGAAAAACTTCCAAATGTTACAATAACTTTAATTCCTTACTTAAAAAAAAAATGTTCCAAATTTTAAAAACCCTGTTTTTCTATCCTTGAATGCTTGTTGCATAAGCCTGTCTGTCCAGATACATGCACGAAATGTCAAATCCTGTTTTCTTGAACAACAGATTCCAGAGCAGGAATCTGTTGGATCTATTTTCCTTCCGCTGTCTCAAAATATTGACATTTTTGGAAACATTTGCAACATTTGCATGACAGTATTGGAATTATATGGAGTGAGTAATAATTTTTGTGGATTTTATTGAATTTCCGCAAAACAAACTTAACATAAACCCCTTCAGGCTTTATTGAGTTTGTGAGTGATTTGCTAGCATTTACACAGCGATAAAATCCATAAAAATAAAATTCCTTCCTAAAGTTCATGGTTGTAGGAGCCCTGGTATTTTCACATGGTGTTTTTGATGTCATCACTTCTGGCACAAAGAGTTGTCTCAAAACACCATATTTACCCTGAATATTTGGACATTTGAAGAGGTGGGAGGGGGTTGTTGGGTGGGTGGGTGGGTGGGTGTGGTTGATACACTTTCAGGGGAGGCAATTCTGCCAAATCTGTTTTGCAGCTCATCTGAAAAAGAGGCTTCTCTAAAAGGAAAGAATTTGCTCCCCTTTGGGACTGATGTACAGAACAGCAAACAGGAATATTGAGAGAAAACCTTTTCTTCAACCAATCATAATGCGTGAACAGTGTATAAAGATGAGGGGCTAGAATTATTAACCCTTCTCATGCTGAATGAATTAAGATGCCACGCCCACTTCTAATTTCCAGCCAATCAGATTACTTGATCCGGGTTTTTGATAGAAATTCACATATTTAATAACAAACAGCGCAGATCCGGATCAGATGGCTTCTTCAGAAGCCAACTGATCTGGATCTACACTGTTTGCTAAGACGGGGCATGTCATGCTTAGCAAGAGAAGGGTTAAAACTGTGTGTAGAGCAGAAAGAGTATTCTCCCTTCGTTAAGTAGCAACCAGCCATACCATGGGGAATAAATATGCTTTCAAGGGAGACAACTGTCAAATTTGATGTGTCTCCTTCCAAGGCAACTCTGTCAAAAATGTTTTGCCCCTTCAGAAAAAGTGACTACTCTAAACAGAAAGAATTTGCTCCCCCTGGGAGCAAATTCTTTCCTTTTAGAGCAGACCCCTTTTCAGTATGGGACTGGTGTACAGGAAGGCACAAAAGTTATCTCCCTTACGAAAATGGTAGCAAAATCTCCGGATATATCTGTTTACCTTAGATCCTTTTTCAAAATCAATCAAATTTTAAAAAGTATTTGTAACTGAGATTTTAATTTTTTATTTTACACTGCATCAATGAAACTGATGATGACTTGGATTTGCTAGAACCTCAGTAAATGTCACTGAAAATCACTGAATTGTAATATGAGGTCTCTGTGTAAGTTTGATGAGTAATGCATAAAATTATGGATCAATTTAACACTTAGCATGCTGGGAAAAAATTACAGCAGATGACAGTTTGAAATATTTTTCTTAATTTTCCAAGAAAATAGGTTATGCATTTCATGCAAATAAATTTGCTTGAAATTGCCAAAGCCTATTTTCTGTAAAAAAAAATAAGAAAATATTATCAATTTGTCATCTGCTGAATTTGCCCAAAGCAGTAAAAGTTAACAAATGAGTCAGACAGAAAAAAATCTTTATAATATGAGTAAGTATGGTTACAAATGACAGGCATTTCGCTGATTATAGAAATTGTTATAATAGTTCAATATTCCCTGAATTCTTGGAAATACAGTTTCCATGTCAAACCTGCCATAACCCTTGTCCTGCTGAATCCTGATATGCCCTGCCTTTGCAAACAGTGTAGATCCAGATCAGTTGGCTTCTGAAGAAGCCAACTGATCTGGATCTGCACTGTTTGCCTTTAAGTACAGTATGTGAATTTGTATCAACAATCTGGAGCAACTAATCTGACTGGCTGAAAGTTAAAAGAGGGTGGGACATCATAATTTTATTCAGCATGGCAAGGGTTAATCTTTGAAGCATTTTTCACAATTTGCAGCAGACAACATTTCGAATCTTTCTTTTTTTTTTTGTATTTTACAAAGTACATGTAAGTAAGATTTGACATTTTGACGTGGATCATCTGCTAAGCAGACAATGAATGTCAAGTCTTATTTTCTCTGAAAAAAAAAACAACAACAAAAAAACAAAATGAAAAAAAACAAAAAAAAAAAAACAATTGAGAATGTTGTCTGCTGCAAATTTGCCACCCTGATGCTTCAAGGAATTATAGTGTCTGAGAATCTATGCTACAAACAAAAAATCTGCAAAATTTCCACATCAATGTCGTATGATTAGCATATTTATCACATTATCTCATTACCATACTTGTTCTAAAATTTGATGAAGACTCATCATCAAAACATGCCTATATAATTTTGACCCACTTAAACCTGGGGTTTACAGGGGTATACATTATTTTTCTTATTTGTTTGTGTTGAGGTTTTAGCCCAGTCAACCCAATAGGGTCATGTTGAGCGCGGTCAGTTTACCTAACCACACGTTTACTGAGCAGGCTTTAGTCCTCTAAGCGGTTAACCAGAATTGTGCACATTCTTTCGCCAGAAACTGACAACTGCCCTTCTTGAATCAGCGGAAGGGGGAGGATGACCGTAGAAAATATTTCATGATCAATCTTCACGAAATAATGTTTCCGACCTCAGCGGGGGTTGAACCCGTGACCTCCTGGTCTCCTGTCGGACGGCCCATCCAACTGAGCCACCGAGGCTGGCATTATTTTTCTTATTTCTGCTCAAAAACATAGATTGTGGGTACATGTTAGAACTACCTTGGCGAGGCAGTTCTAACATGTACCCACAATCTATGTGCCTTGGCGAGGCAGTTCTAACACGTACCCACAATCTACGTTTTGACCAGAAATGTGAAAAATATCAGAATTTTACATCTGAAAATTTTCATTTTTTGGTGGTAAAATTTTCAGTATATTTGAATAGGCATGTTTTTGTAATGTGTTTCACTACCTGCTAATGTGACTAAAACTTGCTGGATGATTGGCAAAGTATCAACCCTGATCAGATGTTTTCTGCTTGTTTGTGTTGAGGTTTTACAGCCCAGTCAACCCTATGGGGTCATGTCGAATGCGGTCAGTTTACCTAACCACACGTTTACTGGGCAGGCTTAGTCCTCAAAACAGTTAAGCAGTACTTGTGCATATTCTTTCACCAGAAACTGACAACTGCCCTTCTTGAATCAGTGGAAGGGAGAGAATGACCATAAAAAAATATTCCATGATCAATCAGCTTGAAAGAAAGTTGCCGACCTGGCAGGGGTCGAACCCGCAACCTCCTGATCACCAGTCAGACGGGCGCATCCAACTGAGCCACAAAGGCTGGCTAGATGTCTTCTGTAGACTTGATCAGGAATCTGATTTGGGTTCACACTGTTTGCTCAGAGCTGACGGTCTAAATACTCTTCACACTGTTTGCTCAGAGCTGTCGGTCCAAATACTGTTCACACTGTTTGCTTAGAGCTGTTGGTCCAAATACTGTTCACACTGTTTGCTCAGAGCTGTCAGTCCAAATAGTGTTCACACTGTTTGCTCAGAGCTGTCAGTCCAAATACTGTTCACACTGTTTGCTCAGAGCTGTCGGTCCAAATACTTAACCCTTCTCTTGCTAAACACAACATGCCCGGTCTTAGCAAACAGTGTAGATCCAGATCAGTTGGCTTCTGAAGAAGCCAACTGATCTGGATCTGCACTGTTTGTCAATAAATATGTGAATTTCTATCAAAAACTCGGATCAAGTAATCTGATTGGTTGTAAATTAGAAGTGGGCGTGGCATCTTAATTTATTCAGCATGAGAAGGGTTAGGTAAATACCATTATCCAGATAAACTCTCAAATTTTCACAATATACATCAACAATCATGATACTAGCCCTTAACCCATTTAAGCTTGGCGTTCCAGAAAAGGGACATTGGCAATCAGTGTAGACCCAGATCAGACGCCACAGAATGTGGCGTCTGATCAGGGTCTACACTGTTTGAATCAAATATAGAAATTTCAATAAAAGATGGTGATACAATAAGCTAACCAGACACTCCTTATACAGGAAATGGACCTGTCCAAAGAGGTAAGGTAGAAGGGTTCATTTGGCATAATTGGGTTAAAGTGCCCAGCAAAACTGTAGCAGATGACATTCTGTTTGTCTGTTTGATTGTTTGTTGTTGTTTTTTTATAGGAAAAAAAGGCTTGACATTTCATGTGAATCATCTGCTAGGCCACTTTGTGGAGTCATCTGCTGATATTTATGTTCAAAAGATTAAAGTCTCAATGGAAAATTGCAGTATACACAGTCTGGTCTAGTATAATTTCATTCCATACTATCTATTTACAGTAGGTGTCCTAAAATTTTGTATACCAAAGTTTATAATAAAATATTATGCAAACAATGCAGACCCTGATCAGACTGCTCCTGAAGGAGCAGTCTGATCAGGATATTCACTGTTTGCCATTCCACAAGGTATTTTAAGAAACAGCCGCATAAAAATCAAAATTTAGGCAAAAATTAAGGTAAGGAATAAAATGTTTGAATTTTTAGGACATTTACCATAACTCTTAACCATTACCTCTCTCTAGTCTAATTCAGCAGATGACAAACTGACAATACTTTTTTTCTTATTTTTTTCAAAAAAAAAAGGTTTTCACATTACATATAAATTGTCTCCAAAGACCAATAGACTGATTCATATACACCCCATCCCAAACTTCACTTGCAGGAGTATAAACTAAATGTTCATTTCAGTCACATGAGGCCAGTAATTGTTTACTACAAATGCCATGCTATCAATTTCATATCACTAATATAAGTGAAATATCATGACTAATAACCCATTGAAGACTGGAGACCCCTCAAAGGGTAACTGGCAAACAGTGCAGACCCAGATCAGATGCCGCAGAATGCGGCATCTGATCAGGGTCTCCACTGTTTGCAAATAGTTCAACCATTTTTCTTAAGAAATATCTACATCATATAGCCTGACATATCTAAAATCAAAAATGGACTCATCAATAAATATAGTGTGGGAGACTTTATTCAGTCTTTAATGGGTTAAACAACATCACATACAATGCCCAATGTGAGTAAAAAAGACCCTTTTGCCAGGCGAACAGCGAAAGTCCAAATAAGCATGCACATCTGTGCAGTCTGATCTGGACATTCCCTGTTCATCAACATATACTACAGTATCCACTGCATGAATGCACAAGCTGATCTAGACCTGTGTTGTCCACAAATTGCATAAGGGCTATTTTCGTGTGTTGTGCATCATATGATAAAGTTAGTCATATGATAAAAATGAGGGGTGCCAGGTGAAAATGTACCTTAACCCATAGAAGACTGGAGACCCCTAAACAGGTAACTGGCAAACTGTGCAGACCCAGATCAGCCACCGCAGAATGCGGCGTCTGATCAGGGTATCCACTGTTTGCAAACAGTTCAACCATTTTTCTTTAGGAATACCGGTATATACATCATATAGCCTGAATATCTGAAATAAAAAAGGGACTCTTCCAGTTTATAGTGTGGTAGATTTTATTTAGTCTTTAATGGGTTAAGGGCTTATGTGGACATTAACAGAGAAGGTCCTGATTAGACTGTCTGGATGAGCAAGGTCCAGGTTGGATATACATTACGAAAAAAAGCCTATTCAAATATACTGAAAATTTTACTACCAAAAAAAAAAGAAAATTTTCAGATAAAAATTCTGATATTTTTCTTTTTTCTGCTCAAAAACACAGATTGTGAGTACTCGTTAGAACCGCCTCGCCGAGGCGGTTCTAATGAGTACCCACAATCTATGTTTTGAGCAGAAATAAGAAAAATAATATATACCCCTGTAAACCTCACTTTTACTATATAAAAGTGGGGTTTAATGGGGTCAACATTATATGGGCATGTTTTTGTGATGGAATATATTGCTTTTTGGAGTTGGAATTTGGCTTCAGAAAAAATATATTTGGTTGCATCAAGGGACAAAAGCCTTTAAAGCCTATTCAAATATACTGAAAATTTTACTACCAAAAAAAATGAAAATTTTCAGATAAAAATTCTGACATTTTTCTTTTTTCTGCTCAAAAACACAGATTGTGAATACTCATTAGAACCGCCTCACTGAGGCAGTTCTAATGAGTACCCACAATCTATGTTTTGAGCAGAAATAAGAAAAATAATATATACCCCTGTAAATCTCACTTTTACTATATAAAAGTGGGGTTTAATGGGGTCAACATTATATGGGCATGTTTTCGTGATGGAATATATTGCTTTTTGGAGTTGGAATTTGGCTTCAGAAAAAATATATTTGGTTGCATCAAGGGAAAAGAGCCTTTAAAGCATATGTGAAGAGCAAATGTTCAGGGAAGCCTGCACATCTGTGCAGTCTCACCAGGATCTACACTGTTCACTTATGTTAGCAGTCAGGGCCCAGTTGTTCAAAACTAATGATGTCGTTAGTTAACGATTTGTTAAAATTTACATTGAGTGATACGCAAATATGCTGAAATTTTTTGCTGAAAAAATGTGAGTAGCTTTTGCAGTGCAAATGCTACTCACATTTTTTCAGCAAAAAATATCATACTACTGTATATTGAATCTGCTAAAACTGTTAACGAAATGACCCTTAACGAGCTCGTTAAGCTAACAACACTTTGAACAACTGGGCCCAGAAAGTTATAATAGGTGTTCAGATTTTAGGACAAGTATGGTAAACAGATTAAGTCATCTAAATAGTCATAGTATCTATCATCTGTTAATTTAACCTTAGTCCTGCTGAGCCCGGATATACCCTGCTTTAAGTTGCAAACAGTGTAGATCCAGATCAGCTCTGAATCTGCACTGTTTGCCATTTAGTATCTGAATTTATATAAAAAATCTGGATCAAGGAATCTGAATGGCTGAGAATTAGAAGTGGGCATGGCATCTTAATTTATTCAGCATGACAAGGGTTAACCTTTACCACTCTCTGAGCTAATTCAGCAGATGATTTTTCTTATTTTTCCCAGAAAACAGAATTTGACATTTCATGCATGAAATGTCAAAACCTGTTTTCTGGGAAAAATATTTCAATATGTCATCTGCTGAGACTCCAGAGTGCAAAGCAGTAAGCTAAATACCAGTGTCTGCAATGCTGGTTAATGATTTGGTATTTAACATCTCTTTCAATAATAGATGATGAAGGGGCATTAATGAAGTGCCGTACAGTCATGAGTTGAAATCCGTTGGATTCTAATCCAGAACATCATCATCTGAATCAGGAGTGCTAACCGCTCGCCATCCAGAAACTTTTACATTGCTTGAGATGAGGGGTTTTTTTTCTAACTTAAAAGTGTAGACTTAAAAATGAATTTTCTCATTTTTTTTTCATTTTATAGAAGATAAACAAGAGGCCCACGAGCCATGGGTTGCTCACCTGAGTGACATAGCCACTGCAGATATGCAGATGTTATGCAACATTTTTCCAGTCCTGTCATCGCAGCTAATGAAAAGATCAACCTTTAAGCAGTTTTTAATTTTGAAGAAGAATATTACATATGGCATGACAGTCAATGGAGCGTGATCATTTGAACAAACTCTCAATCACATTTCAACAGTAGGATCAATGTGAAATTTGGAGGCAATTGGCTAATTGGTTTCAGAAGAATCATGATTTTATACATGTAAACAGCACAGTAGCTGGGAAATACAAAATGTATAATAAACATAAACAAGATGGCAGCCATCTTGGATTTCCATCTTGGATTTCCAATCAGAATGATTTTAACTACTGTTGATCTACAAGTCACCTCGATACATTCAATGAACTTTGAGTCGGTTCAGGAGAAAAAGTTCAAAACAAGATTTTCAAGATGGCCCCCATAGTCGCAATTTGGGATTCCCTATCGCAACGATTTGAGCTATCTTTCATCTACAAGTCATCCCGATGCTTCCTATCAAGTTTCGAGTCAATTGGCCTTTCAGTTCAGAAGAAAAAGGGAAAAATAGATTTTCAAGATGGCCGCCATCTTTGATTTCCGATTGGAACAATTTTAGCTATTTTTATGTCTACAAGTCATCTCAATCCCTCCTACCAATTTTCAAATCAACTGGCCCTTTGGTTCAGGAAAATAAGTGAAAAAAAGAGTTTCAAGATGGCCGTCATGATGGCCATCTTGGATTTCCGATCCAAACAATTTAAGCTATTTTAGATCTACAAGTCACCCAAATGCTTCCTACCAAGCTTCGAATCAAATGGCCTTTTAGTTCAGAAGAAGAAGCAAAAAATATATTTTCAAGATGGCCGTCATGGTGGCCATCTTGGATTTCTGATAGGGATGATTTTAGCTATTTTTGATCTACAGGTTACCCTGATGCTTCCTACCTAGTTTAAAGTCAATAAGCCTTTTGGTTCAGGACAAGAAGTGAAAAACAGATTTTCAAGATGGCTGCCATGGCGGCCATCTTGGATTTCCAATCGGAACGGAATGCTTCCTACCAAGTTTCAAGTCAATTGGCTTTTGGGTTTAGGAGAAGAAGCAAAAAAAGATTTTCAAGAGGGCCACCATGGCGGCCATCTTGGATTTCCAATCAGCATGATTTTAGCTATTTTTGATCTACAAGTTACCCTGATGCGTCCTACAAAGTTTGGAGTCAATAGGCCTTTCAGCTCAGGAAAAGAAGAGAAAAATAGATTTTCAAGATGGCGACCATGGCGGCCATCTTGGATTTCCGATTGGAACGATTTTAGCTACTTTTGATCTACAAGTCATCCCGATGCTTCCTACCAAGTTTCGAGTCAATTGGCATTTGGGGTTAGGAGAAGAAGCGAAAAATAGGCGACCATCTTGCATTTTTGATCGGTACAATTTTAGCTATTTTTGAACTACATGTCACACCTATGCTTCCTTGGAGTCAATTGGCCTTTCGGTTCAGGAGAAGAAGCAAAAAATAGATTTTCAAGATGGCTGCCATGGCAGTCATCTTGGATTTCCAGTCGGTATGATTTTCGCTACTTTTGATCTACAAGTCACCCTGATGCTTCCTAGCAAGTTTGGAGGCAATTGGCTTTCGGTTCAGGAGAAGAAGCGAAAAATAGATTTTCAAGATGGTGGCCATCTTGGATTTCCGATCAGCATGATTTTAGCTATTTTTGATCTACAAGTTACCCCGATGCTTCCTAGCAAGTTTGGAGTCAATTCGCCTTTCAGTTCAGGAGAAGAAGCGAAAAATAGATTTTCAAGATGGCGACCATCTTGGATTTCCGATCGGCATGATTTAACAATTTTGGTCTACAAGTCACCCTGATGCTTCCTAGCAAGTTTGGAGTCAATTGGCCTTTCGGTTCAGGAGAAGAAGCGAAAAATAGATTTTCAAGATGGCGGCCATTGCGGCCATCTTGGCTCTCCGATTGGTACGATTTTAGCTAGTTTTGATCTACAAGTTACCCCGATGCTTCCTAGCAAGTTTGGAGGCAATTGGCTTTCGGTTCAGGAGAAGAAGCGAAAAATAGATTTTCAAGATGGCGGCCATGGCAGCCATCTTGGATTTCCGATCGGCACGATTTTAGCTATTTTTAATCTACAAGTTCCCCCGATGCTTCCTAGCAAGTTTGGAGTCAATTGGCCTCCTGGTTCAGGAGAAGAAGCGAAAAATAGATTTTCAAGATGGCGGCCATCTTGGATTTCCGATCGGCACCATTTTAGCTATTTTTTATCTACAAGTCACCCCGATGCTTCCTAGCAAGTTTGGAGTCAATTGGCCTCCTGGTTCAGGAGAAGAAGCGAAAAACTGATTTTCAAACTGCGGCCTTGGCGGCCATCTTGGATTTCCGATCGGCACAATTTTAGCTATTTTTGATCTACAGGTCACCCTGATGCTTCCTACCAAGTATCGAGTCAGTTGGCCCAGGGGTGTAGGAGGAGTAGGCTTTTAAAGCAATTGTTGACGCCGCACGATGCACGATGGACGACGGACATTCACTGACCACAATAGCTCACCATGAGCACTTCATGTTCAGGAGAGCTAAAAAGACATTCTCAAACTATCACCATTTGACCCTTGAACTGAGGGTTTGCTCCCTGACCTGATTAACCCTCAGTTACTCAAACTATCCATGTCTAGAACAAATTTGTGTGGTCCCAAAGATGTTTGAGCCATTGAAGTTCGACTGTATATATGATGTCAATATTTCATTGTCGTAGCTTCAAAGTTGTTACCAAAGGTTTCCCTATAATGTGACCTAGTAACCTAATTTTTTACCCCATGCAACCCAGTAACCCAGTTCAAAAGAAACCTAGAAATCATAAAGACAAACATTCTGACAAGGTTTTTGTTTTTATTTGTGTTGAGGTTTTACAGCCCAGTCAACACAATGGAGTCATATCAAGCGTGGTCAGTTTACCTAACTACAGGTTTACTGGGCAGGCTTAGTCCTCTAAGCAGTTAACCAGTATTGTGCACATTCTTTCGCCAGAAACTGACAACTGCCCTTCTTGAATCAGCGGAAGGGAGAGAATTAACGTAGAACATATTTCATGATCAATCTCCACGGAAGAATGTTGTCAACCTCAGCTGGGGTTGTACGCGGCACCTCCTGATCTCCAGTCAGACGGTGCATCCAACTGAGCCACCGAGGCCGGCTCTGACAAGGTTTCATGAAAGGTTGGGTGAAAAATGTGACCTTAACAAAGTTAACAAGGTTTTCTTGAGGTCTGACCTAGTGGCCTAGTTTTTTTACTCATGTGACCCAGTTTCAAACCTGGCCTAGAAATCATGATGATAAACATTTTAAGTAATTTTTTGCCAAGATCATGTCAAATGCTGCTTCAAATGTGTACATGAGGCTTTCCTAACATCTGACCTAGTTTTTTACCCTATACCACCCAGTTTAACTTTTGACACAGATCTTCAGACAACCATTTTGAGCATTTTTTATGTAAACAGGTAAAACTCTGGCATCTAACTACCAGGTATACAAGTTTTTTTGGTTTTTTTTTATAATTTGACCTAGTCACCTTATCTTTTATGTCATATGACCCAATTTTGAACCTGGTCTAGATTCTATTGAGACAAATACTCTATAAATATTGGCTTAATGTTTTACCCTAAATGACCTATTTTTGGAACTTGACCTTGATTTCTTAAAAATAAACATTCTGGGCTCAGTTGTTCAAAGCTAACGACGTCGTTAGTTAACGATTCGTTAAAATTTACATCCAGTGATACGCAAATATGCTGAAATTTTTTGCTGAAAAAATGTGAGTAGCTTTTGCAGTGCAAAAGCTACTCACATTTTTTCAGCAAAAAATATCAGAATAATGTATATTGAATCTGCTAAAACAGTTAACAAAATGACCCTTAATGACGTCGTTAAGCTAACGACGCTTTGAACAACTGGGCCCTGACTTTTTTATGCAGACCATATATAAAATATGACCTCTAATGTGCATACAATTTTTTTCTCATTACGAAAACACACCTATTCAAATATAGAGAAAATTTCACCACCAAAAACTGAAAATTTTCAGATAAAAATACTGATAATTTTTAATATTTCTGCTCAAAACATAGATTGTGGGTACTCGTTAGAACCGCCCCGGAGGCGGTTCTAACGAGTACCCACAATCTATGTTTTAAGCAGAAATAATAGAAATAATGTATACCCCTGTAAACCCCAGTTTTACTAGGCAACCAAATATATTTTTTCTGAAGCCAAACTCCAACTCCAAAAAGCAATATATTCCATCACGAAAACATGCCCATATAATGTTGACCCCATTAAACCCCACTTTTATATTGTAAAAGTGAGGTTTACATGGGTATATATTATTTTTCTTATTTCTGCTCAAAACATAGATTGTGGGTACTCGTTAGAACTGCCTCCATGAGGTGGTTCTAATGAGTACTCACAATCTGTAAAACTGGGGTTTCAGGGGGTCAAAATTATATAGGTATGTTTTCGTGATGTAAGATTTGGCCTAGTGGCCTAGTTTTTTTTAACCATATGACCTAGTTTCTAACCTGACCTAGATTTTATTCAGATAAACATTCTGAGCAAGTTTTATGATGATCCACTGAAAAATCAAAACTGTAGCTAGTCTCGGATATGTCCTGCCTTTGCAAACAATGTAGATCCAGAACAGCTGGCTTCTTCAGAAGTCATCTGATCTGGATCTGCACTGTCTATCATTCAGTATGTGAGTATGCATCACGAAAACATGCCTATATAATTTTGACCCCCTTAAACCCCACTTTTATATAGTAAAACTGGGGTTTATAGGAGTATATATTATTTTTCTTATTTCTGCTCAAAAACATAGATTGTGGTACTCGTTAGAACTGCCTTGGCGAGGCGGTTCTAACGAGTACTCACAACCTATGTTTTGAGCAGAAATATGAAAAATATATTAGAATTCATATCTGAAAATGTTCAGTTTTTGGTGGTGAAAATTTCAATATCTTTGAATAGGCGTGTTTTCATAATGGTATCAACAACCTGGATCAAGTAATCTGATTGGCTGACAATTAAAAGTAGGCATGATATCTTAATTTATTCAGAATGACAAGGGCTATTAGCTGACTCAGGTAAGCTTATACTTAACCCTTGTTCTGCTGAATAAATTAAGAGGCCATGCCCACTTCTAATTTTCAGCCAATCACATTACTTGATCCAGATTGTTGATAAAAATTCACATACTTCATGTTAAACAGTGCAGATCCAGATCAGTTGGCTTCTTCAGAAGCCAACTGATCTGGATCTACACTGTTTGCAAAGGAAGGGTATATCCGGGTTCAGCAGAACAAGGGTTAATTAATACCTGGGAAGTTTCACATGTAACAATTTAGTTGTTTTGCAAAACACAACAGTCACATTCATAGCCACGTCTGTACATAATTCTACATCTTTATTCATGCATTTCACTTGCTTGTGTGTATTTTAAAATTGCTACATGTAGCAATTTAACCTTTAGCATTCTCTGAGCAAATTCAGCAGATGACACATTATTGACATCTTTTCTTATTTTCCAAAGAAGATAAGGTTTGACATATCATGCTAACTAGACAGTTTAGATGAAGGCTAGTTTGCAAGGAGTGTTCAATCCTATTTTTTTCTGGAAAAATAAGTAAAATATTTCAAATCACAGAATTTTTTACCCAGCATGCAAAGCATTTAACTTTCCCAATTCAGATAAATACTATTCATCATCATCATCATCATCATCATCATAGTTTTGATTAACATGCAGGTACAGGGGCAACATCCACATCAGTGGGCCCCCTTCCAGGTAGCTGGCTTGCTGCATGCATGGCAGCTCTCACAACAGATCTCAAGGTATATCTATCATGAGGGTTGATAGCCACGAGCTTCCACTCTCTGCAATCCCTCTCTGTCAGCTGCTTCCATGTCATCTTGAGCCTCCAAGGCCCAGGCTTTCCATCAACCTGTATGTCAAATGCTGTCTTGACTGCACAATGGGAGCGTTCCACATGACCATACCAGCGGAGCCTTCTCTCCTTCAGAATGAGGTCCAGATCCTCAATGCCAAGCCATGCAAGTAGCTCATTGGAGCTGGTGTGACAATGTCTTGCGGCTTGACATTGCAGATCTGTCTGATCATTGCCCTGTCATTTTACTGCAGACGTTGGAGGTCTGGCTTTGTCAATAGCCAAGTCTCACTGGCATGGAGCATTGCATTCCTCACACAAGAGCTGTACACGCGGCCAAATGCCTTGAAAGAGAGGTGGCGGGAAGAGAGAACTGGTTGCAGCTCCTTGAAATTCTTCCAGGTGGTTTTCACATGTGTTGTGGTTGAAAGTTCACAGCCACTATTACCTGAGAGTACTTCACACTTAGCATGCAGGATAAAATTTTCAGCAGATGCCACTTTGAAATATTTCTTATTTTTCCAAGAACACAGGATTTGACATTTGTCTCCATTAGTGATCCTCTTTCAGGTATTTATGGAATGCTCCAACATCCACACTGCTACTTTTAGCACTTATCAGGCTATTGGCAAATTCAGCAGATGACAAACTGATGATATTTTTCTTATTTTTCCTAGAAAAAAGGATCCAACACTTTATGCAAATTATTTGCATGAAGTGTCAGATCCTATTGTCTAGGAAAAATAATAAAAATATTTCAAAATGTCGTCTGCTGAAATTTTTACCCAGCATTCAACATGTTAAGTACCATATTCATGCCATAACTCCTTACTATTACTGTATGTCATAGCTACAGATAAGAGGGGGTATCCACATAATATTTTCCTTATTTCTCCACTAAAACACTTGCTGTGGGTACTCATTAGAAGCACCTCACCGAGGCACTTCTAATGAGTACCCACAACATATGTTTTCATGAAGAAATAAGAAAGATATCAGCATTTTTCAGATGAAGAAAGCGCCTTATCTGTTGCTATGATATTGTGTCCTAAAATTGAACAAGTCAATTTGACTACCACATTTATCCTAATTATTCGGACACCTCAACTCCTTACCATACTTGTTCTCAAACTTGACTAAGTACAATTTACTACCCGATTTCGTGTCTAAAAATTGCTGAATGAGTGGCAAACAGTGTATACCTAAATGAGACACCGTGTTCTGCGGCATCTTTGTCTGTCAGGAAACTTTCACTTTAGAGGTAACAACTGGGCACAAATTGTGCAAGAATATTGTATTTAATACCTATGTTTTGGATATTTGCTAGAATTGCCTTAGGGAGGCAATTCTAACAAATATCCAAAACATATGTTATATAAGGAAATAAGAACAAAACAAGACCTTTCTTACATATGTTTCTGCTGATGAAGTATTCTGTACCACAGTAAATTCATTTTAATAGCAACGTCTTTGGGAACAAATGCTGTCGTTGTAACGAGAGTTCACTGTAATAAACAGTGTAGACCCCTGTCAGATGCCACACATGTGATCTGGGTCTACAATGCTGGTTCAGGCTTGTCCGTCTGTCTGAATACTTCAGAGGAAATATGGTACACACAAAGTATGTTTGTCAGCAAATTTATTTTAACTTTTACCACCCTCTGGGCTAATTCACCAGACCAAAAAAATATGGTTTGATACAACATACATTTGTCTGCAAGTTTATTTCAACCCTTGTTCTGCTGAAACGGGATATACCCTGCCTTTGCAAACAGTGTAGATCCAGATCAGTTGGCTTCTAACTGATCTGCATCAGCACTGTTTGCCATTAAGTATGTGAATTTATATCAACAACCTGGATCAAATAATCTGATTGGCTGAAAATTAGAAGTGGGCATGGCATGTTAACTTATTCAGCAGGACAAGGGTTAACATTTACCAAGCAGATGACAAAATATGCTTTGACATTTTATGAAACTTTCTCCTTCGAAGACAATTTGCATAAAATGTCAAAGCTTATTTTCTGGGGAAAAATAAGAAAAATATTTTAAAATGTTTGTAGAATTTTTTTTTACCAAGCAGTTAGTTATATCTTTTATTTGGAGCTCAGTCAAGCAATATATGAGATGGGGTCTATGGGGATAGTAAAATTTTCAGTAGTGAGCATTTTGAAATACTTTTCTTATTTTTCCCAGAAAATATTGTAGGCTTAAATATCTCATGCAAACTGTCTCCTTAGGAGACAATTTGCATGAAACACCAAAGCCTATTTTCAAGGAAAAACAAGAAAAATTATTCTAAAATGACATCTGCTGAAATTTTTACCCAGCATACAATAAATATTTGTCTTATTTTTCCCAGAAAATAGGCTTTGACATTCCATGCAAATTATCTCCTTAGATGACAATTTGCATGAAATTTCAATGCCTATTTTCTAGGAAAAATAAGAAACATATTTTTAAATGTAATCTACTGAAATTTTTACCCAGCATGCAGTGTTAACCATTTAGATGGAGCTCATTCAAGCAGATTCTGAGAAGAAAGAATAAAAAACTGCAATTAAAAGAATCAAGGATAAAAGGTCAACCCTTGTCATGCTGAATATATTAAGATGCCACGCCCATTTTTAATTGTCAGCCAATCAGATTACTTGATCCAGGTTTTTGATACAAAGTCACATACTGAATGACAAACAGTGAAGATCCAACTGATCTGGATCTACACTGCTTGTAAAGGCAGGATATATCCGGGTCATCAGGACAAGGGATAATTTGAGAAGTTAAAAAAGCCACACAATTTCTCTTTGGTAATTGGCAGAGAGGCAACTATACAATTCCCATTTTGTTGTTATCTCCACACAAAGAACAACTTTTCTCTTTCTGTGATCTGTAAACAAACAGAGAATACAAATAAATAAATAATCTATTATCAAATAAATGTCAAATAAATAGTCTTATCATCAAATAAATGTCAAGTAAAATTGGTCTTAATCCATAACTCTTTGCATGCTGGGTAATTTTGCATGCTTTTTTGTCGTCTGTGGATTCTTTTTTTAAAATTAACTTTTTTTTTAAAAAATCTTTCAGGAATACCATCAGAGTGTCAAACAGTTTGGATTTTGGACCCAAATCAGGCTCGACATTTTGTCGGGCCTGATCTGGGTCCAAACTGTTTGCAAAGGTTATCAGCAGACGACAAAAGTTGCCACTAGCAGGGAAAGAGTAGGACCAATGACAAATGCAGCAGACAACATTTTGTAATACTTATTACTATTATATTTCAGAGAAAATAAGGGAGCAAACTCTTGCATTTTAGAATAGACCCCTTTTCAGAAGGGATTGGATGTGCAGGAATGCAAACAGGAAGTCACAAAAGTTATCTCCCTTGTACAAAATGGCAGAAAATCTACCAAGTGTATCCAGTCCCCTTTAACAATCAAAGCACTGAGAGTACTGGTGGGTCGACTGTCTCCGTCAGCTTGGAAAATAGTCCTGAACAGGGACTTAAGATTGTTTCATTTAACCCTCAACTTCCTGTAATTTAAATACACAGTGTAGACCTTGATCAGATGCCGCATCCTGCTGGGACATTGGCAAACAATGCAGACCCAGATCAGATGCTGCATTCAGTACAGGTTTTAGAATAGAGTTTGGTTCAGAGACAACAGGTTGTGGGTTTCATATCATGAACATTTGGTTTGATTTTATTGGTCAGTGATAATCATGTGGACAAAAGCCCTAACCCATTGTGGACTGAATGAACTCCACCACACTATATATGGGAAGGTTCTAATTTCGATAATTTACTGGTAGGTATGTCAAGCTATGTGATTTTGGTATTTCTAAAGAAAAATGGTAGAGCTATTTGCAAACAGTGGAGACCTTGATCGGACACCACATTCTGCGGCATCTGATCTGATACAAATATAGTAAAATAGCATTTTGGTGATTTAAAAAACTAGCTGTTGTAAGATGGTGACCTTTAGTGGAGTTCCATTTCTGTTATTACCTTTGTCTGTCTGTCTGTCTGTCTATCTGTTTGTCTATGGTGCATCCTCTTACAGCACTGAACAGAGTTCAACCATATTTTCAGTTGCCATATACTAGATTTGTGCAGCACCACATCAATGTTTGGTCCTTATTCCGTGGGATGCTGGCAATCAAATCTCAGATTATTTTTGTCAGTGATGCTATCTGCTCTGATATCATTGGACTGATTAGCATCAACTTTGATGTGTACCAACCTTTTCCAGCACTATGTGTGGGAGAGGCAAAAGGATGAGTATTGTATGGATGTGCGTGCCAAATGGCTCCCTTTTTCAGCGCTGCCAGGCATATGATTAGCCCCTTTTTTGCCCCTATGGCATAGCACGGATGTGCGTGCCAATTGGTATATGATTAGCCCCCTTTTTGCAACAAAAAGTATATGACTGACCCGATTTTTCTTGATTGGTATATCAAAGGCCCCAATTTTTTCTGACTTTTCCCGGTATGTGCACAGATTTTTCACTCAGATTTTTTAGGCTGCTTTGTTCTCCTGGGCCCAGTTGTTCAAAGCGTCGTTAGCTTAACGAGCTCGTTAAGGGTCATTTTGTTAACTGTTTTAGCAGATTCAATATACAATATTCTGATATTTTTTGCTGAAAAAATGTGAGTAGCTTTTGCATTGCAAAAGCTACTCACATTTTTTCAGCAAAAAATATCAGCATATTTGCGTATCACTCGATGTAAATTTTAACGAATCGTTAACTAACGACGTCGTTAGCTTTGAACAACTGGGCCCTGGTATTCAGTAAACTGACTGTATTATTTGTCTAACTACCAGCAATAAATGGGTACATAAAATCCATAGGCAGTATATGAATGGGTCAATATTTCAGATGATCTAGTATATAAATGGGTCCTTTATTTCAAAGGCCAGGTATATGAATCGGGTACGTTTCGAAATACTGGCTCGCACACCCGTACCAAAGTTATCCCCAAATGCACGCTCCCCTCATCCCCCACTCAGTAGACTGGCTCCAGTCTCCAGTAACAAAATATTTATTCTTATAATCCTGTTTGATACATCAACTAAAATATAACCAAAATAATATCATGATTATAAAGTCTGCTCACTAGATATTGATTTCAGCAGACAGAAAAGTTTAGTTTCATTTAATTCTATCCCTACAGATAATGCATTTTTATGTAGTCATCATTTACCATATTCAACCTAATTACCGCACTGTGTGCTTAGGTTTTTCAAAATTACCAGGAAAACATGTACTAAATTACGAGTATGTATCTGCCTACTAACAGTACACTTTAACAAAAGATCAGAGAAAAGGACTTATTTGATGATGTTTATGCGATTTTTTTTTTCTGATTCTCTATATACAAGCACATGTTGTGGGTACTCATTTGAATTGCATCGACAAGTTGATGCAATACAAATGGGTAGCCACAACATATGCCTTCAAAAAAAACGCAGACAAAAAATACACTGACTGTAATCTTAAGACTATGAAGTTGCTTGACTGTGCGCTTATAGGGGTATGTGCGGTAAATAGGACGAATATGGTAATACAATAGACAAATGCAGTCTACAGGAAGGAGTTATAGTGTCTACATGATTTACCGGTATGATTAACTATGATACTGTTGTTGTACTTCAGAGGGAATTCTCATGATATATATATTACTGTAATTACCCAAAGTATTCAGACACCTCACCCCCACCCCCACACTGAACAAAAAGACCCATATCAGATGCCACAGAATGCTGTGCCTGATCAGGATCTACATTGTTTGCCACTCATACAGCTGTATTTAACCCATTGTAGTCGGAGACCCCTAAAAGGGTAACTGGCAAAAAGTGCAGACCCAGATCAGTTGCCGCAGAATGCAGCGTCTGATCAGGGTCTTCACTGCAAATACTTCAGCCATTTTTCTCTAGGAATATCTCATAATCTCATAGCCTCACCTACCTAAAACTGAAATTGGACTCTTCCAATATATAGTGTGGGGGAGTTCATTCAGTCTACAATGTGTTAAGGCACTTCAACAGATAGTAAAATAGACTTGTTAAAAGGTTAGGAGAAGTATGGTTACCAGCAAAGGTGTGTGTGTATGAATATTTATGTTAACCTTTACCACTCTCTGAATATTTATGTTAACCTTTACCACTCTCTGACTATTTATGTTAACCTTAACCACTCTCTGTGCAAATTCAGTAGACGACAAATTGATGATATTTTTCTTATTTTTCCAAGAAAACAGGACCCAGCATTTCATGCAAATTGTTTCCATTGTCAAAATCTTTTGTCTGGGAAAACTAAGAAAAATATTTCAATATGTCACCTGCTGAAAATTTTACCCAGAGTGCAAAGCCTTAATAACTATCTTCAGAACATTATTAAAGCTTAGCATGCCTGGTAAAAATTTCAACAGATGACATTTTTGAAACATTTTTTTTTTTTTTTTTTCAAGAAAATAGGACTAGACATTTCATGCAAATTGTCTCCTAAGAAGACAACTTACATGAAATATCAAATCCTATTTTCTGGGAAAATTAAGAAAAATATCATCGATCTGTCATCTGCTGAATTTCCCCATAGCCTGCTAAGTGTTTTTAATCTTTGGCACCTTAGGCACACTGAGACAAATATAGATATATTTGAAAACACTATCACTCAACTAACTTCAACCACTGGAGGGCATGAACCATGTTGCAGGTTATATTTACTGTTCACACTCAGTGTTTGCTTAATCCCAATATAAAAAGGCTGTTTTGTTGTTGTTTTTTTGTTGTTTTTTTTTACTTTTCTATTTATAGACTACTAAATAATATGGTCCTGATAGGAAATGATGTTTTCCTACTCTGTACCAGATTTTTTCGTATGGAAGCATTTCCAGGAATTTGGACAATGATTTTTTCCTACAATCGTTTATGTCGTCATTAGAGAAATTTCTTTTCGAAAAGTTGTGGGTTTGCATTTATATGCATAAAATGTTGTGTCAGTCATTTAAGAATAAACATTTTTATAAAAACAATACCTTTCAGACCTGGTTAAAAAGGAGTTGCTAAAAAAAGATTGCAGGAAATATCTTGTTAAAATCAGAAAAAAATCATTCAAAATCAGGACCAAGCAAACACCCAGTGGTTCATGAACAGACTAAATACACTTCAACCTCTTTATAACACGGTTCGTTATAACACGGTTTTGGATATAACACTGTTCAAAGATGGATCCCAAAAATGCATAGATTATATTGAGAAATGACCATAAATGGTCATTTTTCAATATAATCTATACATTTTTGTTTGGATATAACACGGTTGTTTAACTAACACCGTTTATGCCATGGACCCTGACAATAGTGTTATAAAGAAGTTGTGGTGTACATGAATATGTATAACACAGTCTATCTGATGAGTATTTTGCTTCTAAAGGACCCCAACTTTTTTACTTAAAATTTTTTGTTTGTTTGTTATTCATTATTGTATTGACTTCAAATATTCACACATTTTAACCCCTTATCATACTTTGTCCTAAAATTTGTACAGGTCCATTATACTAACTGTTGAAGCATCTAATAGACTGCTGGGTGGTTGAAAACAGTGTAGACTCTGATCAGACGCCACTTTCCATGGCACCTGGTCTGGGTCTAAACTGTTTGCTCAGACCTATCTGTCCCAATACTTAGGGTAAATACAGTTTGTTTGTGTTGAGGTTTTACGGTCCAGTCAACCCAATGGGGTCATGTAGAGTTTACCTAACCACACGTTTACTGGGCAGGCTTAGTCCTCTAAGCGGTTAACCAGTATTGTGCACATTATTTTGCTAGAAAAGGGTAAATACAGTACTCTCTCTTGATGTAGCACGTTAGCACTTAGCATACTGAGTAAAAATTTCAGCAGACAACATTTTGAACTATTTTTTTCTTATTTTTCACCAAAAAATAGGATTCAACATTTCATGCAAATTGTCTCCTGAGGAGACAATCTGCATTAAATGTCAAATCCTATTTTCTGGGGAAAATAAGAAAAACATCATCAAATTGTCGTCTGCTGAATTTGCCCATAGAGCAGTAAAGGTTAACAGCAAACCAACTGTTTTCAGGCTCACTGCTGATATGTATCCTGAGTGAACTCATAACACATAAATTACCTTGCCTCAGGTAGAGTACAACATACTTGACTTCACAACCTTAATTTATATTCTTTCATACAGACAGTCAAAAATTAAGCTTTCAGCCATATACTTCTTAGTACAGACAAGTCACCAAGATCATATTCTGACATTTCTGGCATAAATTTGTTTATGTTAAACATAGGTGTAGCGTTCATTACACTTGTTATGCATGTGCATAACTAAAATAATGAAAGATCACCTAACGCATTATATATTTCCTCTTTTATCAAAGCGAGTGAGTCTTAAATGTAAGAATTTGCACCCCACAACAAGGGGCAAATTCTTTCCTTTCAGAGAAGCCCCCATTTTTGAAGAGATACTAAGGAGATTTTTTTTTTTTTTCTAGATTTTTCCTGAGCGTACGTAAATGAACACAACTTTGTGTAAATGAACAAAATTTTGTGTAAATGAACAAAATTTTGTTCTGGCTACACCACTGTTTAAAGTTCTTCAAAAAGAGATTATAACTGTTAGACAAGTGGTATTCTACCAAAATGCAATGGTCAGACCTTTGAATGTGAAGATGTTCTTCATGTTTAACTCTCTATAAGCTAAATTTAAATATTAGCAAAAAACATGTACATTACAAATATTTTTGTTATATTTCTAAAAAAACTACCGGTATTATTTGCTGTCTGAAAATTTTGTCAGCAGCATATGGAGGGTTAAGAAGATTCTATTATTTTTATGCTATTAGAAGCTTATTTTTATGCTATTAGAAGCTTATTTTGTTTGTGTTGCGGTTTTACAGCCCTGTCAACCCAATGGGGTCATGTCGAGCATGGTCAGTTTACCTAACCACACATTTACTGGGCAGGCTTAGTCCTCTAAGCGGTTAACCAGTATTGTGCATATTCTTTCGCCAGAAACTGACAACTGCCCTTCTTGAATCAGCAGAAGGGAGAGAATGACCGTAGAAAATATTTCATGATCAATCTCCACGAAAGAATGTTGCCGACCTCGGCGGGGGTTGAACCCGCGACCTCCTGTTCTCCAGTCAGACAGCCCATCCAACTGAGCCACCGAGGCCGGCTAGAAGCTTATTTAATCTTCACCACTCTCTGGGCAAACTCAACAGATGACAAATCAATTACCAATATTATCTTATTTTTTCCCAGAAAATTAGCTCTGACAGTTCATGCAACAAGAACTATCAAAGATTAACTTCTGGGAAAAATTAGAAATATATTTCAGAATGTCATGTCCTGAAATTTTTACCCAGCAACTGAAATGTTAATCCTTGTCATGCTGAATAAATTAAGATGCCATGCCCACTCCTAACCTTCAGCCAATCAGATTACTTGATTCAGATTGTTGATACAAATTCACATTCTAAATGGCAAACAATGCAGATCCAGATCAGTTGCCAACTGATCTGGATCTACTCTGTTTGCAAAGGCAGGGTATATCCGGGACCAGGGTTAAGAAATAATTATAACATTTTTATCAGATCCTTGAGCCAACAGAGTTCTGCAAGACTGTACAACATACCCAGCCAGAGGCCTCTGGCCCAGCAAACACACAAGGTCATGACATCACAGTGATGTCAAAACAATGTTATTACAACATTGTGTGTTTACTGGGTAACATGCAGTAAATATAAAACTTTGCCAACAGTAAATCCATATGATGAGCAACATGGGAAAAAGGCCCTTACATTACGAAAACAAGCCTATACGAATATATGGAAAACTTCACCACCAAAAACTGAAAGTTTTCAGATAAAAATTCTGATATTTTTCACATTTCTGCTCAAAACATAGATTGTGGGTACTCATTAGAATCACATCACTGAGGTGGTTCTAATGAGTACCCACAATCTATGTTTTTGAGCTGAAATAAGAAAAATAATGTATACGTCTGTAAACCCCAGTTTTACTATATAAAAGTGGGGTTTCAGGGGGTCAAAATTATATACTCTAATTGACCTAATTACCGCACATGCTCCTATAAGCGCACAGTCAAGCAGTTTAGTAGTCTTTAGATTACAGCCAGTGTACTTTTATCTACTTATCTATAAAAATATATGTTGTAGGTACTTATTTGAATTGCCTCAACTAGTGTACTTTTATCTACTTCTTATAAAAATATATGTTGTAGGTACTTATTTGAATTGCCTCAACTAGTGTACTTTTGTCTACTTCTTTATAAAATCGTATGTTGTTGGTACTTATTTGAATTGCCTCAACTAGTGTACTTTTATCTTCTTTATAAAAACGTATATTGTTGGTACTTATTTGAATTGCCTCGACAAGTCGAGGCAATTCAAATGAGTACCAACAACATATGCTTTTATGAAAAAAATCAGAAAAATATTGTGTAAGTATCATTGGATACTCCCCTCATGAAGTTCTCTGCTGATCTGTCTTTAAGTGTACCCATATTAGCAGGCTATTTTACAACAAGCTTTTCTTGTAATTTTGAAAAACTTAAGCATACAGTGCAGAAATTAGAGCAAATACGGTAGGTATGTTTTCATGATGTTTGCACACTGTTAATCCGTATGGTGAGCAACATAGGAAAAAGAACCACAAGCCATATGCGAACAGCGAAGGTCCAGATAAGCATACCCATGCGTATTGTCCACAAATGCTTCAGGGCCTTTTTCGTGTGTTGTGCATCATATGACCACTATCTATACTCAACAAAATAATTAACCCTTGTCCTGCTGAACCCGGATATACCCTGCCTTTGCAAACAATGTAGATCCAGATCAGTTGGCTTCTGAAGAAGCCAACTGATCTAGATCTGCAATGTTTGCCAATAAGTATGTGAATTTATAGCAACAATCCGGATCAAGTTATCTGATTGGCTGAAAATTAAAAGTGGGCGTGGCATCTTAATTTATTCAGCAGGACAAGGGTTAAAGATTCACCAGTTTCAATTTCCCTTTGATTAAAATTCCAATGCGACCTGTCAGTTGGTAAAATTATTCTGTGGACAATACTGCTATTTGCAAGCCCGTTTCAATAAGCTCAACAAGGTAGCAATATGTTCAACTACCAAATTGTTAATGGCGCGAACATAGTCAGCCTAGAAGATTCTGAGAGAAACAGGAATTTCTGAAAAATTATTTTTTACCCCAAAATGATGTTTTTTTTAGAATATCTGAAATTCTATATTTTTAGACAAAATAATGATTTACCCCAAACACAATTTTGCAAATTCCACTTTCTTTAGGGTAAAAGACATACAAATATGGCCAGGAAAAGAGGTCAACCCTTTTAGAGGCTAAAATTGGCTTGATGATTCCCCATAGACGGTGAATAATCTATAGAGGGTACCTGTAGAAAATTGTGAGTTTCTCGATTGAAATTAAAGCTTTCTCTATGATTTATTCACAGTTTGAAGTCAAGACATTACTTATCATGTTCAAATGTCAATTTTCCATTTTTGGGTACAAAATAGCATTTTTTATGAATTTTAAAATGAAAAGAGTATACAGTCGAACTTCAATGGCTCGAACATCTTTGGGACCATGGAAATTCGTTCGAGATATAGGTAGTTCGAGCCACTAAGGGTTAATCATGGCACCAGGTCAGGAAGCAAATAGCGATAATTTAGGGAAATCTTTTCGATTTTCTACACAATAATTTTATATTGTGTGTACTCATTAGAATTGCCTCATCAAGGCAATTCTAATGAGTACACTCAATATACAATTTCGCGATAAAATGAGAAAATTTACCTAAATATTTGTTTTCTTGAGTTGTTGGAAGAATTTCGTAGGGACTCCAAAACGAGTTCGAATTAGCCATGGTAAACAAACCATTGGTGTTCAAGCTATCGAGGTTTTACTGTATATAACTCTTGATAAGGCTTCTTTTTTCCAACAGTCAGTAATCAAAAATACATAATTTATTATCTGGAGATATGATATGCCCTGATATTTTTTCTGACTGATGATGTTCAGTGTTTGATCTAGTTCAAGGTTTTTAACCCTGGTCCTGCTGAACCCGGATATATCCTGCCTTTGCAAACAGTGCAGATCCAGATCAGTTGGCTTCTGAAGAAGCAAACTGATCTGGATCTGCACTGTTTGCCATTAAGTATGTGACTTTATACCAACAATTTGGATCAAGTAATCTGATTGGCTGAAAATTAGAAATGGGTGTAGCATCTTAATTTATTCAGCAGGACAAGGGTTAGCCTTTACCACTCTAAAGGCAAATTTAGCAGTAGCCAAATCAACAAATTGATGATACTTTTCTTTTTTTTTTCCCAGAAAATGGGCTTTGGCATTTAACTCATTGTAGACTGAATAAACTCTCCCACACTATATATTGGAAGACTCCAATTTCAATTTTAGATACGTCCGGCTATGTGATTTACATATTCTTAAAGAAAAATGGCTAAACTATTTGCAAACAGTGGAGACCCTGATCAGACGCCGCATTCTGCGGCATCTGATCTGGGTCTGCACTGTTTGCCAAGTACCCTTTTACGGGTCTCCTGACTACAATGGGTTAAAGCAAATTGTCTACCTAGGAGAAAATTTGCATCACGAAAACATACCTATACATGTATAATGTTGACCTCTTAAACCTCATTTTTGTATAGTAAAACAGGGCTTTACAGGGGTATACATTATTTTCCTTTTTCTGTTCAAAAACATAGACTGTGGGTACTCGTTAGAATCACCTCACCAAGGCACTTCTAAAGAGTACCCACAATCTATGTTTTGAGCAGAAATATGAAAAATATCATAATTTTTCATCTGAAAATTGTCATTTTTTGGTGGTAAAATGTTACGTATATTTGAATAGGCTTGTTTCCGTAATGGCATAAATTACCGAGGCACTTCTAATGAGTACCTACAACATATTATGTTTTCATGAAGAATAAAAAATATCAATATGCTGAGATTATTGTTTGCTTATGTTGAGCTTTTACGGCCCAGTCAACCCAAGGGGTCATGTCAAGCGTGTTCAATTTATCTAACCACATTTTACTGGACAGGCTTAGTCCTCTAAGCAGTTAATCAGTATTTTGAACATTCTTTCGCCAGAAACTGACAACTGTCCTTCTTGAATCAGTGGAAGGGAGAGAATATGACCATAGAAAATATTTCTTGATCAATCGCCACAAAAGACTGTTGCCGACCTAGCTGGGGTCGAACCCGCAACCTCCTGATCACCAGTCAGACGCGCATCCAACTGAGCCACCAAGGCCAGCAGTACTTATTAGATACCTCCCAAACAGAAACCAAAACTTAACGGATGGAAGGACAGACATACAGAAGAATAGACATGAAAACAGTTTACCCACACAAAAACTTTGTTGGTTGGGGTGTGGGGTTGAGTATAATAAGAATAAAAACGTTAAACTATAATACCCCCCATTATCGTGTCACGGGCAGATAATTCTGTCAAACACTGATGAAATTTGCCCATTAACAATCCCAAACCAGATCTCCTTAATATCAATGCATGTACCAAATTTGGTTAAAATCCCTTGACATTCACACAAGTTATCATCCGGAAACAAAAATATGGGCATGTCTCGGGCAGATAACTCTGTCAAAATTTCAACAAAATTTGCCTATAAGCAATCCCAAACCAGATCTCCACAATATCAATGCACAAACCAAGTTTGGTGAAAATCCATTGATGTTTACTCAAGTTATCATCTGGAAACGAAATACAGATGGACAGACGATCTTACAAGACATGAGGTTATCCCTTTGATCTTTCTTTGAGCTTTTCTAACCCCACAGTTCAACCCCACTATGTCAATTTTAACCCCACATTGAATGAATAAACGTATTGAACCTCATAATGTCAAATTCTACTCTACTCAAACCTAACCCTAGAATGTCATGTGGGCATGTATGGATGGACATATATGTTGTATATGTAAACATTTTGGAAATAAATATGTTTAAACCAACAGTACTCATAGCTTTTGATAAGGCGCTTTTTTTCAACCAAAAAGTATCTATATTTTTCTTATTTCTTGACGAAAACATATGTTGTGGGTACTCATTAGAAGCACCTTGCCAATTTGTGTAAAAATGGAAATAATGAACTTATATATATCTCTGTGACAATGAACTTAGCTCAAACACCTGATTACTAACCAGATCACTAAACAATAAATGATAGGTTTTGATTGATTGTGTTGGGGTTTAACTACTAGTCAACCCTTGTAGGTCATTTTGTGTCAACTCCCAGAGAAAGAGAGAATAGAGAGATAGAAAAGATAGTAGAAGAGATGAAAGAGAAAGAGACAGGGGAGAAAGGAAAATGAATGACAGTGAAGAAACAATAGAAATGAAAACATTCCCCCTCTACCCTTACCCGCTGCAAGGCTAGCAGGCATTGCCCAACTGTAAGCCAATATCAGTTGGTCGCCCCGATGACGTATGCTACTCGACACCTTCGCACCATCCAACCATTCCCATTTCTCCACTGAAGCATGCTGAGGTATTTATGCAAAACAGTGCCTTATCAGGAGATATTTCTCCACAAAAAAAAACCATATGTTGTGGGTACTCATTAGAAGAGCCTCATTAAGGCTCTTCTAATGAGTACCCACAATACGTGTTTTAGTGGAGAACTAAGAAAAATATTTTTCTAATACCCCTTCTTATCCAGAGCTATGTACCATATATATTACCATATACAGTCGAATCTCGTTATCTCGAATTCCAAGGGACTCACTGAAACACTTCGAGATATCCGTACTTCGACATATCAGAGTTGAGAGAGTGAGGAAAATAATAAATTGAACAACCACATTTAACAAATGAATATGTAATTTGACTCCTGAAGTTAGAAATATATATATATATATAATAATGTGGAAAAGAGGAGAAATTGCCCCTTAGGAGCAATTTCTCCTCTTTTCCACATTATTTTGCTACCTGTTGTGATAGTTTCATGTTAAAACAGGGACCAGATTTTCACTTCGAGATAAGCTGTAATTTGAAATAAGCGAGTTCGAGATAACGAGGTTCAACTGTATATTATACCACATATATTATATATGTGGAATAACACATTATATTATACCACATATATTACCATATATATACCATATTGCATGAAAAAAGTCCAAATCTTCATCAATATTATTTTTTTTAAAAAATGTTACCCTTCCTCCTAAATAAATAGAACACAGCTTCTGTAACACAAATATTTATAATATATCTACTTCTGCTTCTTTACAGAACTTACCAAAGTAATGGTATGGAGAAATCATGGGAGCTGGGACAACCCGCTAAAAAATAGGCAGATTGCCTATGTTACAGTCCCCTTAGGAGCATTTTTTTCCTTTCAGTCCTTAAAATGCCAAGAAAACCTGCATCTGAAAATGTCGTCTGTTTCTGTCGTCTGCTGAATATTCTTGCAAACTTTTCAAACCTATTTTTGCACACAAGCAAACAGTGTGGACCCTGATTAGACTGCTCCTAGGAGCAGTCTGATCTGGGTCCACACTGTTTGCAAAACTGACTTTTAAAATCACAAGCAGATGACAAAGCAGACGACAACTGTTGTGGCTGAGTTTAATGGTTAGAGTATACCATTTTTCAGAAGGGCTTGGTATGCAGAATACCCCTTGGGTGCAAATTATTTCCTTTTGGAGTATACCATTTGTCAGAAGGGGGTTTGGTATGCAAAACAGCCAAATAGGGAGACAAAAAGGTTGTCTCCCTTGTGAACAATGGTGGCTAATCAAGTGTATCAAGACATCCCCTAAACCTGTTTATGCTGAATGGACTCTTCTACCTTCACTCTTTTGACTGGTCCATTTCCAATATAAGGAGTGTCTGGTTAGTTTTTATTATTGCCATGTTTCATAGAAATTCCTGAATTTAATGTAAACAGTGTAGACCCTGATCAGACGCCGCGTTATGCGGCGTCTGATCTGGGTCTACACTGTTTGCCAATGTCCCTTTTATGGGATGCTAGGCTTAAATGGGTTAATTCATTTATCAGAGCTTCAACAATCCAGCCAGAATGGACAATGATAGGAAATACTGAGAGAAGGCTTACAATATCAGTTGTCTAGTCAAAGGGCAGCAACTCTAATTGTGAATTTTCACAAACCTTATGAGCAGCACTTGGTCCAAGAAAGCCTGCTCAAAATATTTTCTCTCTTCTTTATTGAAAACTATTTCTCTTTTGCCATAATTAAGCAATCATATGTCAGGCCATAAGAACATGAATTATTACAGCATGCAAAATATACTGCATTTACTTAAATATTCAGACATCTTCTCTCCTTACAATACTTGTGCTAACATCTGAACACAGGAGCTTGTTTGTTTGTGTTGAGGTTTTTATGGCCCAGTTAACCCAATGGGGTCATGTTGAGTGAGGTCAGTTTACCTAATCACATGTTTACTGGGCAGGCTTTGTTTGTGTTGAGGTTTTACGGCCCAGTCAAACTAATGGGGTCATGTCGAGCACGGTCAGTTTACCTAATCACACGTTTACTGGGCAGGCTTAGTCCTCTAAGCGGTTAACCAGTATTGTGCACATTCTTTCGCCAGAAACTGACAACTGCCCTTCTTGAATCAGCAGAAGGGAGAGAATGACCGTAGAAAATATTTCATGATCAATCTCCACGAAAGAATGTTGCCGACCTCAGCGGGGTTGAACCCGCGACCTCCTGGTCTCCAGTCGGACAGCGCATCCAACTGAGCCACAGAGGAGCTTGAGATTACATCAGAACTATAATAAAAACATCAGAAAGCCCAAAAATCGAGGTTTGCGAGACAAAGTCAAAATGTCAGAAAGCCCAAAAATCGAGGTTTGTGAGATAGGGTCAAAACGTCAGAAAGCAATAAAATCAAGGTTTGCGAGATGAAGTCGATTTCGTCTCGCAAACCTTGATTTTAAAGCTTTCTGATGTTTTTATCATAGTTTTGATGTAAAGTCAAGCTCTTGTGATCTGAAAAAGTTCATTTGACCACCTGTTGATGTGTCTGGAAATTGCTGGGCCCAGTTGTTCAAAGCTAACGACATCATTAGTTAATGATTCGTTAAAATTTACATCAAGTGATACATAAATATGCTGAAATTTTTTGCTGAAAAAATGTGAGTAGCTTTTGCAGTGCAAAAGCTACTCACATTTTTTCAGCAAAAAATATCAGGATATTGTATATTGAATCCCCTAAAACAGTTAACGAAATGACCCTTAACGAGCTCATTAAGCTAACGACGCTTCAAACAACTGGGCCCTGGATGTTTAGATCCTGTATAGATCCTGACTGAATGGATGTGAAGGCTGGTTCAAGTGATGAGCAAACAGAAAATCACAAAAGCTTTCTCCCTTATAAAAATGGTAGAAAATCAACCAATTGTATCCATTCATCTCAATGCTTAGAATGCTGGGAATGAATTCAGCAAATGACATTTTGAAATATTTTAACATAAGAAAAATGTCATCACTCTGTCATCTGCTGAATCTGCCCAGAGAGTGGTAAAGGTTATAAAATTAATGAAAAAGCTTAGGAGGTGCCACAATCATAGATCTATGGAAATCATAAAAACGTTTGAGAATGTTAACTGTATGATTTTTGAATAACGTTTATAATCTTTTTCCATTTAGGTATAGGTTCCAGAAGTTGTTATAGTCTGTTAAACTGACAACAATCTTCAGAATTTGCCATTACGAAAACACGCCTATTCAAATATACTGAAAATTTTACCACCAAAAAATGAAAATTTTCAGTTAAAGAAAATAAGACATGTTTTCATAATTCTGCTTAAAACATATATTGTGGGTACTTATTATATCTGCCTCGATGAGGCAGTTCTAACGAGTACCCACAATCTATGTTTTTGAGCAGAAGTAAGAATAATAATGTATACCCCTGTAAACCCCAGTTTTACTATATAAAAGTGGGGTTTAAGGGGGTCAAAATTATATAGGCATGTTTTAATGATGCTGACTTCATTTAACAAAGTAATAAGAGACAGCTGTAGATTTTTTTTATTATTATCTCCCTTGATAGGTAAAGTGCAAAGAAGACCAAATACTAACTGGGGCCTTCTAACTGGAATCCTGCTTTTATCATCGGTCCACATTCTGGATCAGAATCATTCAGCCAATATTGGCAAGAAATTATGAATTTACAGAGAGAAATTTTTAGCAAAATTCTTAGCTAAATTACATTTTGCTCTGAGATTTTTCCTTCCATTTGACAGACTTTATTTTATTTATTTTTTTTTTTCTTCACATGTAACTCAGGTATCAACCTTTACATGCAACTAGATTAACCATCACGAAAACATGCCTATATGATTTTGACACCCTTAAACCCACTTTTATATAGTAAAACTGGGGTTTACAGGGGTATACATTATTTTTAATATTTCTGCTCAAAACATAGATTGTGAGTACTTGTTAAAACCACCTCGGTGAGGTGGTTCTAACGAGTACCCACAATCTATGTTTTGAGCAGAAATATGAAAATATCAGAATTATTTTATCTGAAAATTTTCACTTTTTGGTGCTAAAATTTTCAGTATATTTGAATAGGCACGCTACAGTATACTTTCAATGACTCAAACACCGATGCCTCGTTTTCCTTGGCTGATTAGAACATGTTTTTGAGTCCCTATAAAAGTCTTCCAATCACTCATGAAAACAAATATTTAGAGATATTTAGGGAAATTTTCTTATTTTGAATATGTATTTTGTGTGTACTCATTAAAATTGCCTCACTGTGGTGATTCTAATAAGTACACTCAACATACCATTATTTTATAGACAATCAAAAAGACATCACTAAGTTATCTCCATTTGCAACCTGACATGGCGCTACAATTAACCCTCAGTGACTCGACCTACCAATATTTAGAACAAAATTCCATGGCCCCAAAGAAAGAAGCTGAAAAGTGTTGATATTTTTCTTATTTCTCCACAAAAACAGATGCTTCTAACAAGTACCCATAAGAAAAATATCATGTGGATACCTCCTCTTATCTGCAGCTAGGTGGGCATCCTCACCCGAAAACAAGCATTTTGCAAATGAAGTTGAAAAAGGGCCATAAATCCCATAATTTTTGGCAGATTTTACCCTAAATCGAACTTGACCTATATTTTATGATTACATATCTGTGTTTAAAATATTAATCCAATACACTAATCTTTTCAAAAAATATCAAAAGGAAACCATTTTTCAAAGTTGAAAAAGGGCCATATCTCCCATAATAATTGGTTGATTTTACCGTAAATAGAACCTGAACTTTATTTTATGATTATACACCTGTGTATAAAATATGAATCCAATACACTAATCTTTTCAAAAGATATCGAATGGAAACCATTTTTCGTACGTAGGGACGGGACATACGGACAGCTGTGATACTATATGCCCCTCCGTTGAAAATGGCGGGGGCATAAAAACAGTTTAGATCAGCAAGCCTAAAATAAAAATAAACTGATTTTAACACTTAGCACTCTGGGTAAAAATTTCAGCAGATGACATTTTCAAATATTTTTCTTATTTTTTCCAGAAAACAGGTTTTGACATTCCATGCAAATTGTCTCCAATGGAGACAATTTGCATGAAACATCAAATCCTGTTTTCAGGGAAAAATTAGAAAAATGTCAGCATTTTGTTGTCAGCCCAGAGAGTGGTGATGGTTAATTACCTCAATATCCATCTGGTACCCTGAGAAAACTTTAAATTTAAAAAATACTCGTAAATGTCTCCTCCACTCTGGATGGCGGTAAACTTTAACTGACCCTTCTATTTTGTCACCCTCTGAAATCTGGACTGGTTCATCCAGAAGGAATAAATTCTGTTTCCAATGTGTTAATCTGCAAGAAAAATAATAATAACAAATAATAGTTTAAAAAAAATAAATGTCCAGTGGATTCTTCTACCACAACTCTTTGGACCAGTCAAGGTGAATGGTTAGTTTTCATTATTATTATGTTTTATAGAAATTCCTGTAGTTAATGCAAACAGTGTAGACCCAGATCAGATATATGTCATGCATATTCATTAGAATTGCCTCATCAAGGGGATTCTAATGAGTACACTCAACATATCTTTATTTTATAAAAGATCAAAAAACATCTCCGAAATATCCCCCATTTACCTCCTGACCTGGTACTATGATTAACCCTCACTGACTTGAACTAGCCATGTCTAGAACAAACTTCCATGGTCCCAAAGATGTCCAAGCCGTTAAAATGCCTAAAAAACCTGCATCTGAAAATGTTGTCTGCTGAATATTCTTGCAAACTTTTCAAACCTATTTTTGCATACAAGCAAACAGTGTGGACCCTGATCAGACTGTTCCTAGAGGAGCAGTCTGATCTGGGTCCACACTGTTTGCAAACATGACTTTTAAAATCACAAGCAGATGACTGTTCTTGTCATAACTTGTGAAAAATTTGTATCAAATCATAGCTCTTGATAAGATGTTTTTTTTTTCAATACAAAAGTACACCCACCACAACCTCTTTATAACACTATTGTTGAGGTCCATAGCATAAACCGTGTTAGATAAAAAATCGTGTTATATCAAAAAAAAAATGTATAGATTATATTGAAAAATGACCATTTATGGTCATTTTTCAATATAATCTATACATTTTGGGATCCATCTTTGAACCATGTTATATCCAAAACCGTGTTATAACGAACCGTGTTATAAAGAGGTTGTAGTGTACTGATATTTTTCTTACTTGTTTGTTTGTGTTTAAAAGCCTATTTAGGGTCATGTCTAGCGCGGTCTGATTACCTAACTACACTTTTTCCTGGGCAGGCTTAGTCCTCTAGGCAGTTAACCAATACTTGTGCACATTCTTTCATCAGAAACTGACAACTGTCCTTCTTGAATCAGCGGAAGGGAGATAATGGCTGTAGAAAATATTTCATGATCAACCTCCATGTTTGAATGTTGCGGACCCGGCGGGATTAAACCTGCGACCTCCTGATCACCTATTGGATGTGCATCCGACTGACCCATCAAGGCCGGCGACATTTTTATTTCTCCGAGGCGCTTCTAATGAGTACCCACAACATATGTTTTTATGGAGAAATAAGAAAAATATTTTCCTGATACCCACTCTTATCTGGACCGATGATCTTATACAGCAATACAACAGAGACACAGATCATTTCCATGGACAGCCAAGAATCCAATGCCTCAGGCAGATAGCGACGACTGATAGGACTGAGTGGATGCACAGGCTGATCTGAATCTTCGCTGGGCATATACAATAAAACCTGTATAAGACAGCCACCTTTGAAATTGTGGTTGATGTGGAAAGGTGGTTGTCTTATAAAGGCACATGTCATGTAATTTTGCTAGCAACTTTCAACTTTTTCCACATCAACCACTATTTAAAGTCAGTCTCGAAGGTGGCTCTCTTACACAGGTTTTACTGTATCATCAGACAGAAAATTCACATGAAATGGCAAACCTTGTTTTCTTGGAAAATTATTTTTTTAGAATCTTGTCTATTGCAATTTTAAATGTGCTTTAAGGGTTCATACACTTACTCTTTATATGGGCCTGTATTCAGAATCACTGGGTCCACATCTGATCCAAGGGGACAAAACCCAACTTCAAACCAAGAACAAAATCCATGCATGACTGCATCCTTGTTGATACTAAAAATAAAGTCAGACTGGTTCTCCTCTAAATCTTCTACAGTTACAGTGTTCAAGTCGAGCTTTAATACTGGTATGGCTTCACTTAAAATATCACAGACTGGTAATACATAATCATTGACTGGTTTTGAGGTGAGATCTTCTTTTGCTGCCAATCTGAAATGATACAGAGTTAACATAATCATGGACTGGTTTTGAAATGAGACCTACTTTTTCTGCCAATGTGAAATGATACAGAATTAACATAATCATGGACTGGGTTTGAGGCAAGATCTTTTTTGCTGCAATCTGAAATGATACAGCATTAACATAATCATGGACTGCTTTTGAAATGAGATCTACTTTTTCTGCCAATCTGAAATGATACAGAATTAACATAATCATGAGCTGCTTTTGAAATGAGATCTACTTTTGCTGTCAGTTTGAAACGATACAGAGATATCATAATCATGGGTTGGTTTTGAAATGAGATCTTGTTTTGCTGCCATTCTGAAATGATACAGAATTAACATAATTATGGACTGGCTTTGAATGAGTTCATCTTTTGCTGCCAATCTAAAATGATACAGAGTTAACATAATCCTAGACTGGTTTTGAAATTACTGTGTTTTCGACATCTTTCAGAAAGTCGGTTTTTGCTTGACGCTTTACACAGTAGAAATAAATTTGCAAATTTTTGTCATGATTTAATGCAAAACCATTTGTCGTAACTACCTATGTACAAAAAGTTTTATTCTAGTTATTGGTTTTTAAAAAATCAAATATTTTTCCTTTTTCCCATAGTAAAAATAAAGCCAAATCATGCAGAAATCTGTAGGGTAGGTAACTTGGAGCCAAATTTTCAACAAGTTCCACTTGTTCAATTTTTTCTGAAATTTTCACAATATTGTTGTAAAATGTCAATAATTCAAATTCAGCAAAAAGAAGTAAAAAATATTTTCTTAGACAAAAATTCCAAAAAATCACTTTACTATAGAAATAGCATAGGTCAGACCAACTTTTGGCCGTAACTTTAATTTTTGTGTAAATACTTGAGAACAAAACACAGAAACGTAAAAGACAAATGGTTTCTGACAAGATATGGTCAACCAGAACAAAATATTTTCATTTAAAATAAAACGCCAAGCAAAAAACGTCTTTCCAAGAGATGTCGAAAGGACAGTAGCTCTTATTTTGCTGCCAGTCTGAAATGATACAGAATTAACATAATCATAGACTATCTTTGAAATGGGATCTACTTTTTCTGCCAATCTAAATGATACAAAGCTAACATAATAATAGAGTGGTTTTGAAATGAGTGCTTCTTTTGCTGCCAGTCTAAAATAATAAAGAGTTAACATAATCATGGAGAGGTTTTGAAATAAGATCTTACTTTGCTGCCAATCTGAAATTTTACATATTTACCCAATGAATCATGGACTTGTTTTGAAATGAGATCTTCTTTTGCTGCATGTCAACATAAAACATGGTTCTCTCCAATATAACTGGACAATGGGGAAGTTATATGGTCAATGACGTTGCTCCGCTGTTAATGGGAAAACTGCATGCAATGTTTTCTTGTTTTAATTTTAGCCCTCGAACCAGCTTTTTTTTTTCTTTTTTTTTTTTATGTGTGTGTGTTAAATAATGGATGGAAAATAATACATATAAGTAACAAAGGCAATTTATTTAACATTCATTGTAGTATGAACAACATTGGGTCACAAGCAAAGTAAGGCAGGGTTCACTTACTTTGCTTGTGATCCAATGTTATTCATACTTCAATGGATGTTAATTAAATTACCTTCATTTCTTAAATGATACTGATTTAAAACACACAAAAAATATTTAACAAATTTGTAAATATTCTTCAGTTGTTAGGTCATATCACTCCTACCTTTGATAATCTGCCTTGGCAGAATTCTCAAGCTATTTGTATTTGTTTGTTTTTGTTGAGGTTTTATGGCCCAGTCAACCCAATGGGGTTATGTCGAGCGCGGTCAATTTACCTAACCACACATTTACTGGGCAGGCTTAGTCCTCTAAGTGGTTAACCAGTATTGTGCACATTCTTTCGCCAGAAACTGACAACTGCCCTTCTTCAATCAGCAGAAGGGAGAGGTATGTATTCAATCTTTGGCAACTGCATCAGGGAGTCGACTCTTTGGCTCAGTGGTTAGAGCATTGGATTTTTATCTGGACTGACTGGATTCGAATCCCACTATAGACGGGAATTTTTTTCACAATACTCTATTCCTGTGTTAGGAAGTCAACAGTTTGGCTCAGTGGTTGCGCATTGGAATTTTATCCGGACAGACCAGGTTTGAATCCTACTATAGGCAGGAACTTTTTTAAGCTTTGCTTCATTCCTTTGTTACAACTGTCATGTTGTAAGATGTCTTCGACACTAAAGTTGTAAGAAAGGAATGAAGCATGGTTGAAAAAATTCCTGCCTATAGTGGGATTCAAACCCAGTCAGTCCAGATAAAAATCCAATGCTCTAACTACTGAGCCAAAGAGTCGACTCCCTGACACAGATGTCAAAGACTGAATACAAACCTACAAGCTATGCTAAATCTGCCAAGGCAGATTATCCAAGATAGGAGTGATAGGCTGTAACACAGTATTAAGTCAAAGTTCAGCTTCACTTTAGAGGACTGGATATACTTGGTAGATTCTCTGCTTTTTTTTTTTTTTTTTTTTTTTTTGACAAGGCGGACAACTTTTATAACTTTTGGTTTGCTTTCCTGCACACTAAGGCTCTTCTGAAAAGGGTCTACTCTTAAAGGAAAGAATTTGCTCCCAATGGGAGCAAATTCTTTCCGTTTAGAGAAGACCCTTTTCTGGAAGAGAGACAAACAATTTTGAAAGAGTTGTCTCCCCTGAAAGCGAATCAATTCTTCTTAAAGGTATGACATTTTCTCAGATACATGGACATTCAATTATCTCAGACACATGGACATTCAGTTCTCAGACACATGGCTATTCAGTTATCTCAGACACATGGACATTCAGTTATCTCAGACACATGGACATTCAGTTATCTCAGACACATGGACATCCAGTATTCTCTGACACATAGCCATCCAGTGGGAAAACATAATACTGTTACCCAACTCTGTCATGTAGTAAGATATCAAATGGTTAAAAACCAGAATTCCGTGGAAGGCGGCGTCGCACCTGCTGCGGCAAAAGTCACAGGAGCCACAATCAGAATGTGATTATTAAATAAGTTTATTTCATTCTTAGCAGTGCTTAGTTGGAAAAGTGACAAAAATTAAAGACAAGGATTATTTGAATATATGAATTTCATTGAAAGCATATGCATTTTCTCATATGATGCATGAGAAATTGAGCTCAAAAAGTACCCACAGTCTGTACACTTTCATAAAATCTGAGGTTCAGAAAATGACAAAGTTTAAGAAGAAAAAGCGATAAAAATAAATTTAAAAATCATATCCAGACCACATGCACTTCTGCAGACCCCGGAGAAAACATGCGCAAATTTCAAAAAGACCAGTTTTAAATTGTGTAAGAAGTTGCAATCACAAGGTACCCACTGTCTATACAACTGAGGTCAGAAAATGACAAAGTTCAAAAAGTACAAAAAAGTGACAAAAAATACGGCAAGGATTGTATAAAAGCACATGCACATCTTCACACTATGGAGAAAACATGTGCAAAGTTCCAAAAAGATAAGTATAAAATTGTATGAGGAGTTGTGCTCACAAGGTACCCACTGTCTATATATTGAGGGAAAAATGACTAAGTTCACAATGTGGAAAAAAGTTAAAAAAAATAACCTAACAATAACATCCAAACCACATGCAAATCCTCATACCATGAAGAAAATGCACGCAAAGTTTCATAATAATCCGTACAAAACTGTAAGAGAAGTTGCCCTCACATGAGGTACCAGCTGTTTATATATAAAGGGTGAAAAATAACTAAGTTCACAATGTGGAAAAAGTGATAAAAAATATTCTAACAATTACATCCAAACCACATGCACATCCTCATACCATGAAGAAAACATATGCAAAGTTTCAAAATGATCGATACAAAACTGTAAGAGGAGTTGCGCTCCATTGTCTATATACTGAGGGTGAAAAATGACTAAGTTCACAATGCGGAAAAAATGACAAAAAATGTTCTAACAATTATACCCAAACCACATGCACATCCTCATACCATGAAGAAAACACATGCAAAGTGTCAAAACAATCGGTATAAAACTGTAAGAGGAGTTGCGCTCACAAGAGGTACCCACTGTCTATATATTGAGGCAAAAAATGACTAAGTTCACAATGTTAAAAAAGTGACAAAAAATAATCTAACAATTATATCCAAACCATATGCACATCTTCATATCATGGAGAAAATACATGCAAAGTTTCAAAATGATCGGTACAAAACTGTAAGAGGAGTTGCGCTCACAAAACACCCAGGGTAAATATTGATAGAAAGATGGATTGATGGACAGATGAATGGACCGAAACTTGCACGCCTAAATTGCCCATGCTAAAGCAGGTGTGACAACAAAATGAGTTTAACCCATTTATGCCTAGCATCCCATAAAGGGGACATTGGCAAACAGTGTATACCCAGATCAGACATCGCAGAATGCGGCATCTGATCTGGGTCTAAATGGTAATGGTAATACTAAAAATAGACCAGACACCCCTTAAACTGGACATGGACCTGTCCAAAGAGAGAGGTAGAAGAGTCAACTCAGCATAAATGGGTTAATCTACTACATGTATCCGATATAAATGATCTCAGTGTAATTGGCATATATTGCAATAGTCCCATAATCCTATATTAGCCATTAGCCCATTTATTCCGAGTGGACTCTTCTACCTTCACTCTTTGGACAGGTTGATTTCCTATATAAGAGGTGTCTGGAAAGTTTTTAATATTATCATGTTTTGTAGAAATTTCTGAACTTAATGCAAAAAATGTAGACCCTGATCAGATGCATGTTCTGATCTTGGTCTACATTGTCAGCCAATGTCCCTTTTATGGGACCCTTGGCTTAAATGGGTTAATGATATGAAGTTATGTTTGACGTGCCGGAACAATGTAATTTAACCAGTAGGATGAGAAGACTGCTGACTTACTTCAAGACTGAAAAGTCAAAGCCAAACTGTGAATCCCAGAATTCCACTTTACTACTGTACTGAGCATGTGCAGAACATGGTACCAGAAAGAGGCTGGCAGATGATGGCCACAAAGTTCCAGAATCTTTCAGGAGTTTGTTTCTTAGGATGATAACAGATTCTATCATCATTTCAAACTGAAAAAGAGATAAAAAAAAAAAAGATAAATACACATGTAATAATATTTTAACTCTAACTGCCAGGTGACAGACCATTTTTGTCATATTTCATTGTTTTGTGGGGCTGTTTCCAAACTGCCACCAGATTTAACATGCCACATTTCGACAATCCATTTTCCTGTTACTGCCACCCTAATAACGGTTTAACTACCTAACAATTAGTTCCCTGCTAATGTTGACAACACTAAATTTTGCATTAAAACATATTAGCATTATACACTCTGATGCTTATAAAAAGTGAATAAATATCAAAACCAAAGAAAACTTCAAACTTCTAAAAAAGTAAGATTTTAATAATATTGAGTACAGTATATGTAGACGAATATGATTACTCCAGTAAAATGTGCCAAACTGACACCATTGGGTAAAAAGTGTAACCCTAGCCATGGTCCTACTAAACACTGAAAAGGACCTTTTCCACCAAAAAGGGGCTATCAAGTACCAAAAAAGGACTTTAATTTCAGCATAAAATCTGCATCGGTTCCAGAGGCCTATAGAATTTCAGCCCAGTGGGCACACAACGTTAAAATGACGTCGTATCAATGTCGATGCGGCGTGATCACGTCGCATCGACGTTGATACGACGTCATTTTGATGTTGTGTGACCACCCCCATCAGCACTCTTAGTGCTTTGATTTTTTTTCAGATGCGTATCCAGCACTGCAATACTTGTATTCAAGAATTAAAAACAAGAGGACCATGGTGGTCCTTAACACTCACCTGTGCTTAAAATAAGTTCAAGGTCAATCAAGAGGGAGTATCAACGAGTACCACAATCTATGTTTTTGACCAGAAATAAGTAAAATAATGTATACCCCTGTAAACCCTAGTTTTACTACCGGTATGTAACAGTTGGGTTTATGGGGGTCAAATTATATCGGCATATTTTTATGATGAAGTTTCAGGATGATCCGATCAAAACAGAATGAGTTATGCTGATGATAAAGTCACATATGGGCCTTTTTTTAGCAATCAAGTGGACATAAGTCTAAGATAAATAATCCTATCTGGCAAGGTCTCAAACTCGTCTGAGATTCCATCCATGTCCACTTTATCTGCAAACTGCAGGAAGATCCCATCAAAACTGAAGGAGTTATGCTAATGACAAAGTCAAACAGAGGCTTTTTTTCAGCAATCAGTGGACGTAACTAAGACGGTCAGGGTTTGAATTCATCCGAGCTTTCATCCATGCCCTCCTTTTCTGCAAGTTTCAGGAAGATTCAATCAAAACTGAGTGAGTTATGCTTATGACAAACTCAAACAGAGGCTTTTTTAGCAATCAAGGGGATGTAACTCTAAGATTAATGATCTGTTCTGGTCAGTTTTTTAACTCCTCTGAGATTCCATTCATGTCCACCTTATCTGCAAGTTTCAGAAAGCTCTGATCAAAACTGAATGAGTTATGCTGATGATAAAGTCAAACATCAAGGGGATGTACATGTAACTCTAAGATTAATGATCCATTCTGGCCAGATTTAAAACTTGTCTGAGATTTTATCCATGCCCACTTTATCAGCAAGTTTCAGGAAGATCTTATAAAAAAAACTGAATGATTTATGCTGATGACAAAGTCAAACAGAGGCTTTTTCAGCATTCAAGGGTACCTTACTCTAAAATTAATGATCCCATCTGGCCAGTGTTTTGAACTTGTCTGAGAATTCATCCCTGTCCACCTTATCTGCAGATTTCAGGAAGAACTGACCAAAACTGAATGAGTTATGCTGATGACAATGCCAAACAGAGGCTTTTTCAGCAATCAAGGGATGTAACTCTATGATTAATGATCTTATCTTGCCAGTTTTTGAACATCCTAGAATTCATCCATATCCATCTTATCTGCAGATTTCAGGAAGAACTGATCAAAACTGAATGCCTTATGCTTACGACAAAGTCAAACAGATGCTTTTTCAGCAATCAAGGGGACATAACTCTAAGATTAATGATCCCATCTGGCCCATTTTCAATCTTGTCCGAGATTTCATTCATGTCTACCTTATCTGCAAGCTTCAAAAACATCCGATCAAAACTGAATGAATTATGCTAATCACAATGTCAAACAGAGGCTTTTTCAGCAATCAAGGGGATGTAACTCTAAGATTAATGATCCTATCTGGCCAGTGTTTGAACTTGTCCTAGAATTCATCCATGTCCACTTTATCTGCTGATCAAAACTGAATGACTGAAGAAGTCAAACAGAGGCTCTTTCAGCAATCAAGGGGATGTAACTCGATGATTCTGGCCAGTTTTTTAACTTGTCTAAGATTTTATCCATGTCTACCTTATCTGCAAGTTTCAGGAACATCCAATCAAAACTGAATGAGTTACTCTGATGACAAAGTCAAACAGAAGTTTTTTCAGCAATCAAGGGGACCTAACTCTAAGATTAATCATGATCCGATCTTGCCAGTTTTCGAACTTGTTCAAGATTTCATTCATATCCACCTCATCTGCAAGTTTCAGGAACATCCCATCGAAACTGAAGGAGCTATGGTGATGACAAACATTTTCCCATTGTAAGCCTATGGAACTTTGTGGTTGCCATAGCAACCAAGGTTTTCATTGGATTTCCAAAAAATGCCAGCAATCCCCCACCAAAGGCATGATACAGATGACTGAGATCAGCCTGCAGACTGTGGAGATATAACTGTTCAAAGGTGCTGGTAGATGACAGACAGCAGACGGACGATGGATGGACCACTATCCTAGAAGCTCCCCTGGAGCCTTTGGCCCAGGTGAGCTAAAAAAGTCATCTTTTCATTCCCAAAACAAAGTGTCTTTAACCTTTATTGCTTTCTGAGCAAATTCAGAAGGCGATAAATTCATGATATTTTTCTTATTTTCCCAGAATATAGGCTTTGGCATTTCATGCAAATCGCCACCTAATGATTTGCATGAAACAAGTGTCAAATCCTATTTTCTAGAAAAAAAAAGAAAAAATATTTCAAAATGTCATCTGCTGAATTTTTTACCGAGCAAGCTAAGTGTTAAAACTCACACAAGCTTTATTTGTCTGTTGGAATTTTATGACCCAGCCAACACTGTTAAGGTCATGTTGAGCTGGTCGGTTCACCAGTATTTGTGCACACTTTCGCCAGTAACTGACAACTGCCCTTCTTGAATCAGTGGAAGGGAGAGAATGACCGTAGAAAATATTTTATGATCAATCTCCATGGAAGAATGTTGCCAGACACTGTTGGGATCAAACCTGCCACTTCCTGATCACCAGTCGGACGTGCATCTGACTGAGCCATCAGCATCATTATTTACAATATACATAGCCCCAAATAAGGCTTTTTTTTTGTCCAAAAAGTACTGACATTTATTTTATAAGCAAAATGTGTTCCTGATACCCAGTCTTTTCTCAAGCTATGAATGTAGATGTCGTTGGTTTATTTGCATTGTTTCCCTTGTTGCCATGATTTGTTGGCCTCAGTTTTCAACCCCTCCCATGGAACCTGGAGAATGTTAATGTATGAAAAACCATGTTTGATCCCTATATTCTACCCACCAATAAAATAGTTCCCATCCATTCAGATACAATTAGGTCTACTTTTTCATCAAGAACTATATCTTCTGCATAAGCTTTTATCACCTCTATCACATCTGAGAGTTTGTTGTACTTCACAACCTCTTTGGTATGTTCAACAATGTTACTCACTTCTACAGCATACACCTGCAAATATTAATGGGGATAGATACATCTCCAAGGGCAATAATTCTTATCTTGAAATACATGTATTTGCCTCCATTATCACTTACTCACATGAAATGTCAAGCCTTTTTTTCTGAAAAAATATATGAAAATAATGTCTAACAGCTACAATTTTGTATGGCACTTTGAGACTCAAGCTTATTCAAAATTTACATACCAGGTGTGGTGTCATGTGACAAGCTTGTGGCACACAAGAAGCTACAATCAGAAAATTTTGTTACAATTTCACTGCCATTTATACCCGCATTGTATTTTGTTGTGTTTCATTTTTACTGTACAAAACAGGTAGGAAAGATTATAGAAAAGCCTTATTCTATTATTCCCCCAACTTCAAAAAAGTTGAAGCGGTATATTGCTTTTGGGTCATTCGTCCATCCGTTTGTCAGTACATTCGTCATGCTTAGCATACAGTCAAGAATGGCTAGAGATAGGATTTTGAAAGTCTATATATGGAATAAGGATGGAAAATATGTAGATGAGTATTTTTTTTTTCTATTTTCCATCAGCCATGTACTTATGGAGTAATGCCACATTTTTGACTCATGCATTATAATTCTATGGGACATAATGAAATCTTGTGCACAAGATATCTTGAAAACTATTTGAGCTTATTGGGGCTGAAGAGCACATTACCTGATTAACCTTTGAAAATAATCAAATAAATTTTGTCAGAAATATATGACATTTTGTATGGACTTAAGCATATATTTGGGGCATAGTGTTCTACAAATACATTTCTAGTTTCATTTATGTTTTTATTCTTACCCATTACATGCATTCTCTATTTTCCTACACATTCTGATTACTGGTAAATCATATCTACAGACTCAGCAAAAGAAAAGTAAAGGACAGCAAGGAAATTTTTTACCTTTCTTGGTTCAGCATGTCTTGCACACATCATACTGATAATACCTGTCCCACATCCAACATCAATAATTGTCTGAAAATAAAAATAAAAAATATAAACAAGAGGCCCACAGGCCACGGGTCGCTCAGCTGAGTGACACAGCCACTGCAAATATGCAGATGTAATGCAACATTTTTCCAATCCTGTCATCGCAACTAATGAAAAGATCATCCTTTAAGCAGTTCTTAATTTTGAAGAAGAATATTATATATGGCATGACAGTCAATGGAGCGTGATCATTTGAATAAACTCAATCACATTTCAACAGTAGGATCAATGTGAAATTTGGTGTCAATTGAGTAAGTGGTTTCTGAAGAATCATGATTTCATACATGTAAACAGCACAGTGGCAGGGAAATATAATAAACATAAACAAGATGGCAGCCAACTTTGAGTCATTGCCCTTTTCGTTCAGGAGAAAAAGTTCAAAACAGATTTTCAAGATGGCCGTCACAGCCACAATTTGAGATTTCCTATCGCAACAATTTGAGCTATTTTTGATCTACAAGTCACCCTGATGCTTCCTACCAAGTTTCGAGTCAATTGGCCTTTCAGTTCAGAAGAAGAAGGGAAAAATAGATTTTCAAGATGGCCACCATCTTGGATTTCCAAATGGAACGATTTTAGCTATTTTTATATCTACAAGTCATCCCGATGCTTCCTACCAATTTTCAAATCAACTGGCCCTTTGGTTCAGGAAAATAAGCGAATAAAAGAGTTTCAAGACGGCCGCCATGACGGCCATCTTGGATTTCCGATCCAAACAATTTAAGCTATTTTAGATCTACAAGTCACCCCAATGCTTCCTACCAAGTCAAATGGCCTTTCAATTCAGGAGAAGAACCGAAAAATAGATTTTCAAGATGGCTGTTATGGCGGCCATCTTGGATTTCTGATAGGGACGATTTTAGCTATTTTTGATCTTAAGGTCACCCAGATGTTTCCTACCTAGTTTAAAGTCAATAAGCCTTTCGGTTCAGGAGAAGAAGTGAAAAATAGATTTTCAAGATGGTCGCCATAGCGGCCATCTTGGATTTCCAATTGGAATGATTTTAGCCATTTTTAATCTATAAGTCACCCCGATGCTTCCTACCAAGTTTCAAGTCAATTGGCTTTTGGGTTTAGGAGAAGAAGCGAAAAAAAGATTTTCAAGATGGCCACCATGGCGGCCATCTTGGATTTCCGATCAGCATGATTTTAGCTATTTTTCATCTACAAGTCACCCTGATGCTTCCTACCAAGTTTGGAGTCAAATGGCCTTTCGGCTCAGGAGAAGAAGCGAAAAATAGATTTTCAAGATAGCGGCCATGGCAGCCATCTTGGATTTCTGATTGGAACAATTTTAGCTACTTTTGATCTACAAGTCACCCGGATGTTTCCTACCAATTTTCGAGTTAGTTGGCATTTGGGGTTAGGAGAAGAAGGGAAAAATAGATTTTCAAGATGGCTGCCATGGTGGCCATCTTGGATTTACAATCGGCACCATTTAGCTACTTTTGATCTACAAGTCACCCCGATGCTTCCTAGCAAGTTTGGAGTCAACTGGCCTTTCAGTTCAGGAGAAAAAGCAAAAAATAGATTTTCAAGATGGCTGCCATGGTGGTCGTCTTTGATTTCCGATCAGCATGATTTTAGCTATTTTTGATCTATAAGTCACCCCGACTCTTCCTTCCATGTTTGGACACAATTGGCTTTTGGGTTTAGGAGAAGAAGCGAAAAATAGTTTTTCAAAATGGCTGCCATGGCGGCCATCTTGGATTTCCAATCGGCATGATTTTAGCTATTTTTAATCTACAAGTCAACCCAATGCTTCCTAGCAAGTTTGGAGTCAATTGGCCTTTCGGTTCAGGAGAAGAAGCGAAAAATAGATTTTCAAAATGGCGGCCATGACGGCCATCTTGGATTTCCGATCGGCATGATTTTAGCTATTTTTGATCTACAAGTCACCCTGATGCTTCCTAGTAAGTTTGGAGTCAATTGGCCTTTCGGTTCAGGAGAAGAAGCGAAAAAAAGATTTTCAAGATGGCGGCCATGGCAACATGACGGACGATGGATGACGCACGACTGACTGACTGACCACAATACCTCACCATGAGCACTTCGTGCTCAGATGAGCTAAAAAGCTATTGCTGAATCTTATAGCTTGCCTGAACAGAAGCGTATCTGCAATACATAAAGCTGTAATGTTTAGCATGCTGGGTAACAATTTCACCAGACAACATTTTGAAACTTTTTTTCTTATTTTTCCCAGCAAATACAATAAGACATTTTATGCAAATTCCATCTCAATGAGCACGTCAAAACCCTATTTTCTTGGAAAAATAGAAGACAAATATCAACAAAACCTACAATAAGACCTGTGTGACCAGCAAAGACTCAGATCAGCCTTTACCAGTATGGAAAGTGTTCTTATTTAGCCCTCTTTGGATAGCCTGGAGGCTGTAGAAAGCACATGCGATCAGCAAAGACCCTCACTAGACTGCACGAATGCGCAGGCTGGTCTGAGTCTTCGCTAGTCCCACAAGTCTTATTGTAGGTTTTGTTGTGAACTAGCTCATTTATGTTATTTGTTTCTCCACTGATTGATTGTGTTGGGGTTTAATGATACATCAACCCTTGTGGGTCATTTTGTGTCGTCTCCCAGAGAAAGGGAGAAAAGAGATAGAAGAGATAGTAGAGGAGATGAAAGAGAGGGACAGGGAAGAAAGAGGAACAGGAATGAAAGTAAAGAAACAGAAGAAACAAGCAAATTCCATGGGGAATTTATGTCCCCCGCCTTATTTTTATTTGAGGTGTTAAAAATGGTAAAGTTAACCGAAGGACTATTGGTCCTGTAGCAATTACCTAAGTATTGAAGCAGGAAACCAGTGATAAAAAATTTCAAGATTCAGAAAAAAACACATGCATATCTTCAGACCATCCTTAAAGCACCTGTAAAGTTTCAAAGGATCGGCTTAAAACTGTGGTAGGAGTTACGGGGTCAAGGTACCTACTCCCTATACGCTTCTGTAGTATTAGAACTCAAAATATGTATAAGTTAAAAATGCAGAAAAAGTGGTAAAAAATTACTTCAGGATTCTGAAAAAACCACCTGCATATCTTCAGGCCATCCTAAAAGCCCTTGTAAAGTTTCAAAAGGATCGGACAAAAACTGTGGGAGGAGTTAAGGGGACAAGGTACCTGCACCCTATACACTTCTGTAATATAAGAACTCAAAAAATGTCTAAGTTAAAAATGCAGAAAAAGTAATAAAAAATTATTTCAGGATTCTGAAAAATCCATTTGCATATTTTCTGGCCACCCTAAAAGCCCACGTAAAGTTTCAAAAGGATCGGTCAAAAACTGTGGGAGGAGTTAAGGGGACAAGGTACCTACTCCCTATAGACTTCTGTAATATTAGAACTCAAAAAATGTCTAAGTTCAAAACGTGTAAAAAGTGATAAAAAATTATTTCAGGATTCTGAAAAAACCACATGCATATCTTCAGACCACCCTTAAAGCATCTGTAAAGTTTCAAAAGGATCGGCTTAAAACTGTGGGAAGAGTTAAGGGGACAAATTACCTGCTCCCTACATAGTTCTGTAGTATTAGAACTCAAAAAATGTCTAAGTTAAAAATGCGGAAAAAGTAATAAAAAATTAATTCAGGATTCTCAAAAAACCAAATGCATATCTTCAGTCCATCCTGAAAGCCCATGTAAAGTTTCAAAAGGATCGGCCAAAAACTGTGGGAGGAGTTAAGGGGAAAAGGTACCTACTCCCTATACGCTTCTGTAATATTAGAACTCAAAAAATGTCTAAGTTCAAAATGTGTAAAAAGTAATAAAAATTAATTTCAGGATTCTGAAAAAACCACATGCACATCTTCAGACCATCCTTAAAGCACCTGTAAAGTTTCAAAAGAATCGGCCAAAAACTGTGGGAGGAGTTAAGGGGACAAGGTACCTGCTTCCTATATACTTCTGTAGTATTAGAACTCAAAAAATGTCTATGTTAAAAATGCGGAAAAAGTGATAAAAAATTATTTCAGGATTCTGAAAAAACCAAATGCATATCTTCAATCCATCCTGAAAGCCCATGTAAAGTTTCAAAAGGGTCGGCCAAAAACTGTGGGAGGAGTTAAGGGGACAAGGTACCTACTCCCTATACGCTTCTGTAATATTAGAACTCAAAAAATGTCTAAGTTCAAAATGTGTAAAAAGTAATAAAAATTAATTTCAGGATTCTGAAAAAACCACATGCACATCTTCAGACCATCCTTAAAGCACCTGTAAAGTTTCAAAAGAATTGGCCAAAAACTGTGGGAGGAGTTAAGGGGACAAGGTACCTGCTTCCTGTATACTTCTGTAGTATTAGAACTCAAAAAATGTCTACGTTAAAAATGCAGAAAAAGTGATAAAAAATTATTTCAGGATTCTGAAAAAACCAAATGCATATCTTCAATCCATCCTGAAAGCCCATGTAAAGTTTCAAAAGGGTCGGCCAAAAACTGTGGGAGGAGTTAAGGGGACAAGGTACCTACTCCCTATATGCTTCTGTAATATTAGAACTCAAAAAATGTCTAAGTTCAAAATGTGTAAAAAGTAATAAAAATTAATTTCAGGAATCTGAAAAAACCACATGCACATCTTCAGACCATCCTTAAAACATCTGTAAAGTTTCAAAAGAATCGGCTAAAAACTGTGGGAGGTGTTAAGGGGACAAGGTACCTGCTCCCTATATACTTCTGTAGTATTAGAACTAAAAAAATGTCTAAGTTAAAAATGCGGAAAAAGTGATAAAAAATTATTTCAGGATTCTGAAAAAATCATATGCATATCTTCAGGCCATCCTAAAAGCCTTTGTAAAGTTTCAAAAGGATTGGCTAAAAACTGTGGGAGGAGTTAAGGGGACAAGGTACCTACTCCCTATAGACTTCTGTAATATTAGAACTAAAAAAATGTCTAAGTTAAAAATGTGGAAAAAGTGATAAAAAATTATTTCAGGATTCTGAAAAAACCACATGCACATCTTCAGACCATCCTTAAAACACCTGTAAAGTTTCAAAAGGATTGGCTAAAAACTGTGGGAGGAGTTAAGGGGACAAAGTACCTACTAAAAACTCGGAACCACGCACCAAGCACCACGCACTATGCACCACGCCCCACGGAAAACCAAAAACAGTGTCCCTCCGCTTTTCTTCGAAAAGGTGGGGGACAATAAAAACATTCCCCTCTACCCTTACCTGCTACAAGGATAGCAGGCCTTACCCAACTGTAAGCCAGTATCAGTTGGATGCCCCGATGACGTAAGATACAGGACCCCTTCGCCATACCCGACCACCCTCGTCAGTATATGTGCTTAGAGGACTAAGGATGTATAGGAACAGTGTGGTTAGGTAAACTGACTGGCTCGACGTGACCTTAATAGTGTTGACTGGGCCATTAAACTCCAAACCAACCGTCAATGTATGCAGCCTTACCTTATCTTTCAAATACCTTGCATTGTTCTGAATAGCAGTCTGGTAGGCCAGAGTCCTGGGCTTATCACTCAGCATTTCAAGATGAAGTTTCTGAAAAATAAAAATACCAAACAACCATGTTAGGAAATAAAACAGAAAAATACTTTTAAAGCTATATTTGCTATCATAATGCCAGGAAGAAAGTAGAAATTTTATTTGGGTCATATCAACGTATCTCTAGACAAGGTGGCTTTTTTTTTTCATCATTATTTTTTTTTTTTTTTTTTTTTTTTGTAAAGATCTTACTGATACATGTACATGCATGTATTTTACTTATTTCTCCACTAAAACCCTGTTTCTTGTTGCTCCAACAAATAGCGGGTTATAATTAGAAGCACTTCACTGATGCGTTTTAATGAGTACCCACAACATAGGCTCTTCCTAGACATCTCCTATACTATTTTTCACGGACATTACGAAAACACGCCTATTCAAATATGTAGAAAATTTCACCACCAAAAACTGAAAGTTTTCAGATAAAAATTCAGAAATTTTTCATACTTCTGCTCAAAAAATAGATTGTGGGTACTTGTTAGAACTGCCTCACAGAGGCAGTTCTAACGAGTACCCACAATTTATGTTTCTGAGCAGAAATAAGAAAAATAATGTATACTCCTATAAACCCCAGTTTTACTATGTAAAAGTGAGGTTTAAGGGGGTCAAAATTATACAGACATGTTTTCGTAATGAGAAATAAGAAACATTCTTATCTGGATATCTCTCTTATCAGGACAGAGTTTCAGATAACAGGGGATATAAGGTCAATATATTCTTTTTGTCTTTCTATGAAAACATATGTTGCTGGTGCTCGTTAGAAGTACCTCAGTAAGAAAATTGAATTTTTCATAACTTTTAGGTTGAAAAAAGTGCCATATCTGCTGTTATGATTTCCTGTACTTTTTTATATGTGCAACTTTCCATGCTTCCTAACAAATATTGTTCTTTTATTATCCCACGCTTTTCGAAGAAAAAGCGGGGATATTGTGATACCACACTCCCCTCCCCCCCCCCACCCCCCGCCCCCTCATCCGTCCGCCTGTAATGTCTCACCAATTGCTCCTAGACCATTTAAGCTAGAATCTCGAAAATTTCACAGGCGACAGCCCTATGGATGAGGACTGAAGGAAAACATTTGGAATTTAGATGTAACCCCTAGGGGCAGGGCCAGAAGGGTGTGGCCCCGAAGGGTCCAAAATCCACTTTGTACAAACATGGTCATGTTGCATATCAAATCGAAGGTGATGAAGAGTAGAATATAGTGGTGCAAAAAGTTTTCCCCTGGGGCATGTCTGGGGGTCACTACTGACTAGAGGTCAAAAAGTAGGATTTTGGGTCCTTTTTTTTTTTTTGATTGTCACACAACTCCTCTTAGGCTCTTTGAGCTAGAACCTTGAAATTGTCACAGGTAATAGCCCTATGGATGAGGACTGGAGGAAAGCATTTGGAATTTTGATATGTGCGGAGATGTGCGATGGCACTGGCGCGGGGATATGCGATGGCGCACCATCGACTTGCTCTAGTTATTTTAGATACTGTATTAGTCTGCAAATTTCAATAATATGAGTTATCTGCCCTTATTCAGGGTTACAATAAGAGACTGGTTGTTGTCATATATAGTAAGCCTGTCAATTAAATCAGCATACCTACTTAAAATGTAACTTCTTAATCACACCTACAGATAAGTCAAAACTTTAACCAAATACATGCATATCATTTTTTTCTGAAATTAACATATACAGTCAACTCTCGTTATCTCGAATCCCAAGGGGCTCACTGAAACACTTCGAGATATCCGTACCTCGACATATCAGAGTTGAGAGAGTGAGGAAAACAATAAATTGAACAACCACATTTAACAAATGAATACGTAATTTGACTCCTGAAGTTAGAAATATATATATAAAATAATGTGGAAAAGAGGAGAAATTGCTCCTTAGGAGCAATTTTTCCTCTTTTCCACATTATTTTGTTACCTGTTGTGATAGTTTCATGTTAAAACAGGGACCAGATTTTCACTTCGAGATAAGCGGTAATTCGAAATAAACGAGTTCGAGATAACGAGGTTCGACTGTATTTTGTTTTAGCATTAACCATTATCATGCAACAAAAAGTTTCTGATCTTTGAAAGGGGTACTCTTACCAGAGCATGTTATTTCCCTTGTTTTCCATGGATTTACATAACACTCGTACATGTGATGGCTAACTATAAGCGTAACAGTCGTGATCACATGACTATCTGGAGATAGCCAGTCGCATTACAAACCAGTGTTTGCTCTGCATACTTATAAAAAAAAAAAAAAAAAAAAAAAAAAATCCAAAAGAGTAATGTCACATGTGGCCATTGCAAGAAAGATTTGAAAACTTGCAATGATATATCTACCACTTGTATACACTTATCACTAGAATTTGTTTAAGTAGAGTTCACATGGTTGGCACAGGAGCCTATTTCATCGAATAGAGGTGAGACCAAAAAACAGAAAAACAGAAAGTGGTATAATGTGACTGTGATTTTGAAGAGGTATTTCACTGACTGGTCTTGAATACAGACAAATGAAGGTTTTTGATAAAAAACATTCCCACCACTTTCAACCTAGAACTAAAGAATGGGCCTGCTTTCTGGTATATATACATGATCCACAGGATAAGAGTTTAGACTGACCAAATTACTGTAGTTTCCAAAATATTCTTCATCCTGCCAGTACACCTGCTGTGGTGATACTGAGGTGAGATGATTGACAGGTACATATCCTTGGGTACCATTTAGCTCCGCCCACCACCAGCTATCACTTGACTTCTGAAGAATTGTCAGCTGTTGTCCTTTTGCTATGGAAAGCTGAAATAAAAGAAAGAATAAATAAATAAATATGGACAGGGGGACAGCTTTGTACAAATAATATACAACCTTCCCCAAGTTTCTTAAAATTAAGAGGTTCTAGGAGAACTGTTTATGATATCCTATGTAATAATATACCAGTTCAGGTAGTTTTCTACTCTACGTAACCTTTGTCAGTCTGTGAGCAAAGTCGGCAGACAACAAGTTGTTATTTTTTTACCAGAAAATAGGCTTTGACATATCATGAAAAGAGTGTCTCCTCAGGAGGCAGGTCGCATGAAATGTCAAATGTCAAAGCTTACATGTAGTTTCTGGGAAACATAAGAAAAATATTCCAAAGTGTCATCCTTTGAAATTTTTACCCAACATGTTTTTATCCCTAAAAGTGCTAATCACAACTCCAGCAGACGACATTTTTTTTTTTTTATATTTTCATTTTTCAGAGAAAATAAAGCATGACATTTCATGTGAATTGTCTGCCAAGCAGATGATTCACAAGAAATGTCAAGTTTTTTTTCTGAAAAAATAACAATAATAATACATGTAAATAGAATGTCATTTGCTGCAAGATGTTTATCACTTTAATGGTTAAGTATGAGGGTTTGAAATGTAGAGTTATCACTAAAAACTAGTTTTACCTTTTCTCTACCCCACTTTACATAAACACATGATATTGTAGAGATGAAATGATTCACCGAATTCACGGTGCACCGTGGTTCAGTGATCATGATTCGGTTCACATTTCTTTTTCTCTGAGTTTTGATACGCTCGGTTCACTCAAGTGTAAACAAAAGTTGTCAATTAGCTGCCAATTAGATTGGTAATTACTGCATATAAAAGAAATATTTCGCCTTATTCAGATCAATTTAGGATAGTTGTACCGCTGCAAGACTACTTTAGACAAGTTTATTTTTACAAATATGATATAAAGCCAATGACTGTGAACCATTTCAGACAAATTTTGAAGTAACTATATGGTGAGCACCTTAGCTGACCACCATATAGTATAATCCACATGCAGTTCCTGATTTTCTCAAGTCTGAAATGCGTATCGCGAATCATATCATGAAGCAAGTATCGCGATATGTATCATATCATGAGGTGAGTGTATCGTTGCAGCCCTAGACAATATAAGGGCAGTAACCCTGCCAAAAACTCACTAAAACATACTTTATGGTCATGCACAGTCTTTCATCAAACTGATCAATTCTGTCATCTCATAAAAACTGTAGGGGTCTGATCCAGACATTCCCCCTCCTCCCACCCCAACACCACCCACTTTGATTCAAAATTTCATTTTCATGGGAAATTTTGGATACAGCTGATAAATGGGATATTGTCTTTACCCTAAATATTCACACCCCACTTAACTCTATACCTTATACTTTTCTTCAGCAAGTCCATTTTACTACCTATGCATGTGAGTAAAATAGCTGGATGAATGGCAAACAGTGTAGACCTTGATCAGATGCTGCAGAAACAGTGTAGACCCTGATCAGATGCTGCAGAATGCAGCAGCTTATGAGGGTCTACACTGTTTGCTCAAGGCTGTCTTTCCGATAACGTAGAGTATCGTATTTTGATCAAATAGAACCCCCTCAGATATCATTCTGGATCCGCCCCTAATTCGGACATACAGATTAAAGTCCAGGGATAGATAACCCTGCAATAAAAAAAGTTAATATAATGCAGAGGTAGCTGCTCATAATTATCTTCTCTCTCAGGTTTTACGAAAATCTAACAAAAAGTGTAGACATACTTCATGTCACAAACTCAGGCAGATGGACTAAAGCAACAATTGTAGATGTGTATCTTTAATACTCTATGCTTTTTTAGGTAATGCTACGCTGCTGTATTAAGGCACCCCCTCATGTGTTCAGAGTGATGTCACATCTAATCTCTGAGTCTAATCTAGTTGCGAATCACATGATATAATGTTTTGCTACCTATGGCCATGGTATACAAAAAATGTCATCCAGCATATGTGGACAGCGAAGGCCCAGATTAGTCTGTGCATCCACACAGTCTGATCAGCCCAGCGCCTTCACAAACACTCACTGGATTATAGATTGTTCCAATAGAGAGCAAACGCCCGATGAGACTGTGCATGTGCAGGATGATGTGAATCTGCACATTTTGTGCATGTTTGAAGACACTGTTTTGCTTGAATTGGACCATATAGTCCTTTAATTCACGGCAAGCAAGAATCTGAGGGGGAAGGAGGGGCTATCCAATTAGAAAAGGCGTGCATGTCACTCTACATATTACCTGCACACCAATTTACCTGATCTTTTCCGAGACCTTTAAAATCGCCCAAAGCATAGACAATATCTGAAACGTCTATTTCGTCTTGGTTCTCTGCCTCTTTATTCGCAATTCCATTTTCCATGCGTAAAATAGACGTAACAAATTCTGAACAGCAAAAGTGAAAGTCCAGTGTAACAAATGCTTGTACACAGAATTACAATCGGCTGAATGATACAGAACAAAAAATTACCCAATCAATTTTTGTCTATTCATGTTGTAAAACGTAAAATAGAGTGGATAAAACACCTGCAGGTGTGCGCAGATATAAACCAGCGGACCCACAGAGTATGTTAAGAATTTTCGCTATCCCTGTATATATTATACTAAGAATACCATGTTTAATAATCTGGAGAGTGGACAGCCTGTATATATTATACTAAGAATACCGTGTTTAATAATCTGGACAGTGGACAGCAAGTGACCATATCAGAACTAATGAGCAAGCTGAACTGGGCGGTCAGTCTTATTATCCCAGAACACCGGAGAATACCGGAAGACACCCCAGGACACCTTTATTTATTGTTTCTTTCCTTTCATTGAACAACAAATATGCATTACAATGCTGAAAAAGGTATAAAATAAACACAATTTGGAAGTTCCATTCCTCTAATATTGAATAGCTACACACTATATACTCGTATACTTATTATCAATCAGCAGTCCTACCAGTAATTGGCACCCAAGAACGTATTTGTTATTGTTCAATAGTATTCATTGTCATAAAATCATAGAAGTTAAATGCATAAAAAGGATAGAAACTGTTAAATAAATATAATTTGCAAGTATTCACCAACATTTTTTTTTTTTTTTTTTTATGTAAAGTGTCTCAAATAAAGGGCAGCCGCATGGTTCACTCTACATAAAATGGGATACAGATAAATATGTAATCGTCACCCTAGGACTTTTTGTTTGCTAATTTAAACATATTATTGTTTCCTGAGTTAACGAAAATAAAAGCTCACTATCTATCCATCAATCTATCTATATTTTTTTTCTGAAGAATACAGGTACCGATTATCTCATTAATCTCATTAATACCTGTAAATTACCTGTAAATGCTACCAAGGACGTAAATAATTTTATACGGCTTTCATGCTACCTATGCAAACACCTGCTTGTTTATTAATTACTGGATATGACGCTAATTCCATCACAACAGATTATCCCTTTAACACATAATTAACAAACGCATGACTGTCGATTGATGATACCCCATAGTTGACACTCAGTAAACATTTTCGTTCTAATTGTTTAGTTAAAATATCAAGTATTTAAAATAAATAAATGAATAAATTAAGCGAGGATTTTCGTTTCACTTTTTTATATATGTAATTTTAATATGTTAATGTGAACTTCTGCTTTATTTTGGTTTTATATATGTAATTTTAATATGTTAATGTGAACTTCTGCTTTTGATCTATAGCTCATGCAAAATACACAACCTTGTCAAAACATCAAATGAACAGCAGCGTTAGAAAAGGACCATTATGACAGTGATATACGCATCCGGGCAGACTGATGCGTGTCTTTTGCTACCTACAGAAATATTGATTGCTGTAGATTTCTTAAGAATATATTAACAGTGAAAACCAGAATATGTGCAGTCTGGTCTGGGCCTTCAGAGCTTGGATAATCCATAATCTCTCTTTTCTCATTCTGACACAAAGTTCTGTCCTTGCGTTAAGGCTATGCGAGTGCAAAATATTTTTCCACCCGTCCGTCATGAAAGCTGCGTAAACCCTAATGGATTATCTAGTTCCAGTTAAGAGGTGTATTCCAGAAATGTGACAGTGCGAAAACTACCGTAACTACACTGCCATATAATCTAATTAGTACCTGTACTAACTCACCATTTTACAGCGGTAATCCTACTAAAACAAAATCTTATCATGATGACTGGAAATGGGGTGGAAATCAATTACTTTGTATTTCATAGTGTACATAAATGTCTTTTTAAACAAAATTATACTTTCTTTTAAGTCAAAATATATCTAAAACACATGATTAAAGGACTCCTAGGGTGTCCTCCGGTGTCCTAGGGTGTACTCCGGTGTCCTGGGGTATTATCCGGTGTCCTGGGGGTAATAAGTCCGACCCCTGAGTTGGGTCTTCTTTGTCGAAATCTTGAGGCAAACAAAGGCATAGCACGATTCACAATACTGCTCTTTTCCCCGGAGCGTTCCCCTTTAATAATTGGAATGATTTGCCTACATAGTATATAGGCAAACCATTCCAATTATAAGCCAATTAACACCTAACAGGTGTTTAGATAGCAGGTTCTATTCAATGTTATTAAACTATACTAGTCAAGAAATGTGCCGTAAAGCGGTCACTGCCCGGAGGAGGGAGTTACTCTGATTTTTGCCTGCTTCATAGGCTAGGACTATTTTTGGGGGTTTAGAATATTGAAATTTACTTTTTTGCGGGGGTGGGGGTAGGGAGTGGCTATTTTGGGGGGGGGTATTTGACATTCGCAGGTATTTTTGGGGGTGGGGGGGGTCACTTTCAAACTCATCACAAAAACACGCCTGTATAATTTTGACCCCCTTAAACCCCACTTTTAGAGAGTAAAACTGGGGTTTACAGGGGTATACATTATTTTTCTTTTTCGCTGTAAAACATAGATTGTGGGTACTCGTTAGAACCGCCTCACCGCTGTAAAACATAGATTGTGGGTACTCGTTAGAACCACCTCGGCGAGGCGGTTCTAACGAGTACCCACAATCTATGTTTTACAGCGACATAGAAGAAAATCCATATTTTATCTGAAAATTTTCCTTTTTTGGTTGTAAAATTTTCAATATATTTGAATAGGCGTGTTTTCCTAATGTGACTTTTTTGTCTATCAAAATTCTCGGTATTTTTTTTTTTTTTTTTTTTTTTGGTATGGCTGATATACCGGATTTTCTTCTTTTTTTTTTTTTTTTTTTTTTTTTTTTTTGCAAACACTAGATACTGTAAACACCACAGCCTGTGTAGCATATAAAATTCAGAGTATCCCACTCCCCTGTCTTATTGTAAGAATCGGGGTTCCCCCGGCGTACCTCATATGGGGTATACATATCTCAACTTATAAGATTCGCCAGAGCTTCTTCTAATCTTAATGACTTTAACTACCGTGATAAAGCCCTTACTGCCAAACTTCTTAGGCAGGGCTATCGTTATTTTAAACTTCGTAAGGCGTTTTTGAAATTTTATCGCAGACACAGTGCCTTGTTAGAAAAATATAGCGTCAGTCTGAAAACACTTCTCCAACAAGGTATATCGGAACCCGAATTTTACGGTGACTTAGTGTACAGATTTAGAAAAATTGTAGGTAAATCTAACTTTTCGGAGCAATTCAGAAAACTTATTAACCGTTATAAAAGAATTGGCTACAGCCTGGATATTATGCGGCAGACTGCATGCCTAGTTGTCAACCCAATCATTGTTGATGGCTAGGCTTCACTCTTTAATTGCACGACGGCGGTTCGGGCCTCAGACTCAATGACGGCCTCTTCTTAAAACTTCAACCAGTGGGTTGGCGCTTGACGATATGTCTTTGGCCTGGCCCGCCGTGGTTCAACTATTGGTTTTCATTTACTCTGGCATACAGTAGAATTAGCCATGAGTACTCGTCTTTGTTTATTATAGTGATTAATTTGATTTTTATGTTTTCGCTTTGATGCATTGACTGAGTTGGGAGCCTTTATGCGAACCGAATTTTTATGTATTTCTGTAGTAAGAGTAGCATCGGGACCCAGGGTGAAGTTAGCTAGCTGTTAAAGTGCTTTAAACCCCCGGTAGTTTTTTCTACTGACCGTTCTAAGGCGGTGGTCCTGGTGTTGTTCTTACTCATTGTAGCTCTTTCTGTTTGTTCTGTATGTGTTGTGATGCTAGCATTGTGGTCACCGTCTTCAATAGCTGCCCACTTTGCTTTCTGTTTTATTAGTTGTTTTGTGATGCTAGCATTTTGGTCATCTTCAACAGCTGCCCGTTTTGCTTTCTGTTTTACTTGTTGTGATTAAGAGTAGTATCGGGACCCAGGGTGAAGTTAGTTAGCTGTAAAAGTGGTTTAAACCCCCCAGTGGTTTGCTCTACCGACCGTTCTAAGGCGGTGGTCCCGGTGTTAGACTTACTCTTTGTTGCTTTGTGGTTTATTCTACGAGGCGATTTGTTGTATGTCTTTCCGTGTGTCATTTTGTTCTTGTGTTTTTCAGTCCTTTTAATATTGCGATTACCTCGCCTGGGGAAAAGAGAGCTAATCTTAGTGCTTTTCGTACTTTTGTTCGGTTTGTGCTTGTTTAGATTTGTCGGTTTCCTCTTTCTCTTGGGGTCTGGGAAGGGCTGCGGTTTGTGATTGTGGCACTCCCTGGACTTTTCTCTTACCCTTTTTAGAACCTTCTGCTGAACTGATAGTCACTTTGTTTCTATTTACTTTTAGCAGTTCTATTTCTGCTGTGTGCCATAAAAATAAAAACAAAGCTACTCTTGGAAACTATTCAAAGCACTTATATTACTTATTTTCAATCATTATACAACAAAAAAAAAATAAAATAAATAAAAACCACACTTTTATATATAAAAAAAACAAGGAGAAAAAAATCAAGGGGAATTTTTTTTTTTTTTTTGTGGGGGGGGGGGGGGGGGGGGGTATGCTTATATGTACAGATATCTTTTTTTTTTTCTTTTTTTGGTATGGCTGATATACTGGATATTTTTTTTTTTTTTTTTTTTTTTTTTTTGCAAACACTAGATAATGTAAACACCACAGCCTGAGTAGCGTACAAAATTCAGAGTACCCCACTCCCCTGGCATCACTAATCAGTTGAGAATAAACAAACTATGCAATCGTTTAAGCATATTTAACAGGGACGGATTCAGAGGGGGTTCATTGGTTCAGTCGAACCCCAATCCCCTCTTTGACTGAAATTTCATTTTCATGTGAAATTTTGAATACATTTGATAAATTTTGGATTTCGTATTTAAATATTCACACATTTTCCTCTTTACCTTATACTTCTCTTCAACAAGTCCATTTACTGCCTATGAATATGTGTAAAATTGCTGGATGAGTGGCAAACGGCGTAGACCTTGATTAGACGCCAAGCTATGTGGCATCTGATCTAGGTCTACAATGTTTTCTCAGGACTGTCTTTCCGAATATGTAGAGTAAGTATAGTAATTTGATCAAATCGAACCACCTCATCAATCACTCTGGATCCGCCATTGTTTTCTATTATTGTTCATTACGAAAACACCCCTATTCAAATATATTGAGAATTTTACAACCAAAAAAGGAAAATTTTCAGATAAAAAATCTAATATTTCCATATTTCTGCTCAAAAAATAGATTTTGGGTACTCGTTAGAACCGCCTTGGTGAGGCGGTTCTAACGAGTACCCACAATCTAAGTTTTTTAGCAAAATAAACAAAATAATGTTTACTCCTGTAAACCCAGTTTCCTCTTGGGGTCTGGGAAGGGCTGCGGTTTGTGATTGTGGCACTCCCTGGACTTTTCTCTTACTTTTTTTACTATAATAAAGTGGGGTTTAAGGGGGTCAAAGTTATATAGGCGTGTTTTCGTGATGTGAAATAAAATCGCGTAGTTTAGTTACTCTCAACATATCAGCATATTGTTTTATGGCACTTATTAGATTAAACATATTTTAATTTTTTCAACACTTCCAGGAGTACAAACAACAAATAGCGCATTTCATAAGATTGGAACGAAAGCAGTCTGTTGACCCAAGTCTGCGGTGGACGCACTTGTCATCAGGTGTATTTATTTACGTTGCGTCTTATTTGCACACTGTAGGTAGTAAAAAGTGTCCAGATTATGTGCGGGTGTGTGCAGGCTGCTCTTGGCATCAAATGTACGCACGTGAAATAATCATTTTCTCTTATATTGCCATGAAGTACGGCACGACTTGCCAGTTACCGTTTTTTGTTGTTTTATTTATTTATTTTTTTTTTTGTTTTGTTTTGTTTTTTCTTTTACTTCATCACGAAAACATGCCTATATAATTTTAACCCCCGAGGCGGTTATAACGAGTACCCACAATCTATGTTTTGAGAAGAAATATGAAAAATATCAGAGTTTTTCATCTGAAAATTTTCAGTTTTTGGAGGTAAAATTTTCTATATATTTGAATAGGCGTGTTTTTTGTAATGGGATTTACCTGCTGTGCTACATATGATATGCAATGGTTATACCCTCATCCTCATATGAAGTACGACAACTAGGAGTTGTTTTATGCAATATCTTGAAGAACCTCTAAAGCTAATTTTCAGATTCTTCCTAGCTGAATGGTAGTCATCAGGGGCGGATTCTGGGGGAGTTCAGGGGCTCAGTCGAACCTCTGCTTGTAGATACCTTACTTACCTTAATAAATGTCCACTCACCTTACTCCTAACCGTTTACTTCTAAAAGGAGGAGTTTCAGCCTATAGAGAATTTACATAGGATTCTACCCACGCATGGAATCTCATAATAGTATGCAGAATTATTGCCTAGGACATGACTGTTAAACATAAGGTACATATCCCCATTTTCTTTTTCCCTTGCTTAAATAGACGGTTTTGTATAAAATCACATCTGCACACATGGTTATCCCTGAAAAACACACTCCACAGCTATCAGTAACTTGCAAATTTGAATGTCAGATTTGCTTCACACTATGCTTCACTCTTTAATTGCACGACGGCGGTTCGGGCCTCAGACTCAATGACGGCCTCTTCGTAAAACTTTAACCAGTGGGTTGGGGCTTGGCCCGCTGTGGTTCAACTATTGGTTTTCATTTACTCTGGCATACAGTAGAATTAGCCATGAGTACTCGTCTTTGTTTATTATAGTGATTAATTTGATTTTTATGTTTTCGCTTTGATGCATTGACTGAGTTGGGAGCCTTTATGCGAACCGAATTTTTATGTATTTCTGTAGTAAGAGTAGCATCGGGACCCAGGGTGAAGTTAGCTAGCTGTTAAAGTGCTTTAAACCCCCGGTAGTTTTTTCTACTGACCGTTCTAAGGCGGTGGTCCTGGTGTTGTTCTTACTCATTGTAGCTCTTTCTGTTTGTTCTGTATGTGTTGTGATGCTAGCATTGTGGTCACCGTCTTCAATAGCTGCCCACTTTGCTTTCTGTTTTACTAGTTGTTTTGTGATGCTAGCATTTTGGTCATCTTCAACAGCTGCCCGTTTTGCTTTCTGTTTTACTTGTTGTGATTAAGAGTAGTATCGGGACCCAGGGTGAAGTTGGCTAGCTGTAAAAGTGCTTTAACCCCCCCCCCTCCCCCGCCCCCTTCCCCCGGTGGTTTGCTCTACCGACCGTTCTAAGGCGGTGGTCCCGATGTTAGTCTTACTCTTTGTTGCTTTGTGGTTTATTCTACGAGGCGATTTGTTGTATGTCTTTCCGTGTGTCATTTTGTTCTTGTGTTTTTCAGTCCTTTTAGTATTGCGATTATCTCGCTTGGGGAAGAGAGAGCTAATCTTAGTGCTTTTCGTACGTTTGTTCGGTTTGTGCTTGTTTAGATTTGACGGTTTCCTCTTCCTCTTGGGGTCTGGGAAGGGCTGCGGTTTGTGATTGCTAGCATTTTAGTCATCTTCAATAGCTGCCCGTTTTGCTTTCTGTTTTACTTGTTGTGATTAAGAGTGGTATCGGGACCCAGGGTGAAGTTAGCTAGCTGTAAAGGTGCTTTAAACCCCCGGTGGTTTGCTCTACCGACCGTTCTAAGGCGGTGGGCCCGGTGTTAGACTTACTCTTTGTTGCATTGTGGTTTATTCTACGAGGCGATTTGTTGTATGTCTTTCCGTGTGTCATTTTGTTCTTGTGTTTTTCAGTCCTTTTAGTATTGCGATTATCTCGCTTGGGGAAAAGAGAGCTAATCTTAGTGCTTTTCGTACATTTGTTCGGTTTGTGCTTGTTTAGATTTGTCGGTTTCCTCTTCCTCTTGGGGTCTGGGAAGGGCTGCGGTTTGTGATTGTAGCACTCCCTGGACTTTTCTCTTACCTTTTTTGCTTATCAATACAGTAAGTCGCTGCTAAAAATGCTCATGGCACACATTAACTTATTTTTAATACACTGAAGCTTTTATTTTTGTTAGTTAAATCAACTGCGTAATTATTTTCTGATAAATTTGATCTTTAATTAAACTGAGTTCCAGTTCTTGTTAGTCTGTCATTTTAATATGAAAATAGGCCACACATATCTGGATTATTTTCACAAAATTTATTAAAAATCACAAAAAAAAAAAACAAAAAAAAAAACGGTAACATAGTGATTTTAAACATTAAGTATGACAAGCCAGATCACAGCAAATGAAAGTACATACAATAACTAGTTTATATTCAAGTGATGTTTTGTTTTTCATTCCAGTTTTTTTTTAATCCATTATAAATAGCTTGCTTTGAAATACCTTTTCCGGTTATTACAACTTGTGGAATATCAAAGAAATAGTTAAATAGCAACCCTATGACACACCTTTGAAAGTGTGGGATGAAAACCCGTCTTACAAAACAAACCTAAGATAGTATAAATTACTTGAACTTGTTTGCTTTTGGCAGCGGATCCATTGTGATCTGATGAGCCAAGTGCCTGAGATAATAAAGGATTCTGTTTTGCTCTAATTCAGTTTGTTGCTAAATAAAAAAATATGGAATTCCTGTCCTTCACTATGTGTAACAATTGATGACTGAGTAATGAAATATTAAACTAAAATAATGAAAATCTCTACTGTTGATGCTATACAAATGAAAGAAATCTGGAATTTAGTGGTAAAAGGACTGTTTGTTGATGGCTCTCCTTGATTAATACATATTTTACAGATGAAAGGCTCTTGCATTTCTTCGTTTAAGGACATCCATTTATTATCACTGAAAGAGACAGCTGAATAGGACACATAATGGGTCACCCTGTATATGCTGATTGTTCTTGATTGGGGAATGATAGGAAATTTATTGCATGACCTATACACATGTAATGCAACCCTGAGTAGGAACTGTGTACTTATGGTCTATATAATGCTCCAACTACTGTTTTTTTTTTTTTTTAGACATGTTGCCAGTTTTTAAATTTCAAAGAAACTCCTTATGTGGCATATTTTAGGCAAAAATTATAGGATGATAAGGACTGGAACATACATAAATTCGAAGATGAATTTCTTCTCTGTCTTATTTTCATCTAAAATTTAATCAGATTTTGATTTTTATAATTCAATAAAATCATTACAGAAATGTATACAAAACTATATGGTAGAAAAATATTCTTAATTGATTTCCTTCACTACAACAATGGACACTATGATTTTTGGAAATCATGTTGAATTGTTGACTCTATACCGATAGGTTTTGAGATAGGTATACCCTTAAGCCGGGTGTACATCAGGCAGCCCACCTGAGATCCACAATTCTTTGCTCTAAAAAACACAGTTATTTTTATAGTTGCTGGGTATTGTGCAAATAACGTGCAAAGCTTGAAGGAAATCCATGTGTGGGCAGATTTGTACCCTCCCCCATTTCAACAATCCCATTTTACTACCTGTGAATGTGACTAAACGATGAGTGGCAAACAGTGTGAACCCTGTTTGGACACCGTGTTCTGCGGCATCTGATCTGGGTCTAAACTGTTTGCTCAGGCTATCTGTCCGAATAGGTCGCGGGACGTTTCGGCCCTAAACCGTTTCGGACCCTGGGTCGTTTCGGTCCTGAGTCGTTTCGGCCGGGTCGTTTCGGCCTGGGTCGTTTCGGCCCAATTTTGGAGTTGGGTCGTTTCGGCCAAATTGGTGGGTCGTTTCGGCCCATTTTTTTTTTTTCGGCCCAAATTTTTTTTTCGGCCCCATTTTTTTTTCTAACTTTACATAATTGAATATGCATGTTCCATATCTGCTTTTTTTGTGCTAAAAGCTAAATTTAGCGCATAACCTAACTGAGGTAATGACCAAGTATGACCGCCTCAATATAAGAAGATAGATAGATAGATAGATAGATAGATAGATAGATAGATAGATAGATAGATAGATAGATAGATAGATAGATAGTTTGCTATAACCTGGTTTACAGTTTATTATGTCTTTCACAGAAGATCAGTGAGTTCTGCTGCACAAAAACTTATAATGGAGCATGTCTGCATGTCTTACGGAAAATACGACTGTCATTGACTGTTTTTGTGAATACTGATCAGCCTGCACGTCAATGCCGTATGATCAGTATTTTCGGACTGCTCAACCCTTCTGCGGCAACAGCCCCGGATACCAAGACAAAACTTAGAATGGATGCGCACTGGCATGTGTGGGACTAAGTGCGCATTCATAAAACACGCCTATACAAATATACTGAAGGTATTACTGCTAAAAACGTATTTCCATAAAACAGTCTGATTTTCTTGTTCATGTTTCTGCTCAAAACTTAGATTGCGGGGACTCGCAGTTCGAGTACCAACAATCTATGTTTTTTTGTGCACGAGAACTCACATTAAACCCAGTTTTACTATATATAACATTTGGAGTTTATGGGGTCAAGATTTTCGTAACGACAAGTGGACCATGGAAGACTCAGACAATCCTGCGCAAGCGTTGCGTGAAGTCTTAAAGGAGAATCATGACACCACATTTATTTATTTTTTTTATTTTTTTTTTATTTACACACTTTAAAGTTGTTGGCTTTTCCAAAAAAATATATCATCACACGATAAAACCCCTAATCAATCACCTATCTAGCTAATCCCATTATTAATTTTTGTCAATTAGTGATCAACTGTAAAAGGTGTGAAAACACACGTTAATGCGTGCGTCTTTAATTTAATTAAGGCGATGAGTTAAGCCGTTTAAGTTCGTCGGCGAATTACGGTTCTGTTAAGGTAACGATTCCAAATATTTTATAATTGATATGCTTTTGTTTCAACGAAGTCTTTGAATGTCGGCAACCAATGTATATAAGGTGCTCCGAGACATCACTCCATCACTTATCTTTGAAATCGCTTATAACGATTGTCGAAGTAAATTTCAAAATGTCTGAATTGTGCATTTCATGTGACAAGGAAGTTAATGGCCGTCGCCATGCCGTTACGTGTGACGTGTGTGACCGGTGGCAGCATCGCCTCTGTGGGACAGGTATATTTATTTATTTATTTATTTATTTATTTATTTATTTATTTATTTATTTATTTTATTAATTTTGTGTCTGACCGGTTGCAGCATCGCCTTTGTGGGACAGGTATCTTTTATTTATTTATTTTGTACTAATTTATTTATTTATTTATTTATTTATTTATTTAGTTTAGTTTAATGTTTTTATTAATTATGAATTAGAATTATGTTTTACGTTACCGTCAACATTATTTCGGTAATTTTGGAATTTTGTTATTTGTATAGGCGTGTTTTCATAACGGCAGGCTTAGAAGAAGAAATGTTTTTTAGATCTTAAAGGTGTTTATAAATATTATCCATGAATAAAATCATTTCAAAATACAAACTGCATGGTAAACAATGTGGGTCCTGATCAGAAGCTATCTGATCTGGGTCTACATTGTTTTTAAAGGTAGGACTTTCGTGTTCAGGGTTTAAGGGTTAATATATGTTTTATTTCAGGCATTACGCAGGCGCAGTACTTTGCTGCTAGGAGAGGTGAAGAGCCACTTCGATTTGTGTGCCAGCCATGTGTTATGAACATTCCACCAAGGGAATCTGAAGCCATCGAGGTAAGTTTTATATATAAGTACATGTCAAACATTTACTGACGCAAAGACCATGCTACTACTACTACTACTACAACTACTACTACTACTACTATACACCAACAGGCACACGTCGAGTTTCTAATGAGTACCCACAACATACGTTAGAAAAAAACGTCAAACCGACGTCGCACTTACATTATACTACTACTACTATATTATTATTATTATTATTATTATTATTATTATTATTATATTCTGCCTTTATAATCTTTTAAGGTGATAAAGTACTTTATATTTCAAATATATGTTGTTGATACTCGCTAGAACCGCATCATTGAGTTTCTGATGAGTACCCACAACATAATTATGTTTAAAATAATAATTAACAGAAATACTTGATTCCCTCGTATCATTAACAGGTTGCTGATGAGGCCACTGAGGCTTTCTTGGAAGAAGTAGCTGACGCGGAAGAAAGTGTTGCTATCAGCCTGAATGCGACGTTCACACTGGAGGTCCCCTCGTTGTCTTTGGAGGTAAGAAAATGATACCAGAAAAGTTATAAAGATAATGAGTATGGTAATTTGATCAAATCGTAAGTATGGTAATTTGATCAAATCGTCACCACCTCAGAAATTTTGAAATATTGAATAATCCTTTGATCCGTTCTGGGGCATGCTTGCTTTTTGTAAGAGATCTTGTCACTGTACACCGTTTCGTGCTACAGCGTTGCCTCTGTCAATCCAAACTGAAGTTTTCTATCTGTGTTTTACAATATTGAATATTCGGACATACTCTTGACTCACCGTTGAAATCAACAAATAATTAAGATGAGGAAGCTGACAGGTGGAAAATATTTTATGAAGTTTCAGAGCTTCTTTCAGTAGTGTCCTCTTGAAAACATGGATGAATTAAGTGCCAAAGAAAAACTATTTCAGCTTTGGATGATCTACACTTCGAAGGTATGACAGATCGGCTGATTTCCTTCAGAGAAAAAACACCAGTATCACTCCACCCACACTGGCCAGTTTATTATTGATAGAGAACTAATGATCAGACTGAACACATTTTCGTAATACAGTAGCATCCGTATTTTTATACTAGTACTACTGTTTACCAACCTATTTGTATTTGCTGTCACATGTTGATAGTCGATTAGTAATTGCTTAAAACTGAAAGAAGATCCCTGAATGTTTTTGCTGACAGACCTTGATTTTCTCTTGAATTTGCTATAAAATGCATGCCATGGTCACACATGAATTAACTTTGTAGTCAATATCCATTGTTTAAGTCACTTATAGGAGGTTTTATTGTGACGCACTTCCGTGTATAAATAGAAACGGTATAGACCTGGCCGTCAAACTTGCTAAGAAGTGATAAGGAAAACAAAGGTTTTTTAGGGAAATTTAATATTTTGAAGCACCGTTTGATAATTAAATCCAGAAACAATGCAGAAAAATGAAAAAGAAGACTCATATTAAATTTATATATGATAAATTGATTTTAATATTGTGTTTTTGTTTATCCCAAGCAATTATACTTTAAAAAAAAAAATCTTCCCGCGAAATCGTTATACTGTCCAAGAGTATAATACTATTATAAACATATCTTTTCTCATTAATTATAAATAGTAATATTAATAAAAAAAAAAAAAAAAGAAAGAAAAATCCAGTGAGTATGTTGCAACAACATCATGTTAACAGAGGTGAACGACATCACACTGAATAATAATTGTATGTTGTTTGTTTTTCATGATTAAAATCTACGGTTTTACATTGCGAAACACAGTGCTGGCCGATGAGTTGACGGCCAGGTAGGGGAGCATGCGCAAGTTTGACGTCATAATGGGAATCCCTAAAACCTCCTATATACCTATGCTCAAAATTAATACGAGTCTTCTCTGATGTTTTAATGGCTTTTCTTTGTATTGACATTTGCCACTAACGACAGTAAGTGGTAAATATCAAAATAAAGAGAAGTCACTTAACATCAGAGAAGACTCAGACTAGCTCAAAATATGTTTGAAGCCTCTCTAACCATAGAAAAATGGCTTGCTAATTGACACTAATTAACAATCAAGCTTAAGTCAGACATAATGCTCTTGACATCAGAAACCAGAAATGCCAAAATACGCAACATGAACAGATATGTGACTATTGACAGGGATGAGAATCTTCAGTTCAGCTTTTTTTGGCAAAGTTCAGTCTTTTTAAGAATTATACATGGTTTTCAATTTGTAAATCATCAAGACAGTGGGAGAATTTTATTTGCAGGTGTATTTACTGGTATAAGTAAAAGGAAAATAATTTGTGAACATGATGCACAGAGATGATTATTAGGACATCAGCATGTGTTGAAATAATCAGAAATTAAAGAAAGGCTACTCATTGTTTACAGTGATTTATTTACAATTTTATACCTATGCGTCCCAGGACTTGCTTGGGCTATATAAAGTGAGTCCTACTAGAAAATCATTGCGTCCATTACAGAATTTTCCACTATAACTTTGTGAGTCCTGGGACTCGCTGAGATTTAAAATGTGAGTCCCAAAGCAAAAATGTGAGCACGGGACTCGGGATGCACAGGTAAAAAAATCACTGTTGTTTATAATTGAGCCAGTGCACGACAAAACCTACGAAATTACATGTACACCCAGCAAAGACTCGGATCATCCTGGGCATCTGCCCAGTCTGATCAGAGTCTTTGCTGTCTGCATGAAGAAAGTTTGGGTCTTTAGCTACCCATTGAGTGCACAGTGAAGACAGATCAGACTGGACAGATGCCCAGGCTGAGCTGAGTCTTTGCTGGGCGCACATGCCATTTTGTTGGTTTTGTCATGCGCTGGCTCAATTGTGACTCTTTGGGCAGCTTCATAATTGTAGATTGTAGTGTACTTGGACATCTTTGTCTATGGTTATTGCACCAATAAACTATTCTGACTCGGACGTACAGTCAGTACCGGTATGCGCTTGTGAAATAGAATGTTATTTTATTTGAGTTTTGTTACAATTTATATCTGACTTATGAATACTCTTTAGCGAAGGTCACTTCCGGTTAAAATAAAAAAAAAAAAACATGAAAAAAAGCATTTATTTATTTTTTTTTTAAATAATAACATGACAGAATATTTCTATAAGGTAATCGATTGTTGAAATACGCCCTTAGATAATCGTTTTTTAATTGTTTATCCACCAATTAACCAATATTTCAATGAATCGCACCAGCCCTACTATTTGCCAACTTTATCATTTATATGTGAGGACAATATCTGGAAGGCCCCTGTGCAGCATCCAGGGAGAGATATCCCATTTGTAGGTGAAAGATTCTACTGATGAGACAAAAGTTCTTAGCAAAATGAGCTCATTGCCATCATAGCCAAATGTGCAGCCAGGAAAGAAAGAAAGGGAAATACTGGAATGATCCTGTTCGAAATGCACTGTATGGTAGTATACTTTACGAAAACATGCCTATTCAAACATACTGAAAATTTTACCACCACAAAAATGAAAATTTTCGGATAAAAAATTCTGATATTTTTCACATTTCTGATCAAAACATAGATTGTGGGTACTCTTTAGAACCGCCTCAGCGAGGCGGTTCTAATGAGTACACACAATCTATGTTTTTGAGCAGAAATAAGAAAAATAATGAATACCCCTGTAAACCCCAGTTTTACTATATAAAAGTGGGGTTTAAGGGGGTCAAAATTATATAAGCATGTTTTCGTGATGGACCTACATGTACATGTATAAATAAATGAAATACCATTAAACATAAAAATTAGCTTTTTTTTTGCAGACCTGTAGATGTGTGTGTTTTGATCGGTTTTATCAGGGTCTACATTGTTTGCCATTCAGTCAATAATTTTAGACACAGCATTAGATAGTCACTTGGACTAGTTGCCAGGTCTTCCACAAAGTCAGGCATCGTGATCACCCATCCTGGTACAAACTGCGAAATATGTTGCTTAACTTAATGAAAAAATCAACCACTCCACATGCATCCACAGAAAAGCTGGCTTCCACAGCAAGGTTATAGAAGTGAACTTTATACCTTTTCCATTTCATTTCTTACTCTCTTCTCTTGACTTTACCCCAAAGTCACCAACACTGCCCACCCTGCAGACAGGAGAAGGAGCCTATGCAACACTCCCAGGGACTCTTAATCCTGCTGTTGAGATTCAGAGATGAGAGTGATGTAATCTCTCATTCCACTGCTGCCACCAAATCTAGCATTTGCTGGGTTTCCACAGTCAAGTATCGTTTTTACCCATCCAAGTACTAACCACAATGTACCTTACTTAACTTTGTGCAAGAGCCAACCACTCAGTCTCTATACGCTTCATCATAAAAGCTGGCGTCTACAGCAACCCTGTAGATCTATGCATTTATATATCTGTTCCATTTCACTCATTAGAAGCACCTCACAGCACTTCTGATGAGTATCCGCAATATGAGAAATAAGAAATATAAATAATTTTCTGGATGCTTCTCTTTTCTTGAACTCTGGTAGTTGAATAATTTAATTAGAATGAACATACCCTATTCGACCTAATTACCACATATATACCCCTATAAGGACACAGTTAAGCAATTTCATAGTCTTCAGATTACAGCCAGTGTACTTTTTTGTCTAGTTCTTTATAAAGGCATATGTTGTGGGTACCCATTTGAATTGCATCAACTTGTACCCACAACATAAATTATGCTTTTATAAAGAAAATCAGGGGACATAAATTATGTTTTTATAAAGAAAATCAGGGAAAAAAACATAAACTGTTGCATAAAAACCATGAAATAAGTCATTTGCTGATCTTGTTTTTAAAGTGTACATTAAGTAGGTGGATACATATATTATATTACAAGTTTTCCCAGTAATTTTGAAAAACTAACTGCACGGTGTGGTCATTGGGTCTAATATGGTATTGATCCCCACACTTAAGCAATGGGGATATTGTAAATGACTCCATCCATGAGTCCATCATGCTATTTCCTCCTAAACCACTGGGTGGAATTTAATCAAACTTGCTTCATGACTTCCCCGTGCGGTAAGGGACCTTAGGATATGGGACAGCAACATTATTTTTCACTCTGTTCCATTTGACCTTGGGGTGGGGTCAAAAGGTCACTGTCTGTCTGTCTGTCCATTACGCTTCCTCCTCCTAAACGCCTGCACTGGGCGGAATTTAACCAAACTTGCTACATAACTTCCCCATGTGGTAACGGTATGCGAGAGCAACATTATTTTTCTGCTCCATCCATTATACTATTAGCAACATTAGCAAGGGGCATGGGGATTTAGCGATGGCGTGCCATCGATTGTGCAATCTATTTGTTCATATTTCTGGCTCATCTGAACCTAAAAACTGAGGTTTAACTGTTTCTAATCTCTTTCCATCAGTTGTCCCTCTCCGTCTTTGGATGGTGTCAGACGCTGGTCCAACGTTTTACCGAGTATAAGTCCCACAGTCTCAGTGACCTTGAGTTCAAGTCCTCTAGATTACAAAGTAAAATTTTGCAGAAATGTTTCAAGTCTAAGTTTCTGAAGACCTACATGTTTATCTACTGAATGTATGAAAGGAAAACACTATAACTCAAGCCAGTCTCAAATGAAAGGGTTTTTCAAACAGTGCTGTTTGTAAAAACTTCATCAAAACTGGACCAGTTTTTCTTTCAAACATCTTGTCCTGCTGAATATATAATAAGATGCCTAGCCCACTTCTAATTTTCGGCCAGTCAGATTAATTGATCCAGGATGTTGATACAAAGTCAAATACATGTACTTAATGACAAACAGTGCAGATCCAGATCAGTTGGCTTCTGAAGAAGCCAACTGATCTGGATCTGCACTGTTTGCAACGGCAGAGCATATCGGGGTTCAGCGGGACGTTAACATGGCTGCCTTTTGTCTGACATGGAGGCCAGCATTTTAAATTGTAAGTCAAGCAGCCTTCTCATTAGCAAGCAACAGGAGACTAAATTGCCTTCTGCTCGTTCAGCATGGCTTTGTACTTTGTTTAAGCATTTTCTTCCCAATATTTTACTCTTTAAAGGGGAATTGATGCAGTTTCAGGGAGGTAACTCTGTCAGATTTGCTTTGTCTCCCCTCTGAAAAGAGATCTACTCCAAAAGGAAATAGCCGTCCTCGGTGGCTCATTGGGATGTGCGTCCAACTGGTGATCAGGAGTAGCAGGTTCGATCCCCGCTGGGTCCAGCATCATTCTTCGTGGAGATTGATCATGAAATACTGTCTACAGTCATTCTCTCCCTTCCGCTGATTAGATTCTAGAAGGGCAGTTATCAGTTTCTGGCAAAAGAATGTGCACAAGTACTAATTAACTGCTTAGAGGTAAAGCCTGCCCAGGAAAAAGTGTGGTTAAGAAAACTTACTGTGCTCGACCTGACTTTAACAGGTTGGACTGGGATGTAAAACCTCAATACAAATAAACAAAAGGAAATAATACGTTACCCTCGGTAGTGTCTTTCCTTTTAGAGTAGACCTCTTTTCAGAAGGGACTTGTTGTGCAGGAAAGCAGTCAAGATGTCACAAGTTGTCTCCCTTGTAAATAATGGCAAAAATCTACTCTGTTCATCCAGTTCCCTTAACCCTTGTCCTGCTGAACCCGGATATATCCTTTCTTTACAAACAGTATAGATCCAGATCAGTTGGCTTCTTCAGAAGCCAACTGATCTAGATCTGCACTGTATGTCATTAAGTATGTGAATTTATATCAACAACCTGGAGTAAGTAATCTGATTGGCTGGCATCTTAATTTATTCAGCATGACAAGGGTTAACCTTTGCCATGCTGGATAAATAAAGATGCCACACCCATTTCTAATTATCAACCAATCAGATTACTTGATCCAGGTTGTTGATACTGCACTGTTTTTAAAGGCCAAGACCAGAACCAACCTGGACCAGAGTTAAAATTGAAGCAAACAGCATTCTCATATGTTTAATGTTATTTATTTATTTTTCAAAGAAAATAAGGCTTGACATTTGATGTGAATCATCTGCAGATGACTCACATTATGAGGGATGTTCGAAAGGAATTGCTTATTGTCCTCTAGCTCGATATCCACGTGGGGCACGATAAAAACCAATACATACCTGTATAGGGTTATTCAAGATCTACACAATGGTGTATAAATGTACATATTAGACTAAGTTAAGACATAAAATTTGCCATTTGAATACACGCAGTCATTGACCACTGCAGTAAAAATGGTTGGTAGAAGCGTCGACAAAAAAAGATGAAATACGGGCTTACATCAAAGCTAGCTCGCTCAAAACTTGGTTGTTCTTTGAAGAAGCTGATGACTGAAATTTCTACTGTTTTTGGACCTTCTTGTGTGTCTTATGACACAGTTCGGTGGTGGAAAAAGAAATTTGAGTCTGGTGTAGAGTCCATCAAAAATGCACCAAAATCAGGTAGGCCAAAATCTGCATCTCGTAAAGAAATCGTTTCCAAAATAAAGGAAATCATTGAAGGAGATGCCAGATTTACAGTTCGTGATATTGCACGAAAGGTAGGCATATCACTATCAACAGTTCACCTTATTTTGAAGAAGCATTTAAAAGTCAGAAAGATTTCTGCTAGATGGGTGCCACATCTGTTGACTGACTAGCAAAAGAGGCAACAGGTTAAAGTGGCCAAAAAGCTGCTTCAAACGTTTCCAAAATATGACAAAAAGCAGTTTGCCAATGTTGTCACAAGTGATGAAACCTGGGTCCATTATTTTGAGCCCATCAGAAAGGTTAGCAATAAGATCTGGGCCACTAAACACGCCCAATAATTGCCAAATGTTCTTTGAGTACAAATCTTCTTCTCTGGTGAAGGAGTCAAAATAAAAGTGCCAGTGAAAAAGGGCAAAAGCATCACTGGAAAGTACTACAAAGACGTAGTACTGAAGAAACTGAAAAAGTATTATCAGAAACGACGCCCTGCCACTGGTTTTAAACATGTCCGTCTTCTACATGACAATGCCCCAGCTCATACCTCCGCAATAGTTACAGCATTTTTGAAGAAAGAAAAAGTAACTGTTTTGCCTCACCTCCCCGTATTGCCCAGACCTTGCCCCATGTGATTTCTTTTTGTTTCCGAAATTGAAAGCATTCCTTGCTGGGCGGAAATACCAGTCCCGACAGGCACTTGGATCTGCCATTCATCAGTACCTTATTATTGTGCCCAAATCAGCGTACTGTGACGCCTTCAAGAAGTGGATACATCGGCTGAAACTTTATTTCTAGCCACGGGGAGTACTTCGAGGGCATGAAATGAGCACTTTTGGGCTAACTTGAAATTTGAAGTCTCCAGATAGAAATAAGCAATTCATTTCGAACATCCCTCATAAATGTGAAGACTTATGGTAAATGTCTTAAAATTTCAAACTCTTTATTCCATGCTTTTTTGGCCTAAATTTTACTTTATATGCAGTTGTTCCTTAAAACACTTAGTGGAATGGCAATCAGAGTAGACCCTGATCAGACGGGTCCTTCAGGAGCCATCTGATCTGGGTCAATAGTGTTTGTTTTTATGCCATTTTTGTGTATGTCAGTTTAGGACATTTACTGTGTATATTCTGAGAAATGAAAAGAAAATATTTCTGAATGTCCTTTGCTGCAGTTGTGCTTAGTACATAGTACATGAAATTGCAAATTCAGTTATTTATATCTCACTGGGAAAACCACAGAATGGTTTATCCAAATGGTGTATGATTATTTAGTTTTAGGCCAGACAAAATAGATAATACAAAGCTCCAAATAAGATTATTTTTTTTATAACTAAAAATATTTTTTATATTTTTCTTATTTTTCCACAAAAACATACATTGTAGTATTTGTTATTCGCTCTTTTAATGAGTACCTACAACATAAGTTATCAACTTTTCATTGAGAAATAAGAAAAATATTTTCCTGATACCCCGTTTTAAATGGAGCTATGGAAAATGTATTTGAAAATGGTAACTCTAGTTTCATTGCACTCCCATAAAATTAAAGTGAGAACTAACCACAGCAGTGTGCACCAGATGCAATGAACTCTCTGCTAAATCATTCTCTAGGTAGAGGAAGGTTTTTTTGACAGAAATTACCAGCTGTGAACTACCAGTCCTGTCTGTTTGTACATGTACATGTCTTGCCATATTTACCCTGAATATCTGGTTAACCCCTTACCATATTTGTTCTTTTTTTTTTTGAGCAAGTCTGTTTGACTGCTTGGTGATACATCTGTAAATGGCTGGATGAGTTGCAAACAGTGTAGACCCAGATCAGATGCTGCATCTGATCTGGGTCTACACTTTTTGCTAAGGCCTGTCTGATTAAATATAGTACATGTCTTACTCCTAAACTGTTTCTGGTGTCTAGTAAAACCACAAAAGAAAGAATAGGGAAAATCCCATCTTGTACCAGGTAAAGGGAATTAACCCTTGTCCTGCTGAATAAATTAAGATGCCACACCAATGTCTAATTTTCAGCCAATCAGATTACTTGATCCAGATTGTTGATATAAATTCATATACTTAATGGCCAACAGTGCAGATCCAGATCAGTTGGCTTCTTCAGAAGCCAACTGATAAGCCAACTGATCTGGATCTACACTGTTTGCAAAGGCAGGACATATCTGGGTTCAGCAGGACTAGGGTTAATTAACATGTTTACTTAAAATATTGCGATGCCTTAACTCCTTCCCTTACTTATCCTGAAATTTGAAAAAGATCATTTTTAGTCGGTGAATTCACGAAGTGAATTCGGAGACTCTAGTTATTGTACGATGGCACTCTTAATCTTCCATCTATTGAATAGTTTTCAACACTATTATAGCTATCGTTCTAGTGCTTCCGCCTTATTACTCAAATCATTATTTTACAGTATGGAAATATTTTGATACAATTTTGATTATAAGGTTAGTCGATGTTTAGGATAATTTATTTTTGTGGTAATCAAATGCAGTATAATTGAAATATAAAAATTACTAAGAAAGCGGTCGGGTACTACATTGTGTGCCGATCAGCGAATAAAAACCGTTCTAACGCGGATGAATACACAGAGGTCAAACCAAAAACTGTGTCAGTACAAAATGTACCTGCGGAAACTTGATCCAATCATTTATAGTCAGGATCATAGTGCGCTGTCAAAATTAGCTTTTCTGGTGGACAGCATCCAAAAAAAAAAAAATATGTCCAGGAAAAAAAAAAAAAGATTCAAGAGCGATGACACTGTTCTGTGTTTGTGAGTAAATATAACCGAAACAGCCGCCAGCTGTTAACACCTTTTATTTTTTTTGACAAATTTACTATCGTAAAGATTGACGACTGTGTAGTAAACCATAGACACGTGTTCAATTCCGCCGCTGGCATTGGCTGATGACAACACGTCATCCTGTAAACAAAAGTGTATCGGATTCTCCTATTTTATTTATAGAACAGCAGCTCTATCAGTGTTTTATTGTTTATTTCTGATTAACGTACATGGGCCAGCATTTTTATAGGTGCCTGGTGTAGCAAGCAATTTTAAACCCTGATCAGGTTCTGAATTTTGCAGCGTCTGATCTGGGATCATCTGGATCTTTAGTAACTAACTTATGTCCGTTTAGAGGACATTGGGCGTGAAAGGTTACTATAACCAATCTAGAGCCTAATATGCTTTTTAAGACATTTTGCCCTTAAAGTGCCTATCACCACTGCAGCAGACGACATTTATATTATTTTAGCAGACGATTTATCTTGTTTCTTTGACGTGTGTGTGTGTGTGTGTGTGTGCGCGCGCACGCGCGCGCGTGCGTGTGGGTGTATGTGAAATGTCATCTTCTAAAAAACTCGCTTGGCGCAAGTAGTATTCATTGCAGTCATAATGTTTACACTGGTGACTATATATAGAAATACCGTCTAAGCTTAAAGCACCAATTATCACAACTGCAGCGGATGACCGTTTGATTTATGTTTCAAAGAAAGAACAGTCTTGATATTTCTGCTGCAGAGAATTCACATGAAACACCAATTCTTGTTTTCTTTGAAAATAATTGGAAAAAAAATGTCGTCTGCTACAAATTTTGTTTGGCGCTTTAAGGGTTAAAATAACAAATTGCATGCTACGGTTTTCAATGTAGCTGCACAATGGATCAAATTGGGGAAGCCCGTCTATTTATACAACAAAAGTAAACGCTTGAATTAGCAAGCGCTCAATGTGATCTAGATTACCATGGGGGTATTTGTTCTGGTAAAATTGGTTTTCTACAGTCCTCGTTCTACGAGGTCATGTGGAGCAGTCAAGATTTTGTCCAGATCTCGTGTAATCAAATTATTGGTCTAATTGCTCTAGATTAAAGAATACCGATCCAATTGCGCAGTTTAATGCTCGTAGTTCAGGATATCTAATAAAAAGGTTAATGTAACCATGTCAGACTGTGTGTCAGTGACAAGTATTAGCTTTTACAAAAAGCATGGTCTGTGCTTACATACAATTATTATGCCCCCAACTTCAAAAGAAGTTGGAGGGGAATATTGCTTCTGGGTTGTTCGTCCGTCCGCCCGTCACGTTTTTTGATGCATTGCATAACTTTAGAACCGTGAATGCTACTGTTTTGGAATTCCTCATGAAAAAAAGCTGATACGTATTTTTTTTTTCTTGACAGGATTACGCCCCTTTTCTGAGTTATGGCCCTTTGAAAAAATACGGATGCAATCTTGTCAGCAAAATATCTCAAAAACTATTGAAGCTAGAGCCTTGAAACTTGATGAATAGACTGGTAGTGATGAGTAGACAACCTGATTAACTCTGGAAGAAAATTTTGAAAAATACTTTTTGAGTTATAGCCCTTTGTAATTTTGGGCATTTATACCTTGTCAGCAAAATATCTCAAAAACTATTTGAGCTAGAGCCTTGAAACTTAGTAAATTGATTTGTAGTGATGAGTAGATGACCTGATTAACTTTTGAAGAAATTCTGAATAATACTACATGAGTAATGGCCCATTGAATTTTGGGCATTTTTACCTTGTCAGCAAACTATCTCAAAAACCGTTGGAGCTAGAAGCTTGAAACTTGATGAATAGACTGGTAGCGATGAGTAGACAACCTATTAACTTTGGAAGAAATTTTGAAAAAATACTTCTTGAGTTATGGCCCTTTGTAATTCTGGGCATTTTTACCTTGTCAACAAAATATCTTTAAAAAATGTTAAAGCTAGAGTCATGAAACTTAATAAATGTATTTGTAGTGATGAGTAGATGACCTGATTAACTTTTGAAGAAATTCTGAAAAATACGTCATGAGTTATGGCCCTTTGTAATTTTGGGCATTTTACCTTGTCAGCAAAAAGTCTCAAAAACTGTTGAAGTTAGAGCCTTAAAGCTTGATGAATTGACTGGTAGTGATGAGTAGACAACCTGATTAACTTTTGAATAAATTTTGAAATATACTTCTTGAGTTATGCCCCTTTGTAATTTTGGATATTTTTACCTTGTCAGCAAAATATCTCAAAAACTGTTTGAGCTAGAGCCTTGGAACTTAGTAAATGGATTTGTAGTGATGAGTAGATAACCTACTTAATTTTTTAAGAAATTTTAAAGATATGTCATGATTTATGGCCCTTTGTAATTTTGGGCAATTTTACTTTGTCAGCAAAATATCTCAAAAAGCGTTGGAGCTAGAGCCTTGAAACTTGATGAATAAACTGGTAGTGATGAGTAGACAACCTGATTAACTTCTGAAGAAATTTTGAAAAAATACTTCTTGAGTTATGGCCCTTTGTAATTTTGGGCATTTTTACCTTGTCAGCAAAATATCTAAAATCCATTAGAGCTAGAGCTTTGAAAGTTAATAAAATGATTTATAGTGACGAGTAGATGACCTGATTAACTTGTGAAGAAATTCTGAAAAATACTTCATGAGTTATGGCCCTTTGTAATTTTGGGAATTTTTACCTTGTTAGCAAAATATCTCAAAAACCGTTGGAGCTAGAGCCTTGAAACTTGATGACTAGTAGTGATGAGTAGACAACCTGATTAACTTTTGAATAAATTTTGAAAAATATTTACTGAGTTATGGCCCTATTCGTAATGCCAGTTTGCGATAGAATTGTTTAATTCACCGACTTTGAGGGCTTTCAGCCCTTTGATTACTGCCTGTTGTTGTGTCTAACAGTCAGCCACTGTGTTCTGTGATGTCTGCTCTGGGTCAACACTGTTTGCTCAGGCCTGTCTATCTGAATGCTAAAGGTAAATATATGTCCTACTCTCCATTGATGTAATCATGTCAAGCGTCTAGCTAGTAAATCCATGAAAAAAAAACAAAAAAAAAAAAAACAGGGAAAGTACCACCTGGTACTTAATTCCACCCTATTTTTTGGTGGTCAAAAAGTTCTTTTGGAGTTCATCTGATTACTTGGCAGTGTGTTCAAAAATGCTGTTTGAATGTTTGAATTATGAATGATAAGCATTCCTTAATTATCAATACCTGGATCTGGGTCTGCATGCTTGTTCTGAAACATTCTCCATACTTCTAGATAAGAGATAAGAAGGGGTACAGAGGACTTGTTAAGGAGGCGTATTTGGTGATAATTATGGGATAATTTTTCTTACTTCTCCATAAAAGCATATGTTGTGGGTACTCATTAGAAGCGGCTCACCGAGGCGCTTCTAATGAGTACCCACAACATATGTTTTTATGGAGAACTGGAGAGAATTATCCCATAATTATCACCAAATACTTGTCCTTTACAAGTCCCCTGGGGTTCTTACTTCTCCATAAAAAATGTGTTGTGGGTACTCAGAAGCGCCTCACCGAGGCGCTTCTGATGAGTACCCACCCGGTGAGGCACTTCTAATGAGTACCCACAACATATGTCTTTATGGAGAACTGGAGAAAATTATCCCATAATTATCACCAAATACTCCTCCTTAACAAGTCCTCTGGGGTATCAGTTAAATATTTTTCTTACTTCACCATAAAAAAACATGTTATGGGTACTCATTAGAAGTGCATCATCGAGGCACTTCCGTAAATCTAGATAAGAGTGGTATTGGGTAAATAGTTTTCATATTTCTCGACGAAAACATATGTTATGGTACTCATTAGAAGCGCCTCAGGCTTCTAATGAGTACTCACAACATATGTTTTTGTTGAGAAATAAGAAAAATATAGATACTTTTTGGTTGAAAAATGCACCTTATCAAGAGCTATGACTTCTAATGAGTACCCGCAACTCCGCAACATGTTTTCTTGGAGAAATAAAAAAAGCATCAACATTTTTTGGTTGAAAAAAGTATCTTATCTGGAGCTATGAAATTTTTGTCTAAGTATTTTGGATAAATGTAGTAACTTCCAGCAGGTCTATTTTTAGCTTCTTTTCAAGCTTCTTGTCATCTCAGATCATGAAATTGAGAAAATCCAATTTACCTTATTTACCCATAGTATTCGGACTGTTAGGGCTGAGCAAACTGCGTAGACAGAAATTGAGAAATCCATTTTACAATGTTTACTCTAAGTATTGGGACAGATAGGCAAAGCGAACAGCATAGACCTGATCAGATGCCACAGAATTCAGCAGCTGATCGAGTTCTACACTGTTTACCCATCCAGCTATTTTTAGACTCAACAGGCAGTGTGGTCAGTAAAATTTTAGGACAAACATAGGTCTAGAGAAGAGTGGTAATCAGATAAATATTTTTCTTATTTCTCCACAAAAACATACATTGTGGGTATCCTTTAGAAGCACCTCGGCAAGGCGCTTCTAATGAGTACCCACAACATATGTTTTTGTGGAGAAATAAGAAAAATATAAATACTTTTGGATTAAAAAAAAACATCTTATCAAGTCACAAGTATTGTAAGGAGTTAAATCGTCCTAATATTAAGGATAAATACAGCAGTTTCCTAGCTTTGATTTGGTTATGATATCCGTGGCAACATCTAAACTATTTGCTTTGTCTGAGGTCGAGCTGGTGTATTCCTCATAATTTCCTGTTTGTTTGACATCCCTCTTGCAGATTCTGTTAACGCTTAGCATGCTGGGAAAAAATTGTAGCAGATGACATTTTGAAATAATTTTCTTATTTTTCCCAGAAAATCGGTTTTGCTTTTCATGCAGATTGTCTCCATAGGAGACGGTTTATGTGAAGTGCCAAAGCCTTATTTTTTTTAGAAAAATAAGAAAAATATTTCAGAATGACGGCTACTGAAAATTTACCCAGGATGCTAAGCATTAAGTGGAGTTGTCAGAAACATCTGCTCCTAATTCTGAATGATGTTTATTTTAATTTCATTATTTAGCTTATCTCCCTGCACAAGTAAATGCGCTTTCTGTCAGCAGACATCTTTTTGCTGCATTCTTCAACTCGATTAAAAAGCACCATTTAAAATTGTAGCAGATGCCATTCTATATATGTATATATTTCAATTTTCTGAGAAATTAGACCATTTCCTGTGATTCACCTGCTAGGTGTGCAATATGCATGAAATATCAAACCTTATTTTCCCATAAAAAGTAATTTAACCCTCACCACTCTCTAGGCATATTCAGCAGACGACAAATTGGTGATATTTTTCTTATTTTTCCCCAAAACAGGATTTGACATTTCATGCAAATTGTCTCCAATGGAGACAATTTGCATGAAATGTCAAAACCTGTTTTCTGGGAGAAATAAGAAAAATATTTCAAAATGTCGTCTGCTGAAAATTTTACCCAGAGTGCTAAGCGTTAAATGTCTTCTGCAGCTGTTGTGACCGGCACTTTAAGGGTTTATCATCTTAATTGTAGCAGACAGTAGCCTGAAATATATTTTCCAATTTTTCTAGGAAAATAAAGTTTGATATTTCATATGAATCATCTACTAGGCAAACAAATCATATGAAATGTTGAGGCTTATTTTCTCTTCAAAGTATAAAACAAATATATTTTAGAATGTTGTCTGCCACAATTTTGAAATTGCCTTTTAAATTAATGTTCTGAAACAGAAAAAAAAAATATTTTGAATTTCAGACTGATAGCAAGGCACTACTGGAATATGTAGAATTATTTATAGACTCCTACAAAGACCTTATTGACTTTGATTTCAACCACTTAAAAGATGGGTAAGTTTTTCAAATTATCAAAACAATGGATTGGCCTCTTCAAATAGCTGCATGTTATGTCATTCATAGCATCTGAAAATGTCTGTTTATGTCGTCTGCTGAATATTCTTGCAAACTTTTCAAACCTTTTTTTGCATACAGGCAAACAGTGTGGACCCTGATCAGACTGCTCCTAGAGGAGTAGTCTGATCTGGGTCCACACTGTTTGCAAAAATGACATTTAAAATCACAAGCAGACGACAACGGTTGTGATTGGCAGTTTAAGGGTTAAGTGAAAGCATTGACAGCACTGGTGAGCCGATTGTCTCTGAGTGTAAGCAGGGAAAACAGTCCTGAATGGTACACGTGACTTAAAAGTTGACTGTTTCAGTTAAACCATAACTTCCTGAGATTTAAGCAAACAATGCAGCATCTGATCTGGGTCTGTACTGTTAGCTAATATTCCAGTCCAGGTTTTCAGCTGACCCTCTTTACACAGCACTCTGATGCGAGCTCTGATGTCACATAGACAAGAGTAGTACAGCTATAAATAATCGTTACCTGGATTTTGTACAAATGCACAGTTTGACTTCACTGGTCAATGATAATCATGTGGACAACTACCTTAAGGAAATTTTGATGTATGTGCACTATGGCTTGCTTGTAAACAATCAACCCCAAAATGGGTAAGCTCCATGTTTTTAAAGTAAGATTGAACAGCCTCGTAATGTGACTTGATACACTTGGTAGATTTTTTTTTTTTTTTTTTCACACAATTTTTACATAGGAGACAACTTTTGTGACCTTTTGTTTGCTTTCTTCCATACAAAGCACAACTGAAAAGGGGAGCAAATTCTTTCCATTTAGAGTAGACCCCTTCTCAGAAGGGAGATAAAACAATGTTGACAGAGTTTCTCCCTCTGAATCTGACTCTATTCCCTTAAGTTTCATGTAGATTCCCCTGATCTGTGCTTGTTAGCTGATTAGAGCATATTTACTAAAGACAACCCTCTTTTAAACCGACAGTCAATATAACAACAAAATTCATTATAATGACAATTTGACTGTCGCGAAACCTTTGCTTAAGAGGTAACAATTAGTGACAAATTATGCTAGAATATCGTATTTAATACTTTAAAGAAACATATATTTTGGATATTTGTTAGAATTGCCTCGGTGAGGCAATTCTAACAAATATCCAAAACAGATGTTCTATGAGGAAATAAGAATAAAACAAGACCTTTTTAGCTCGCCTGTACGAAGTACAAGGAGAGCTATTGTAGTCACCCCGGTCGTCCACGTTTGCGTTTGCGTTTGCGTTCCCGTTCCCGTCACACTGCGTTAAAGTTTTTCAATTGCTTATATCTCAACAGTCACTCCTCACAGAGGCATCAAATTTGGAACTTAGGTACCTTGGAGGGTCTTCTGAGATTCCAAGAGAATAAACCCCTGGGTTCATGCCCCTGGGTGGGGCTAGGGGTCAGAATCTAGGACACCTTTGTAATACTGTGTTAAAGTTTTTCAAATTCTTATATCTTGACTTTCACTCCTCATAGAGCATTCATATTTAGAATTTGGGTACCTGGACGAGTCTTCTGAGATTCCAAAAGAACATACCCCTGGGTTCATACCTCAGGGTGGGCCTTGGGGTGGGGCTAGGGGTCAAAATCTAGGACACATTTGTAAAATCTTATATGCCTACAGGTTATAGACACAACTGGTTATACATCAGCTAACTATGTGACATCGGTTTAAGTGTAAGAGAGTGAAGGTCATGGTGACCTACATTTTACGGTCCAGGTCACCTAGATTTCACGGTCCAGTGATTTTGCCTTATATCTTGAATACTATTTGTTGGATAAATGTCACACCTGGGATATTAGTTCCATGTGACCCAATGAATGACCACTTACTATATCTAGGTCATTGTGACCTATATTTCATGGTTCAGTGATTTTGCCTTATATCTTATATTTGTTGGATAAATGTCACACCTGGGATATTACTTCCATGTGACTCAATGAATGACCACTTACTATATCTAGGTCATTGTGACCTATATTTCATGGTTCAGTGATTTTGCCTTATATCTTGAATACTATTTGTTGGATAAATGTCACACCTGGGATATTAGTACCTTGTGACCCGATTATTGACGTCAAAATATATCTCTGTTGGTGTGACCTATATTTCATGGTTCAGTGATTTTGCCATATATCTTGAATACATTTGTTGGATAAATGTCACACCTGGGATATTAGTTCCATGTGGCCCAATGAATGACCACTTACTATATCTAGGTCATTATGACCTATATTTCATGCTTCAGTGATTTTGCCTTTTATTTTTATTACTATTTCATGGAGAATTGTCATACCTGGATTATTATATCTATGTGACAAAATGATTTACATACAAATACATCTAGGTCAGTGTGACCTATATTATATGGTTGAATGATTTCGCCATATAACTTGAAAATTATTTCATAGATTATTTCATTTTGATTTTCTTAACGATAAAAATGTTACAATATAAAATGTACCCAGCAGGCGAGCTACGCTGTCCTATGACAGCTCTTGTTTATATATTAATCTGCTCATTAAGTGTTTTGTACAACAGCAAATTCATTTTAATGCTAACCTGTTTGGGAACAAATTTTGTCATAGTAACGAGGGTTAACTGTAATTAGGGCAAAAAAAAAGATACAGTCAAACCTCAGTGGCTCAAACATCTTTGGGACCATGGAAGTTTGTTTGAGATATGTGTAGTTTGAGCTACTGAGGGTTAATCATAGCACCAGGTCAGGAGGCAAATGAGAATAGTTTTGGAATTTTTTTTCATCTTCTATAAGATAATGGTATGTTGAGTATCAGTGAGGTGATTCTAATTAGTACACACAGCATACATGTTTCATGATCTTATACTTTTGGAAGAATTTCTTTGGGACTCAAAAATGAATTCGAGTCATCCATGGTAAATGAGCCATCCGTGTTTAAGCCTTCGAGGTTATACTGTATTTAGAGATAAGGTGCTGACTGGTTGCAGGGATATTTCTGGCCAATAGACCTCATGGGCCTTTTGAAGAAAATTCTTGTGAAAATTAGGTATAGAACTGCATTTCCCTATACATGTACTACCGTAATTACATTTTAAAAAGGCCTATACTTTCTAGAAGAAGGGGCTCTTTTTTTTTTTTTTTAAAAGTTATGGACCCCTTCCAGAATTATCACTGTGGTTGTTTGATTTTCTCAAATGTCAAGAGTTGTTTTCTCTTGGTATTAAGTCCAGGTTTTATTCCCTTTAAGACTTATGTAAATAACGTAGCTCTAAATATTAACCCTTGTCCTGCTGAATAAATTAAGATGCCACACCCATTTCTAAATTTCAGCCAGTCAGATTACTTGATCCAGATTGTTGATATAAATTCATATAGTTAATGCCAAACAGTGCAGATCCAGATCAGTTGGCTTCTTCAGAAGCCAACTGATCTGGATCTGCACTGTTTGCAAAAGCAAATGTATCTGGGTTCAGCAGGACAGGGGTTAAAGAAGGGGTATCGCGTAACTATTTTTCTTATTTCTCCACAAAAACAGAATGTTGTTGGTACTCATTAGAAGTGTATTGCCAATGCGCTTCTAATGATTACCCACAACATATTTTCAGGGAGAAATAAGAAAAATATTTACCTTATTATCTACTGATCCTGATCTATGATAATGTTCAATACTTTTTCTATTGCAGGTTTTCAGAAGAAGGTCCACACCTTACAAAACTTCCTGATGGTATTTTACAAGTGTTGGGAAACCAGTTACATGAGTGTTGTTTTACTGATGATCTCGGCACTGTCAAGTGGGCCTCATATCTCCTTAAGTGTCTCATTGTTTTGTGCAGGTAATGCTACCATATGTACCCGCTGGGTCCGGCAACATTCTTTCGTGGAGATTGATCACGAAATATTTTCTACAGTCATTCTCTCCCTTCCACTGAAAAACTGACTGGCTCAACATGACAGTAAAACCAACCAGCCATGCTTTTCCTAAAATTTTTATAAGCTTATTTGGCGGCGGTTTGGCAACTGCCACCAGATTTAACATATACACTACAACCCGTTTATAGCATGGTTTGTTATAACATGGTTTTGGATATAACATGGTTCAAAGATGGCTCCCAAAAATGTATAGATTATATTGGAAAATGACCATAACATAAATAGTCATTTTTCAGTATAATCTATACATTTTTGTTGGGATATAACATGGTTGTTTAACTAACACGGTTTGTGCTATGACCCCAACAATAGTGTTATAAAGAGGTTGTGGTGTAACATTTTGACAATCCATTTTCCTAATTGAAATAGCCTAATAAAAAACTACCTAACAAATAGTTCCCTGCTAATGCTGATAATGCTAAATTCTGCATTCAAACATATTACATAGCTCCAGATAAGAGGGGTATCCACATAATATTTTTCTTATTTCTTGACGAAAACATAATCTTGTGGGTATTCATTAGAAGTGCATCACCAAGGCAATATTTGTTTTTCTCAAGAAATATATCAATACTTTTGAATAAAAAAATAGCCTTATCTGGAGCTATGAATTATAAGCCTTATACCTTATACACTCTGATGCTTATAAATAGTGAATAAATAAACAAAACCAAAGTAAACTTCAAACTTTTAAAGAAATAAGGTTTTAGTCATACTGAGTACAATATCGGCAAATGAATTAGACACCAAATCTATAGCTTTGGGTAAAAAGTGTAACCCATGCTGTGGTCCTACTAAACAATGAAAAGGACCTTTTCCACTGAAAAGTAGTTGTCAGTTTCTGGCAAAAGAATGTGCACAAGTACTGGTTGACCATTTAGAGGACTAAGCCAGCCCAGAAAAAAAATGTGATTAGGTAAACAGACAGCACTTGACATGACCCTAATGAGTTGACTGGGCTGTAAAACCACAATGCAATCAATAAAATCAACTGAAAAGGACCAAAATAGGGCTCGTTTCAAGAGGCCTATAAAATTTCAGGCAAATGCCCCGTCATCACTCTTAGTGCTTTGATTTTATCTAGACCTATGGCATACACACTGTGCCAATTTCATCCAGTCATCAGACTGTGCCTTAATTCTAAGTTCCAAAGGCACAGTCTGATATTCTGTGATTTTGAAATTAGGACAGGGACCAGTCTATGCTATCAATAACCTTTAAATAACTAAAATGCAGTATTGTTTCATAATATACCATATTTATTCTAATATATGCCTCCTCTCTAGTTAATGCCCCCTCCCATTTTTATATGGGAAAAAATGGTCAAAATACTGTAAAAATGGGCTTCAGTCCTCTCAGTTACATTATTTTTGCCTAAATTTCATCTACAAAAAAAGGTCATTTAAGGATTCCTGATTTGCAAAGCCCCCTGGGGCATATATTAGGGTAAATACCATACCTTGAATGAAATATCTTGACAATTGATACATTTTGAGCAAAATCCAATGAAAAATAATTAAGCTACCGACATTTGAAGATTTCTGAATTGTTTTTTATGGATGTTCCTATTTTAAACCTTGCCTTGCTGAATAAATTAAGATGCCACGCTCACTTCTAATTTCCAGCCAATCAGATTACTTGATCTGGGTTTTTGATAGAAATTCACATATTTAATGACAAACAGTGCAGATCCAGATCAGTTGGCTTCTTCAGAAGCCAACTGATCTGGATCTACACTGATTGCTAAGACAGGGCATGTTGTGTTCAGCAAGAGGAGGGTTAAATATTTAATGAGAGGTTATGATATAAATCCTTAACCCTGACTATGCTAGGAAAAAATTCAGCAGACAACTTTTTGAAATATTTTTCCCAGAAACTAGGCTAAGAAGACAGTTTGCATGAAGTGTCAAATCCTATTGTAGGAGACTATTTGCATGAAATGTCAAATCCTATATTCTGGGAAAAGATAAGAAAAATCTGCAGTGAGTGGTAAAGGTTAATTATACAGGCAGAACCAACATAAATAATATTTGCAAGACTATTTTGGGTGTATATGGCTTAAAATTCTTCTACAGGCATTGATTGATTTGGCTTTAAAACCACACTGTTTTCCTGTCAGAAGATTTTATGTAACCCTTTGGTAAAAATTTCAGCAGATGACATGTTGAAATATTTGTCATATTTTTCTAGAAAATAGGTTTTGACATTTCTTGCAAAGTATCTCCTACGTCTGGGAAAAATAAAAATATTACCAATTTTGTTTGCTGCTGAAATAGCCCATATCATGCTTATTGTTAACATAGTAAAATCATTGGAACTTCATAATAATCAAAATAGTGGCACCATTAACAGTGGTTTTGAAATCTAACTGTTACCACTTGCTGGGCAAATTCAGCAGATGACAAATTGATGATTTTTTTTTTCTTATTTTTTTCCCAGAAAACAGGATTCGGCCTCGGTGGCTCAGTTGGATGCGCCGTCCGACTGGAGACCAGGAGGTCGCGGGTTCAACCCCCGCCGAGGTCGGCAACATTCTTTCGTGGAGATTGATCATGAAATATTTTCTACGGTCATTCTCTCCCTTCCGCTGATTCAAGAAGGGCAGTTGTCAGTTTCTGGCGAAAGAATGTGCACAGTACTGGTTAACCGCTTAGAGGACTAAGCCTGCCCAGTAAACGTGTGGTTAGGTAAACTGACCGCGCTCGACATGACCCCATTGGGTTGACTGGGCCGTAAAACCTCAACACAAACAATTCATGCAAATTGTCTCCAATCCAGTGGAGACATTTTGTATGAAATGTCAAATCCTATTTTAGGAGACAATTTGCATGAAATGTCAAATCCTGATTTCTGGGAAAATAAGAAAAATATTTTAATAATATTGTTGTCTACTAAAGATAAACTGTCTGGTGAGGACTTAGCCTACCCAGGAAATTGTGGAAAGTGTGGTTAGGTTAACTGACCAGCTAGACATGACCTTACCGGTAATAATGTTGACAAGGCCTTAAACTTTAAAACATTCAACCTGGTGAAAGATCAGACAGCTTGCTAGGTGAACGTCAGACAATGTAGAACCAGATCAAAACGTAGGAACTCTTTGATCCAGGTTGGCATGCTTTGCACAGGAAAGTCTGGCCAAGTATGTGATTGTGCGGAGTGTGGGAAAAAATGAATATTAGTTTTCATATATATGACACGGTAATATAGAAGTTACTAATACTATCTTGGATTGAATTACTAGAAGTTTTTACACTAAATGTACCATAATAACCCTAAGTATTGAGACAGACAGGCCTGTGCAGACCATAGCTCCAAATAAGAGGGGTTACAGTGCTCCAGCTAGGATTTGAGGGCAGAGGGATGCTTGGTAGGGCACTTTTTGCGTGGTTATTCAAGAATGAGGGCACCATGTGTCATGAGATGTGCTTAGTATCAAGATATATTACAAAATATTTATGTAATCCCATTCCACAATAAATACCTCAAAAATAGAATATACATAAAATTTACCTTTTAACATTGATAACTTTTTTAATTTTGGTCCGATTTTCATGAAATATTCATCAAAATATAGGGTTTTATGTCTGAAGTTGAAATAAGACAGAGAGCAGCTTAAGAAGGGCAGAGGGGCGGCAGGAGAGGGCAAGAGGGGCATCCCACCCTCTATATAGGGCTAGCTGGAGTATTGGGTTAGTCACATAATATTTTTCTTATTTCTCTGTGTAAACATATGTTGTGGGTACTCATTAGAAGTGCCTCAGTGAGGCACTTCTAATGAGTACCCACAACGTATGTTTACACAGAGAAATAAGAAAAATAGCAATACTTTTCAGTTGAAAAAACAAAAAACATCCTACGGATGGTACTTCTAATGAGTACCCACAACATATTTTTTGTGGAGAAATAAGAAAAATATCAGTACTTTTCAGTTGAAAAAAAAAAAACGAACAAAAAACAAAAAAGCATATGATCCGGAGCTCTGGGTCACTGCCAAACAGTGTAGACCCAGATCAGATACCATACATTATACTACACAGCCACTGGACTTAAAGATATGTTAACAGGTAATAAAATGGACTTGTACAATTGTTAGGACATTTAATATGGTAAGAGTTAAGGTGTCACAATATTTAGGGCAAATAAGTAAATGTTCACTGAAAAATGGGGAATACCCATGTCATTGTCTGCTGTATTTTGCAATGAGTCTGGGCCTCTAAATAAATGAAATGTACAGATAAATATTTTTATTATTTCACCACAAAAACATATTTTGTGGGTACTCATTAGCAGTGCCTGGGCAAGGCAATTCAGATGAGCACCACAGCTGTGTAGAGAAATACGAAAAATAGCAACAATTTATTTATTTATTTTTTTTTTGTGAAAAAAAAAAATGTCTAATTTAGAGCCCTGAATGTCACAGCTCCAGATGAAATGCTTTTTTTTTTTTCAGTTAACAGGTACAAATATTTTTTCTTACTTCTGCATGAAAACGTATATTGTTGGTACTCATTAGAAGCGCCTCACCGAGGCACTTCTAATGAGTACCACAACATGTTTTCATGCAGAAATAAGAAAAATATTTACTTGATACTCTCTCTTATCTGGAGCAATGGAATGATTGCTATAAATAGTAGTACAGAGGAATTTGATGACTAAAATCATTAGAGACAGACCAAAATAGCTTTCATGTAATTGTAGGCTGATTAGGAAATGAGCAGACAATCACAGAAATTAGCAGACAATCACAGAAATTAGCTGACAATAACATACATAACTCTAGATAAGGTCATAATTTTGGTTATTATTTTATTATGTCATACCTTGTTGGTATGGCCAGGCTCCAAATCGCAGTAGGTAGCACGTCTGAATGTGGATCCAGGGTTTGCAAGTTCGAATTCCAGCTCGGCCACGTAACTTTCATAGAGATTTGATCATGATATATTTCTGGGGTCATTCTCCCCCATTCCGCTGATTCAAGAACGGCAGTTGTCAGTTACTGGTAAAAGGATGTGTACAAAGGACTGGTTTAACCCCTTCGTGGACTAAGCCTGCCTAGGAAAAGTGTCTTTTTTTTTTCTATCTCTAGTATAGTCAATTATCTTAAACTATTAAATTCAGTATACTCTTTACCCTTGTCCTGCTGAATAAATTAAGATGTCATGCCCACTTCTAATTTTCAGCCAGTCAAGTTACTTGATCCAGATTGTTGCTATAAATTTGCATACTTGATGGCAAACAAAATGAAGAAGCCAACTGATCTGGATCTACACTGTTTGCAAAAACAGGGTATATCCGGGTTCAGCAGGACAAGGGTTAATGTATTTAAATCCTCATATTTATCGCTGTTTTACAATTGTTTTTTCATACTTGATTTTTCACTCTCTTTCTAAAATGTTTGTAGGAAAATAGCTGTTAGCTAATGTCATCTGTTGTGCATATCTGACATAGAATAAAGCTTCTTCTAGCTTGTATCTTGGGTAGATTAACAGAACAGCTCAACATGACCAGTACAGTGTAAAACACCAAGTCAAATCAAATAAAAGCTTGTTGGTACTCACTGGGATCACCTCGCCAAAGAGTTTTGATAATTGAAATGCGAAAATCCTGGCCAACCTAACCCCTTGCATTTTGTTTAATTTGCAAATAGTAACGAATCATGATTCAATGACTTTCATTCGCAATTTGGGGTCAGCTCTGTTTCTCAACCACTGTTTGGCCTAAAGCGGGGCCTGACAAATTAAAATTTACTATGCGTTTCAATATTCATTAGACTTTCAGTCAAGTGCAGAGAATCAAACTGCGACATTCTGATGTCATCACAGAGGTCATTGCATCGAAAAACTGTTAGAAACAAACATCAAAAGGTTTTATATTGCCGTCTTGTTCTGATTATTGACATACGATAATTAAGTTATCATGCATGCAATTGGTTTCAATTCAGTAGCCAGAGACAATTAAGCCAGTAAATGATCTGTGATTGACTTGTCCTCTGTCTGGCCAGGTACAGCTGTTGTGAAATACTGGCGGACTTTATTTGGCGGACTTTATTTTTGCCTCTTACACGAATTACAAGCAACCCGATCGGCTGCGGAGGCTACTCAAAATAATAAAATGGCAAACATTGTGCGTAAAGAATGTCCGTCCTTGTAAGTATGCACTATAAATAAAATAGACCCTTATCAGACTGCGCAGACTTCTCTGGATCAGCAATTTTCGCGTTTGCAGTAAGGTATGCTTTTTACTACACGCAACACTTTGGTATTAACCGGTAGACTCGTGAACCTTAAAATAGTTACTTGCTTCTTGGGCAAGATATGATGACTAGCCTGCACATAAAAATATTTCTAGGTCCTGTCAAGCAAACTGTCGGTCCTGATCGGAATAAGCGGATGCGACAGCCTGCTGCCCTATCATAGTTTCTGGCTTTTTTTTTTGTAATTGGTAAGGTACCTTTTTTATTTAATGTTGAATGACTGCCTTTGTTATGCAAGCGACTAGTTTAATGTTTGTGTGGACGGTTTCTGATCAAAGTATGCAGCGATGCTTCTGAAATTTGCTGCCGTTAGACAGCTGTCATGTGTCATGTCTGCACCAAAGTCTAATGGATATTGAAATGCGTACATGTAGTAATCTGCTTGCCTGGAAAATGATGAAATTCAACACTTTTTCCAATATAAAAATGCTGAAAATGCTGAAATTCAACATGTTTCCCTGTATAACATAGATTTTGTGGGCAACTAGAAAATATGTTACTTGCCCAGCAAACAATTTATTTGTCACGGGCAGCTTGACAGTTGATTTTGTCAGACCCTGCTAAAGAGATGAGACTCTCTGCATAAATTAACCCTTGTCCTGCTGAACCCGGATATACCCTGCCTTTGCAAACAGTGTAGATCCAGATCAGTTGGCTTCTGAAGAAGCCAACTGATCTGGATCTGCACTGTTTGCCATAAAGTGTGTAAATTTATAGCACAAATCAGGATCAAGTAATCTGATTGGCTGAAAATTAGAAGTGGGTGTGGCATCTTAATTTATTCAGCAGGACAAGGGTTAAGATGCCACATGCTCACTCCTAATTTTCGGCCAATCAGATTACTTGATCCAGGTTGTTGATACGAACTCACATACTTAATGACAAACATTGCTGATTCAGATCAGGATTTACACTGTTTGCAAAGGCACAGCATTTCTGGGTTCAGCAGGATCTGGGTAAATGCTTAGCATACTGGATAAAAATTTCAGATAAGGCAATTTGAAATATTTTTCTAATACATGTATTTCCTAGAAAATAGGCATTGACTTTTCATGCACATGGTTCCCTAAAAATCTGTTGGATTTTCAAGTTTAAACAAAGTGATATATTTTTAAAATGGCGAAAAAAAAAAAAAAAAAAAAAAAATCCATGTATTACAGTATGTTTGCTTTTGCATATAAAATGTGTTTTTAAAATTTGTTTTTATGTGTTTCATACAGGTTTTATAGTATACAATTACCATGAAAAAACTGTTTAATTCGATCAAATCTCTTTAAAAAATTATCAGATTTTAACCTTAGTCCTGCTGAACCCAGATATACCCTCCCTTTGCAAACAGTGTAGATCCAGATCAGTTGGCTTCTGAAGAAACCAACTGATCTGGATCTGCACTATTGGCCATTAAGTATGTGAATATACATGTATAGCAAAAATCTGGATTAAGTAATCTGGTTGGCTGAAAATTAGAAGCAGGCATGACATCTTAATTTATTCAGCGTGAAAAGGGTTAAATGTTGACTCGCAAGATGGAAAAAGAGCACTGTTACCATATCTTGAACAATAAAGGCCCAGGTCAGTCTGTGCATCATTCAGTCTGATCAGGACCTTTACTATCCACTTACACCCTTGCCTCGGTGGCTCAGGTGGATTGGTGGCTGACTGGTGATCAGGAGGTTGGGGGTTCGACCCCACCGGGTCAGCAAGATTCTTTCCTGGAGATTTGATCATGAAATGTTTTCTATGGTCATTCTCTCCCTTCCTCTGATTCAAGAAGAGCGGTTGTCAGTTGATGTGCACAATGCTGGTTAACCGCTTAGAGGACTAAGCTTGCCCAGTAAAAGTGTGGTTAGGTAAACTGTTCGTGCTCGACATGACCCTGTTGGGTTGACTGGGCCATAAAACTTCAACACAAACAAAACATGTTGTCATTGAGGAGGTGCTCCTAATGAGCACTCTAGACACTATTTATAGCTCCAGATAAGGAGTGGGTAGCCATATAATATTTTTCTTATTTCTGAACAAAAGCATATGTTGTGGGTACTCATTAAAGCGCCTCATGGAGGACTTCAAATGAGTACCCATAACATATGTTTTCATGCAGAAATAAGAAAAATCAGTAATGTTTTGGTGAAAAAAGTGCTCTTTCTGGAGCTATGAGGTATTGACAAACACTGATCAGAATAGAGCTCAGGCCTTGAGGTTATAAAAATTTTGTCGTGCTCAACTCAGCTGAGCATGAAATTTTTCATGCTGATGAATTTCAAATTATGTACAATTGCCAATACTATTTCTTTTTTGTTCACTGAACAGAATCATTGGATACTCTAGACCGTATTTATAGCTCCAGATAAGGAGTGGATATCCAAGTAATATGTTTCTTATTTCTGCATGAAAACATCCATGTAAGTTGTGGGTACTCAGTGAGGTGCGTCTAATGAGTTCCCTAAACATACCTTTTCATGCAGAAATAAGAAAAATCTCAATGATTTTTGGTTGAAAAAAATTGCCATATCTCAAGCTATGAGGTGTTGACAAGCAATAAAATAGAGCTCTGATAATTAAAATAGAGCTTTGGCCCTGAGGTTATAAAACTTTTTTCATGCTCAACTCAGCTGGGCATGAAATTTATTATGCTAATAAATCTCAAATTACTAACAGTTGCCAATTCTTTCTTGTTTAACATAGCTGAGCAGTGAGCATAAAAATTTCTCTGCTTATAAGTATGAAAATGCCAACTGTTGTTGGCATTTTCCTATTTACTGTATTAGCAGAGAAAATTTTATGCTCACCTGAGTTGAGCATGAAAAAAGTTTTATAATCTCGGGGCCTGATTCAGGCTGAGCTGGACCTCGCTTTTCATTTATAGCATATGGTCCCTTTTTACATAGTGTTCTTCTTTCAACTCCACTAGGTCATCTGGGAAACTAAGCAGTCATTAATAGTGTAGGTAGTGTAATTATATCCCTTTATACTTTGTGTAGCCACAGAGTAAGGCTGTTGAGATAAAATATTTTTCTTATTTCTCCACGAAAACATATCTTGTTGGTACTCATCAGAAGCACCTCACTGAGGCGCTTCTTATGAGTACCCACAACATATGTTTTAGTTTAGAAATAAGAGAAAAATATTGATAAATTCTGATTAAAAAAAATTACCTGGAGTTATGAGTTTATATGCACTTGCAAGTATCATGTGACTGAGTGCGTCATACCCCATACTGGTGTTTTTATATCATTTTGTAATATTCTAATAGTTAATCGTGACATTGATGACTTGGCATATTCAGAAAGCAATTTACAGTCTTACAAAGCTAAAGGAAGACATTCAAACTTGAAATGTGTGTTTGTAAAGGATTATGCCCCCAACTATATGTTTGTCCCTACAAAATAACAAAGTTGAAAAGGAGCATAACTATTGCAAAATTAATGCAATTTTTTAATGCCTCAGCCATTCGAAGAATGGTGGAAAGGGCATATAGTTTTACCCGTGTCCATCCATCTGTCTCCGTCCACGTCTGAGATGGCGTTAGCAATTTGCGTTTAAGTTTTCAGGTGGGGGCATCTGTGTCCATTGGACACATTTCTAGTTTTCAAAAGTAATCAGGTGATCTACACCTCATCCCCAACAAAATGACCAAGTTTCAAGGCCCTAGCTCAGAAAGTTATTGAGATATCTTGCTGACAAGATTAAAGCATAACAAATGAACAGGTGAATGAATGGACAGATTAATGATCCAAAAGCAAAATGCCCCTCAGACTTCTTTTTTGACCCTACCCAAAGGTAACATGGGGCAGAATGAAAAATAATGTTGCTCTCGCACACCCTTACCACATGGGAAAATTGTGTAGCAAGTTTGGTTAAATTCCGCCCATTGGTTTAGGAGGAGATAGCATGATGGATGAACAGATGTAGGCTTTTGCAATATCCCCATAGCAAAAGCTTGGAGATAAAGAATGTCTGTGGTATCTCTCCCATAGTGTAAACCAAGGCCTAGATTTGCAAAAGTCTTTGGGATATGAGTACTTTAGTATGTATGAAATGTTTTAGACTGGTTCCTTCTTTTCCAGGAATTATGATAATGTCCCACTGGTTGCTTCCTGTGAATTTGTCAGCTACACAGTCAAAATAGCTTCAAGTGTCATTGAGAAGGTAAGAGAAAAGGTGTTGTTGTTTTCCTTTTCATTTGATGTGCAACGCATGAAAAGTGCCCTTATACATTTTGCGGACAACAAAGGCTGAGATCACACAGACTGATCAAGCCCTCCATTGTCTACTTACTGAATCAGTGGACTAGTGTTGGGAATCAGCCAGAATTCAACATTCGATCATCGGTTTTGTAAAACCGACTGATCATCGATTAACCCTTGTCATGCTGAATAAATTAAGATGCCACGCTCACTTCTATTTTCCAGCCACTCAGATTACTTGATCCGGGTTTTTTATATAAATTCACATATTTAATGACAAACAGTGCAGATCCAGATCAGTTGGCTTCTTCAGAAGCCAACTGATCTGGATCTACACTGTTTGCAAAGGCATGACATATCCGGGTTCAGCAGGACAAGGGTTAATAATTGACATATAGAAAATATATTCACTCTTAATTTAGCCCTCTTTCAGGTACTTATTCATTGCTCCTGATCAATAAGAGGGATATCCAGATAATATTTTTCTTATTTCTCCATGGAGATTGATCATGAAATAGTTTGTACTGTCATTCTCTACCATCTACTGATTCAAGAAGTGCAGTTGTCAGTTTTTGAAGAAAGAATGTGTACAAGTACTGATTAACAGTTAAAGGACTAATTCTGCCCTGGAAAAGTGTGGTTAGTTAAACTGACTGGCTTGACATGACGTTAATAGTGTTGACCATGGCCCAGTTATTCAAAGGATTGTTAGCTTAACAAGCTAGTTAAGGGTCATTTCGTTAACTGTTTTAGCAGATTCAATATACAATATTCTGATATTTTTTGCTGACAAAATGTGAGTAGCTTTTGCACTGCAAAAGCTACACACATTTTTTCAGCAAAAAATTTCAGCATATTTGCATATCACTCGATGTAAATTTTAACGAATCGAAAACTAACGACATTGTTAGCTTTGAACAACTGGGCCCAGGCTGTTAAACTCTGAACATACCAACCAAACCAGACATGGAGTAATAGGAAAAATATTAATACCTTTTTTGTGAAAAAAAAAAGTGCCTTATCTGGGGCTATGACTGATCATGAGTAATTTTGTTTCAGATCCGTGACGATGTTCCAGAAGAAGAATTCGAGACCTACATTGTATTCTGCAAGCTGACGTTTCACTTCTTTGAATGTTTATATGATCCATATTTTATATGGCGGAAGAGATTGTTAGGGTAAGAAAATATTGACACCCATCTTGGATGACTTTATAATTTTATAAAGTAACCTATAGTCAAGTTTTTTTATGTGGCTTTGAAATAAAAGAAAAGTCAGCTCACAAAAGTCACCTGCTAACAGCAGAGGGCATACTTATTTGGGCTGATATGTCTGGAGGAATATTTTATAGACATGACCATGTCTGTTGTTGATAAATTGGGATGTGCATTTGTTAGTCAATAATAGTTATTATAGTCTACTGCACAATTTTCGTGGACATGCATTTCATCTTCTTGGGCAAAAAAGTATGCAGTTCCCAATAACAAATTTACCACTTATAAACAAAAGAAAAAAAATATTTTGAATATACATTTTGTATATCATTTTGAATATACATTTTGTATATCTGTTCCGTTAACCCTTGTCCTGCTGAACCTGGATATACCCTGCATTTGCAAACAGTGTAGATCCAGATCAGTTGGCTTCTGAAGAAGCCAACTGATCTGGATCTGCACTGTTTTCCATTAAGAATGTGAATTTATAGCAACAATCTGGATCAAGTAATCTGATTGGCTGAAAATTAGAAGTGGGCATGGCATCTTAATTTATTCAGCAGGACGAGGGTTAAGCTTTACTGGGACATAAAATCACCAAACTATATTGAATGGCTTTTTCCACATTGTGCCATTGTTGGAAGCTATTTTGAATAATGTCTAACTACGATACCGTCTTAAGTGGACAGTGGCATTATTCAATCACTTTGAAAGTAGCTGATTAGTATAGTAAGGCCAAAAAAAACAAGCAAATTCCATGGGGAATTTATGTCCCCCGCCTTATTTTTATTTGAGGTGTTAAAAATGGGTAAGTTAACCAGAGGACCATTGGTCCTGTATCACTTACCTAAGTATTGAAGCAGGAAACCAGTGATAAAAAATAATTTCAGGATTCTGAAAAAACCACATGCATATCTTCAGACCATCCTTAAGGCACCTGTAAAGTTTCAAAAGGATCGGCTTAAAACTGTGGTAGGAGTTACGGGGACAAGGTACCTACTCCCTATACGCTTCTGTAGTATTAGAACTCAAAAAATGTCTAAGTTAAAAATGCGGAAAATGTTTAAAAATTGTTTCAGGATTCTGAAAAAACCACATGCATATCTTCAGGCCATCCTAAAAGCCCATGTAAAGTTTCAAAAGGATCGGCCAAAAACTGTGGGAGGAGTTAAGGGGACAAGGTACCTACTCCCTATACACTTAATATTAGAACTCAAAAAATGTCTAAGTTAAAAATGCGGAAAAAGTGATAAAAAATTATTTCAGGATTCTGAAAAATCCACATGCATATCTTCAGGCCATCCTAAAAGTCCATGTAAAATTTCAAAAGGATCGGCCAAAAACTGTGGGAGGAGTTAAGGGGATAAGGTACCTGCTCCCTATAGACTTCTGTAACATTAGAACTAAAAAAATGTCTAAGTTCAAAATGTGTAAAAAGTGATAAAAAATAATTTCAGGATTCTGAAAAAATCACATGCATATCTTCAGAACATCCTTAAAGCACCTGTAAAGTTTCAAAAGGATCGGCTTAAAACTGTGGTAGGAGTTACGGGGACAAGGTACCTACTCCCTATATGCTTCTGCAGTATTAGAACTCAAAAAATGTCTAAGTTAAAAATGCGGAAAAAGTGATAAAAAATTATTTCAGGATTCTGAAAAAACCACATGCATATCTTCAGGCCATCCTAAAAGCCCATGTAAAGTTTCAAAAGGATCGGCCAAAAACTGTGGGAGGAGTTAAGGGGACAAGGTACCTGCTCCTTATACACTTCTGTAATATTAGAACTCAAAAAATGTCTAAGTTAAAAATGCGGAAAAAGTGATAAAAAATTATTTCAGGATTCTGAAAAATCCACATGCTTATCTTCAGGCCATCCTAAAAGCCCATGTAAAGTTTCAAAAGGATCGGCCAAAAACTGTGGGAGTAGTTAAGGGGACAAGGTACCTACTCCCTATAGACTTCTGTAATACTAGAACTCAAAAAATGTCTAAGTTCAAAATGTGTAAAAAGTGATAAAAAATAATTTCAGGATTCTGAAAAATCACATGCATATCTTCAGACCATCCTTAAAGCACCTGTAAAGTTTCAAAAGGATCGGACAAAAACTATGGGAGGAGTTAAGGGGACAAGGTACCTACTAAAAACTCAGAACCACGCACCAGGCACCATGCACCACGCGCCACGCACCACAGAAAGCCAAAAACAGTGTCCCTCCGCTTTTCTTCGAAAAGGCGGGGGACAAAAAATATGTGTGTTTCAGGTTACATGGAATTTTAAAATAGGGACTTTTTTTTGTAGGTCAAAAAATATTTTTATTTTGTTAAAAGTTTTTATATGGGGTTAATAGGAAAACAATATGGCCGAACAGGGAAATCCCCACAAAATCCTTAAAAAACTTTAGGGTCGGTGGTAAAAAAATTAGGCACAGCCGAGTAACCTGAAACGCACACTTTTATATTTTAGGCCTAATTCAGAAACAAAATATGGAAACAATTAGTTATAAATATAGCTACAGCACCTATAGTTTGTGTAAATCACTGCTCTGAGTCAGACTATAGTTGTATTACGAAAACAGCTATTCAAATATATAGAAAATTTTACCACCAAAAAATAAAAATTTTCAGATAAAAATTCTGATATTTTTCATATTTCTGCTCAAAACATAGATTATGGGTACTCGTTAGAACTGCCTTGGCGAGGCAGTTCTAACGAGTACCCACCATCTAAGTTTTTTGAGAAGAAATAAGAAAAATAATGTATACCCCTGTAAACCCCAGTTTTACTATATAAAAGTGGGGTTTAAGGGGGTCAACATTATATATAGGTATGTTTTCGTGATGCCTTGTTTTCTTGCAGCTGGAATGTGGATGAGACCAGATTCCGGTTTAAACCAGCTCTGTTACATGTGGAAGTTATACCATTCTTTCATGGTAAGTAAATACAGTGTAAAGCTAAGCATTCTGGGTAAAATTTCAGCAGATGACAATTTGAAATTTTTTTCATATTTTTCCCATAAAATCTGCTTTGACATTTCATGCAAATTGTCTCCTGAGGAGACAATTTGCTTGAAATGTCAGAGCCTATTTTCTAGAAAAATACATTAATTTGTCGTCTGCTGAATTTGCCCTGAAAGTAGTATAAGTTAAATACAGATATGATAGATTAAATGAAACAGCTGGGGGCATGCTATTGTGAATCCCTGCACTTTTACACTGAAACATCCTGGGACTAGCATTTTAGTAAACTTTTATTCTACTCCACGGAGTCACATTTAGCTAGATATGCTAGAAAGCCAAGTTCTAAAATTGATTTTGACTCTAATGCCCTTCCCCTCTCCCCACCCCCACCCCGTCCCCTCTCCCCACACATCATAACCACCACCCCAACAACAAAAAAAAAACAACATGAAAACATATGTTATTGGAACTCCTCCGAAGCATCTTGATGAGTACCTCAATGTATTGTTTCTCAGTTCTGTGGAAAAATAAAGAAAATACCAATAAGTTTTGGTTAAAAAATATTCTTGATCTACAGCTGAGAATGTTGAACCCACCATTGACAGACTTTGTTAAGCATTACCACTCTCTGGGCTGATTCAGCAGAGGACAAATTGATAATATTTTGTCTTATTTTTCCCAGAAAACAGGATTTGACATTTCATGCAAATTGTCTCCATTGGAGACATATGCATGGAATATCAAAACCTGTTTTCTGGGGAAAAAAAAAAGAAAAATAATTCAAGTTGTCATATGCTGAAAATATTACATAGCATGCTACATGATAATTTCGCATATACCTATTAGCTTAATTTTCTCATTTACTGTAATGGACTATGACTTTGTTAATGAAAACAAATTTGAGTTTTAATTACACTCCCCTAAGAAAGAGCATACCTCTAAAAACACTATTGCTGGGATCCAACCATATTAGCTTAATAACCATGTTATATCCATAGAAAAATGTATAGATTATATTGAAAAATGTATAGATTGTGTTGAAAATTGTATAGATTATATCTAAAAATGTGTAGATTATATTGAAAAATGGCCATTTATAAATGACCATAAATGATAATTTTTCTGTATAATCTATTTTTATATGGGTACAACACTTTTTTGACCCCACCTTTAAACCATCATATATCTGAAACTATCTAATAATTAGCTAGCTTATATAGAAGTTCCAGTGTACATTATTGCGAATGGTAAATTCCCATACTAGCTTTGGTTTTAACATGTTTTATTTCAAATTCACATTTATACAACAATATAATGTCGTATGCATGTACTAAATTATCAGGAAGAGGACAGAATCATAAGCTTACTGTATTTACCCTAAGAATTAGGACATACAGGCCTGATCAAATAGTGTAGATCCCGATCGGACTGCACAGAATATCTGATCAGGTTCTACACTATTTGCCAACTATCCAGCAGTTTTTAAACACATCAACAGGTAGTAAAATGGACTTATTCAAATTTTAGGACAAGTATGGTAAAAAGTTGACGACAGAGCACTTGTTAACCCTAGTCCTGCTGAATCTGGGGTATGTCCTGCCTTTGTAAACAGTGTAGGTCCAGATCAGTTGGCTTCTGAAGAAGCCAACTGATCTGGATCTGCGCTGTTTGCCATTGAGTATATGTGTACTTATCAACAATCTGGATCAAGTAATCTGATTGGCTGAAAATTAGAAATGGGTGTGGCATCTATTTATTCAGCAGGATAATTGTTAAAGATTTGTATTTGGTGAAATTTCTGTGGTAGTTTTTCTGATTTCTCCATAAAAGCATATGTTGTTTTTTGTGTCTTATTTCTCCTTAACAACATGTTATGGATACTCATTGAAAGCACCTCACTGATGCACGTCTATTGAGTGCCTGTAGCATTTGTTTCAGTGAAGAAATTGGAAAAAAACATCCTGGAATTATCATCAAATACTCCTCCTTAATATGTCCTCTTAGTTAAACAGTCCCAAATATGTTAGGTAAATACAGTATTAGATGTCCTGACCCGCAGTATTACAGTCTTAATGTCTGTAGTTACACCCCCACCCCCCATCCTCCCCCCACCCACTCTTTGTTTGTGGGGGTATACTGCTTTTGCTTTTTCACGTTGATGATATGTATGTTCATTTGTCCATTATTTTCTGAAGGGGGTACAGTCAAACCTGTCCTAAAGGCCACCTGTATTGAGCAATCTCCTGTCTTTAAAGGCCACGTTTTCATCCCATAAATGGAATATAAGTGTAAATTTACCTGTATTTAGCAAGCACCTGTCTTAAGCAACCATTTTCTGGCTTTCCCCAAGGTGCTTGCTTAACACAGGTTTGACTGTATCTAATAACCACTGCTTATTAACACTTACTGTTCTTATCATGTTTTCTATTGAACAGACTGCTTCCAGAGAAAGGGATTTCCACTGGACATGAAACTGAGGCTGATTCATGTATTTGGTGCCTTCATGTCAGGATCACAGGTATGTTTTGTTTGCAAAGCATCTGAGTGGCCGAGTAGTTAGTGTTCCTGACATTGGATCATTACCGGTAGGTCCTAGGTTTGATAGCTGCTAGAAGCAGAGTTCATCTCATGACTGTATGGAGCTTTATTGTACATGCATAGCTGCAGAAAAGGTGCTATTTTAACTTCATAATACATTAACCTATAGATAATGTGCTATTCTATTCTGTTTTCACACCTTCCACAGAAAAAACGACCTTTCAGTCGTTAATTAAAGTCTTAAACCAGAAGGTCCCTTAGGCAGTTACCTGTGTGACGTAACTCTTCCCGCTCAATTGACCACGTGTCAGTTTCTTTTCTGTGGACAAAGAAATTCAACAAGGATTATTTACCTGTGATAGAAATTTGGATTATTTCTTTCCTCACGGATAAATTTATGTATCCTTGTGTTTCTTTTGTTTATTTATCACTCCTTTCACTTTCTGTGTTATTATTTAAAATTTTCAATTTTCGATTTCATGTATTTTTGACTGGTCTTTTTCCACATGCGTTTTGGCGACTCTCGCTATTCGGCACAACGCTCGTGCGCGATCGGTTCGATAGTCGTGTTTATATATGCAGAATATTTTTGTTCTTTTCGTTCCAGGTTATTCAGCAATTACGATATGTTTTTCCTGGACTTTTGTTTGCGGAGATCTTCAGTTGGCTAAAGATTCTCATGGTGGAGAAGCTGATTGTAAAGAACTTGTCAACCCTTGATGGGTTATAAGACAATTCTTTACTGATGGGAGCCCCACCCCATATGGCTATACTGCCGGGGTAAGACCCATCAAGGTGGCATCTTTGGGTACATAGTATCCTATAAAGTCTAAGTCCACCAGTCACCAGTCACCAGTCACCAGTCACCAGTCAACCAGGCACCAGTCAATCAGCTTCACCAGTCACCAGTCAATCAGGTGCCAGTCAACCAGGCACCAGTCACCAGTCATCCAGGTGCCAGTCAACCAGTCACCAGTCACCCAGTCACCAGTCACCCAGTCACCAGTCACCCAGTCACCAGTCACCAGTCAACTAATCTCCAGTCAATAATTTAATTATTTTCTGGAAAGACTTAGTTTCTGACATATTTCACCGGACAAAATAGTCACGTATACTAACTTCCGGTCATTATGTCTAATTATTAAAAAAATTTTTCACTGGGCAAAGTATCAGTAATATTTCTGATACTTATACCCGGTCATATTATTATATTATTTCTGATTTTTCACCAGGCAAACTTTTACAGAAAGTGTCTGGTCAATTTTTGCCTAATAATTAATTATCTTCGGGAAAAAGTTTCGAATACTTGTGCCCGCTCAGTTTTCATATATAATCTCCCTTTTTCATCGGACTAGAGTTACGAATACTACTATCCGATCAATTTGTCAAATTACTTGTAACTTTACCGGGCAACAGTTACGAATATTAGTGTCCGGTCATTGTGTCGGGTAACTAGTGTCAAAATAATGATTACTAATTCCCGAACAATCTATTATCGTTCATAGAGCTCCATTCACGTTTAAGTCAATGGATATAGGTTATTAAGTGAAATACATAATACCTTTTTATACAAAAAAAAAAAAAATTCTGTACAGTCTTTCCCAAATCAGACTAGAATTTTTAATATTCCATTGACTTATTATAGGTGTGTAATTCCATTAATATTTTAAATTAACTTATGTTTTATCTCTTTTATCCGCTAGAAAGAGTTAAACTTCCGACTATAACAAAATTCTTACCGGGCAGCAGTTCGTAGACTAGTGCCAGGTCATTCAAATGATGTTTTATCTCTTTAATTCGCTAGAAAGCGTTTAAATTCCGGCTCTAACGAAAATTTCATCGGGAGGCACTTCGTAGAGTAGTGCCAGGTCATTCTAACGAAATTCCACCGGGCAGTAGTTTCGTAGACTTTGTGTCGGATTACTAGTGTGTTCCAGGCTCAACATATATTCATATATAACCACTATAGACATGTATAGTCTTGGATTATAGGTTATTGAATGACAGCGATGGGTTCTAATACCTAGTAGCCATTTATATTGTTGAATTCTGTCCAGTCACTTTTGAACTTGACTTAAATTCTATATATATATTTATTATTGAAAATGAATTAAGAATTATCGGTTACGATCAAATTCGCAATTCATTCACTAAGTGTAGAAGATACTTCCAGCTATAATTATATCTCGTTTGTTCGCTACAAAGAGATTAACTTCTTACATATTCACCTTATTCGGCTCTAGGGCAAAGGTGAACTATAAAACTATCGTTATTTATAAGAAGAAAAATATACACGAAATATAAAAAAATTTCTTCTTTCCTCCCCTGTTTTTCTTCTACATGCTCCGATATGTAATCAGCATGTAATCTAAGGAGTAAATTGACAAGAAAGTAGCAATCGATCTTTTCTACTTTCTATTAATTTTTCATTCTTAAGGTATCGGAAATTTACACCAACCAGATAAATAAATTAACAGTTTATTTATTTATTCGCTACCTCTCTAGATTACTACGATTTAAAATTCTAGTTGAGGTACATATTTTCCTTTTGCCTTTTCTACATGGAAAATAGTTGATCCGATAAGCTATTATTCTATTTTATACTATCTTTTGATTGATTATATTAGAGTCTAGGTCAGTCGTGCTCTGTCTAAACTCTGCTATAAAATAATAAATAAGAAAAAAATCTTATATTTAGGCACAGATATAATTCGATACGTTCTTTACTTTGCCTGTTTTATTTTTTCTTCTGGATCATTTAAGACTACGATAGCAATATACCAGATATTTTTGCCTCAGTAAGAATCTATTACGCTGAAGATTCTTCATATTGGAATAATAATTTTATTATGATTATAATTCTAGACCCAATTAATCCTCGTATATTATAGGTCTACTTTATCTTATTGAGGAATAGTTTTGCTTCGACTAGCTCTATACCTCTAATATTTTATTTATAACTAGAGTCCATGTCAATCAAAATTTTCTTGCACTTTGGTATTGACAATGGATACATATTTAGTAAAGGCATTAATTATTCAGTACGTGACAGATTATTATTGCCTAAATTAGATTTTATATACAATACTTTCCTTTTGATATTTTGTTTTATTGACTTTGTAACTATTCAGAAACTGCCAAAGTCAATCATTTCCTTCCTCTAAACTTACCGAAGCTCTAGATTATGTTGATATATATTTTTGATATATGCTTAGAGGTTAATTAACGAGAGTTTACCTCATAATAGCAGATATTATTATAATTATATTAATCAATCTATAGTCTAGGCTTAGACAAAAGGAAAAACATCCTTAATTATTTGTATACGAGCCGGTAAAGAATTAAGACACTCTTAATTATCTCTTTACCCCTCCTTTATGTTTACATTCGTTAAAGGGATCATAGTAATTCTCGCTAAGAGTTCAAGTTCAGTTTGCGAATAATGCAAAGATTAATATCTTGATTTCCAGTCCGCATCAAAAATGGTCTATATATATAGATAAATATCTTTCCGAAACTGGATATTTATTTATTTTTCCACACAATAAGTCATTTCAAGATGTCGATGATTTTGAAATGCACTGCTTCAATTTATAATATAAAATATGTTTATATTAACTTCACAACTTAGTAAGTGCTGCACCTACGTTCCTGGTCAGATCTTACTTTTGTGATACGTTTTTGAACATACTGAAAGTTTTCTCCGATTATACATTCGGTAAATAAACTTTCGAGTAGTATTTATGCCTTTAAACATTCAGATTATTTGATAATTGTTGGAGATAATATATTATTCCGATATTTATATATCTATCTTCATTATTTATCTTTCTCATCTTACTTTTAAATTAGATTGACCTTCTCGCTACGTTCCAGGTTTAAATCTAGCTAACATTGTGGAACAGTCACTTTTTTATTTCCTAAACAATATTTTAACATTTTTCTCAGTATTCAGAGCATAACGACTTCATGAATACTTGAAAATAATTCAGTTCTACGCTTGTTAAACTAAGCCTAAAACAAGCCCTAGTTTTTTAGAATGGATATTATCCTTCGATTCAGTTCATGGAGATACATCCTTTTAGATCCCGTTATCTCTATTTCAATCATTCAAAATTCTAATGACTAAGTACTCCTTTTCTACGTACGAATACAGAATATCGAGTCACTGTTGCTGCATATTGGTTAAAGATTAAACAAATTTTATCTTAAACCTATATGACGTTAAATTAATTATTATCTCTTTCATATACATGTTTTTACCCTTCCGTCAGGGATCGCGGTAATAATATTATTACTCTCTATGGTTTACACATAGATCTCGAGAGTATATATATGTATTTTCTTCCTGAACTCATTTGCGAGTACGTAATTTGATATTTCAGGAATTACCAATTATGCAGACATAGATTTTATTCTATTAATATTCAATTCTAAAAAAAAAAAAAAAAATTTGATTGAATGTTTATCTATAAAATTTCCGGGCAGTAATTTTATAGAGAGTTATATGTTTAATAATTCCTTGCTTAAATAATAGTTACGCTTAACCTATGATTTATAGCAGGAATTTTGTTCAGTAGTATAATTTTTATTTAGTATTAATATATTTCTTACTATTCTTAAATATGCGTATAGAATAGTAATACTATCTCTTAACTTTTAAATTAAGTGTTTTTTGAGATTAATAATCAGTATTATTGTATAATCTTTCTTCAGAGATTATCACACTATTACTTTTTCTCTGAGTCCTTCTCTTTTTATGAACATTTTGATTCGTATCAAAGTGGATTTTTAACTTTTCTTGATTTCCATGATTATTTACTCAGGAGTACTTTTCATGGCAATCTTCTGGTATAGAAAGATTCTATCCAGCTTATTTATTATTGTTTAATCTTATCAATACGGTAAGATTTAGCCAAACTATGACCGTCATACAGTTTGCTGCGATCAACCTTATTCTTATCTCTCTTATTCTCTGTCAAACTCTTTAGTTATGATGTTGACAGTTTATTCTTTATTTTTTGTCAGGACATCAAACGCTTTTATATGTCTATGACAAAACTAATTATCAATGGTTTAGGTTGTTTTTTCTTCCCAGCAGTTATATGCAAACTCTGTATTATTTTATTGCTTGACTAAAAATTCGTTATACAATTAGTCTAGCAATAGTTTTAACCATTATGTTTGTCTATACTTTTTTTTCTTCTGATGGATAACTTAGTTATAGTTAAGTTAACTCCATCTACTTTTATTATCTCCCCTTCTTTAATTTGATCAAGGGAAATAATTACACATTATGGTTATTTTAAGTCTGTGTCTGTTCATCGGAAACTGTCCTGTCGCTCCAATTAACAGAATTTAATTAGTTTATAATTCTAATAGCTTAGACTATTACAATTACATAGCTTCACATATCTAGAATTTTATCCAAAATATCTACATATGTCAGTTATCTATAGGAAACTCCACCGAGTAGACTTTTCCTCATTTATTCAAGATCCTACATAGACTACTTACAGTGTATGGTCTTGGCTTTTTGTTTTACAAATTTTGTTTTCAAAATTTTCTATATTCCTTGCTTAATTTGCGATGGAATATTTATGTTATGTCTCAATGACTCCCTTTTCTTTTTGAAGCCAATTGTTGTTTCCCAAAAAGAAAAAAAGAGGGGGGGGGGGGGGGGGGGCAATGTTAGGTCTCTGAGACTTAAGAACTGGCTTCCTCTAGAGTCTACTAATATATATAAGGTTGTTAGATCATAACACCTTAAAGCTATTTTGTGAATCTAGACCATTCTTTCTATTAAATATAGAATTAGAATGTATCTGATTCCTTTGAGTTTCCTGAGTCTTAACCAGAAGTGGTGAGATATTATTGGTGTTAGAATTAGGAGAGCACCTCCCTCCTATTCTGCAAATTCTAGCACATTATCTATAGGTTAATGTATTATGAAGTTAAAATGAAGTTTTTTAAAAGTAAAACATATTTTAACGAGTAATACTTAACCTATAGATAATCAGTTATCTCCCTCCGTCCACCCTCGCTTATCTCTCCTAATTGTGTCTATTGTTTTACACATAAAAGAAACTGACACGTGGTCAATTGAGCGGGAAGAGTTACGTCACACAGGTAACTGCCTAAGGGACCTTCTGGTTTAAGACTTTAATTAACGACTGAAAGGTCGTTTTTTCTGTGGAAGGTGTGAAAACAGAATAGAATAGCACATTATCTATAGGTTAAGTATTACTCGTTAAAATATGTTTTACTTTTAAAAAACTTCATTTTTCAACCAAAAACCACAAGTATTTTTCTTATTTCTCCACAAAATGACTCGCTGAGGTGTTTCTAATGAGTACCACAACATGTTTTCACAGAGAAATATATGAATACCCCATCTTATCTGGAGCTATGACAGAGCCTTCATCATCATCATCATAATCATCATCATCATCATCATCATCATCATCATCATCATCATCTCAATGTGACTAAAAAATGTTGGAAGAGCTGCAAAACACCAAATCATCATCATCATCGTCTATATCTTTATGTCCCCCAATCTACAGGGAGGGTGGCATATGGAGTTTGGTACGAATCCTGTTAGCATTGACGACGCTGTTAGCGTGACATTTTCTTGTCTGCACAATATCTTGTGAGCCAGTTCTTGGATTTTTACCAAATTTTCATGGCTATTTAATTGGGATGTAACAAAGAACTGATTAGATTTTGATGACCTTGACCTAATTTTCAAGGTCACAGTGGTAGTAAAACTAAAATTGCATGGTATGGGGACATCTGTTTTCTCTGAAAACACTGTTACTAGTTTTCCCTATTTTTAATAGGAGTAAATTCACACTATTTTTTTTTTTTTAATATTTTCTGCAAAAGCAGTAGTTACTAACAAAGAATTATATATAGGTTTCATATGCCAATTTTTAAAAATCTAATTTTACTGGTTTTTTATTAGCTGTGGGGTATGCAAAAATTATCCTAAAAAATACAAACCCAGCTGACTTTTTAGAAGGAAAGGGTTAAATCAGTTGTAATAGCAAGGATAAGAAAAAAATTAGTATGTTATTAACTCCGGTCCTGTTGAACCAGGATATGCCCTGCCTTTGCAAATAGTGCAGATCCAGATCAGTACCAACTGGTCTGAATCTACACTGTTTGTCATTCAGTATGTAAATTTGTATCAACAACCTGGATCAAGTAATTTGATTGGCTGAAAATTAGAAGTGGGCATGTCATCTTAATTTTGTCACCATTGCAAGGATTAAATTCGCATACATGTATTACCTTTTTTGTTTTCCAGACCAATGCGCTAAAAGCAATAACTCCAGCTACGTTAGATGTCTTATTAAAGATCCTATCATCTAATGAACAAGACAGGCCTACTAACGAACAGAGACAGGAAATGCTGGCACTCAAAGATCTAGTCCTAAAATGTACTGTTAGAATGGTACATGTTATCCATTGTTGTAGCCCTGATCAGGTATGTAGTGTTTAGACATAAGACAGGCCTCTACTAATCAGGGTCCAGTTGTTCAAATCTAACGATGTCGTTAGTTAATATATCGTTAAACTTTAATCATTAAATATGGCATATATGCTAATATTTTTGCTGAAAAAATGTGAGTAGCTTTTGCATTTGCAAAAGCTACTCACATTTTTTCAGCAAAAATACCTGTGAATTTGAGATTGTACTTACTAGAACAGTTATCATTTTGACCACTAACAAACTCGTTAAGCTAATGATGCTTTGAACAACTGGGCCCTGGTAAACATGTTCAGTCAAACTTCAATGACTTAAACATATTTTTGACCATGGAAATTTGTTCTAGACATGTGTAGCTCGAGCATTGAGTGTTAATATAGCGCCAGGTCAGGAGGCAAATGGGGATAATTCAGAGATATTTTTGGCTGTACTCTAAAATAATGGTATGTTGAGTGTACTCATTAGAATTATCTCAATGAGGTGATTCTTATGAGTATGCAGAACATTTATTTTCATGATAAGAAAATTCCCCTAAACTATACCTCAATATTTGTTTTCTTGAGCTATCAGAAGAATTTCGTAGAGACTGAAAAACGAGTTTGAATCAGCCACAGTAAACATGCTATCGGTTTTCAAGTCATTGAAGTTTTACTGTTTTCTGTTTTAGAACAACATAGCTCCAGATGTGGCACCTTTTTTTTTCAACCAAAACATATTATGTCCTCACCCACCCCTACCCCACCCCCTAAGGGGAGGGGGATATATTGTTTTTCAGATCCCATTGGTGTCGGCATTGATGTTCTTGTCTGCACAATATCTTATGAACAAGTGGTTGGCTTCTTACCAAATTTTCATGGATATATAATTGGGGCATAACAAAGAACTGATAACATATAGATTTTGATGACATTGACCTCATTTTCAAGGTCACAGCAGTAGAAAAACTTAAATTTTGGTGGGGATACATCTGTTCTTGTTGATATTTTTATGCCCCCTCCTGCCTTTGGCAGGAGTTGGGCATATAGCGTTTCGCCTTGATGTTACGTCCATATGTGTGTACGTGCGTATGTGCGTATGTCACGTTCGTAACCAGGTTCAAGTTTACCTGCAAGTTTAGGTGCAAATTTACATCCGCGTTTCTCTTGCAGCTAATAACTTTTATACCTTCTGGGCTAGAAACTTTGTATGACACTTACCTACATCAAGACCTTTTAATGTATGGTACCGTTCCCTGGGCGGGGCTAGGGGGCGGGGCGGGGGCATCCATGTACTGTGGATACATTTCTAGTTTTTTCTTATTTCTCCATTAAAACCTATGTTAATCATTAGAAGCACCTCAGTGAGGCCCTGCCCTGTTGAGGTGCTTCTAATGAGTACCACAACATATGCCTTCATGGAGAAATAAGACAAAGTATTTATCTGATACCCATCATATCTAGAGCTGTGGAACAAGGTAGGCCCACTTATGAACAAGTTGAAGTGTCCAAGTGGCCAAGTGGTTAATGCTCTCACCTTGGATCACAAAGTCCTGGTTTCAAATCCCGCCAGATGCGAAATTCAGTTCATGACTGTATGGCATTTCATTGCACAGAGGCTTTCATTATCACCCTTCCATCATAAAGATATGGCTTAAATAATGTTGAAAGGGATGTAAAACCCCAAACCTTCATCATCAATGCACATGCAGTATCCTTTTGCTACCTGTTAAACTACAACATGCTCCAAATAAGAGAGGTTATTAACTTATAATTTTTCTTATTTCTCCACAAAAACATATGTTGTGGATACTCCTTAGAAGTGCCTCAGTGAGGCACTTCTAATGAGTACCCACATGTGTTTTCAGTGAGAAATAAGAAAATCATCAGATCTTTCAGTTGGAAATAGCACCTTATTTCATAGCTCCAGATAAGGCATGTTTTTCAACAGATATTTTTCTTAATTCTTCACGAAATCATATGTTGTGGGTACTCATTAGAAGTGCCTCAGTGAGGCACTTCTAATGAGTACCCATAACGTATGTTTTCATGGAGAAATAAGGAAAATAACACATGGATACCCCCTCTTATCTGGAGCTATGTTACTTGGTGACAGGGTACCATATTTACCCTAAATATTTAGTCACAGGCCTGAGTAAACTGATCTGATGTAGTGTTCCCCTGCATCTGGTCTTGGTCTGCACTCTTTACAGTTTGCCATTCCACTATGTATTTTAAGAACAACAACGAAATTAGCCAAAAAAGTAGTGAATTAAATGTTAGATATTTTAGGACGTTTACCGTAAATATGGTAAGAATGAAAAATGGAGTTGGTATATTATAGCTGATCTCTCAGAAAGCTCACTTTTCTTAGACTTATCCATATCATTTCAGCGGCAAGTTGAGGTCAGTCAGATCATGGAAGGATACATGCAGGTTTTGCTGGAAAAGGACACAGAACCAGAGAATGAGATTGAAATGAAGATGCAACTCACCATGATTGGTTAGTTTTTACCATACCTGTACAGATTAGATCTGAGGGAATGGCCTACAAAATATTCTGTAGTTACCACAATGAACCTAAGTATTGGGACAGAAAGGCCTGAGCAAACAGTGTAGACCCAGATCAGAGGCTGCAGAATGCAGCCTCTGATCAGGGTCCACACTGTTTGCAACTCATCCAAAAATTTTTGGAGGCATGAACAGGTACAATATGGACTTTTGCAAATTTTAGGCCCAGTATTGTATTGAGTTAAGGCATCCCAGTATTTAGGGTTAATACTCTAGGATATTCTTTTGAAATACAGGAAAAATCAAAAAGAGAAAATTGCAGACTTAAACATAACCTTTTTCTTAAGAAATGAGTCCTGGATTTTTATGTTCCAAAGCACAGGATGTTAACACTTTGCATGCTGGGTAAATATTTCAGCCGATAACGTTTTGAAATATTTTTCTTATTTTTCCTAGAAAAATAGATTTTGACCTATTATGCAAATTGTCTTTCAAGAAGAATTTGCTTGAAGTGTCAGATACAATTTTTTAGGAGAAAATATCATCAGTTTGTTGCCTGCAGTTTTTGCCCTTAGCATCGGAAGTGTTAATAAAAAGTAGTTTATTTTCAGATAATAAGTGGGGACCAGTTCCATGTTTTTGTCTAAATGGGACTGAATATGCTCGGTGGATTTTCCAACATTTTTATACCCCGCCACATGATAGTGGCCGGGTATCATGGTATCACGGTTGTCTGTGTGTCTCTCTGTCCATTTTTCATATGTCTGTCCATCTGCCTGTATTTTTGTTTCCGGACTATAACTTTAGTAAATGTCTATTGATTTTCACCAAACTTGGTATGTGCATTGATATTTTAGAGATTTGGCTGGGATTGCTAATTGGCAAAGTTTGTTAATTTTTGACAGATTTATCTACCCACAACACAATAATGGCAGGGTTTTATAGTTTCACATTTTTATTTTTACAAGGGAGAAAACTTTTTTGACTTACTGTTTGCATTTCTGCACACCAGTGGATACACTTGATAGATTTTCTGACATTTGTTTTTTGTTTGTTTTTTTGTTTTTTTTGTTTACAAAGGAGACAACTTTCATGACTTCCTGGTTTTTTGCATTTCTACCGACCAAGCCCTTTATGAAAAAGGGTTTACTCTTAAATGAAATAACTTTCTTCCTGTAGCTTCTTCTCGGAATGTCTACTCTAAAAGGAAAAAAAAATTGTTTCTCCACAGGGGGCAGCAAATTCTTTCTATTTAGAATAGACCCCTTTTCAAAAGGGATGCAAAAAAAAAAGCACTTCTGGACAGAGTTAACTCTACTCATTCCTCTTAATATGTAAAGTTTGTTTGTAAGTTTTATTGTTGTTTTTTTTTTTTTCAGGGGCTATAAATGAGATGTTATTATGCCAGGACAAATCAGCTTTGCAAGTTATTCTTGTCAGTGGAGGGACTTTCGATTCTTTCATTTCACTCCTACAAAATACGTCAGTAAGTAAATAAATACCATACTTGTCCTAAAACACATTTTTATTACCTGTTGATGTGTGTAAAATACTGCAGGGTGAGTGGCTAACAGTGTAATCAGTAAACCAAGATAAGATGCCATGTTCTGCAGAGTCTGATCTGGCTCCGAGGTTATAAAACCTTTTTCATGCTCAACTCAGCTGAGCATGAAATTTGTCCGGCTAATAAATCTCAAATTACTAAGAATTGCAAATTCTTTCTTGCTAAACATAGCTGATCATGAAAATTTCTCTGCTAATAAATATGAAAATGCCAACTATTGTTGGCATTTTCATATTTATTAGCAGAGAAAATTTCATGCTCAGCTGAGTTGAGCATGAAAAAAGTTTTATAATCTCAGGGCCTGATTCTACACTGTTTCCTCATGCCTGTCTGTCTGACTACTTAAGGCAGATATGGTACTCAGTCACTGTGTATGCTATAGAACAGGCAAAATGATACTACCGGGTACATGTGCAGATTTATTTTCATCTAGGTATTATGATAGAAATGACTGAGTCAACATTGTGAACTATCCAGATGAACCGTTTCAGATGACATGTCCAATTTTCAAAATGATTTCATCTAATTTATTTACTTTCTATTTATTTACTCATGTGTTCTACAATATCCCTCTATGATTAACCCCCAATGACTGAGTCAGCATTGTGGACTGTCCAGATGAACTGTTTTCGATGACATGTCCAATTTTCAAAATGATTTCATCTAATTTATTTATTTACTTTCTATTTTTATTTAATCATGTGTTCTACAACATCCCTCAGTGATTAACCCTCAGTGACTGAGTCAGCATTGTGGACTGTCTAGATGAACTGTTTTCGATGACATGTCTAATTTTCAAAATGATTTCATCTAATTTATTTATTTACTTTCTATTTTATTTACTTGTGTTCTACAATATCCCTCTATGATTAACCCCCAGTGACTGAGTCAACATTATGGACTGTCCAGATGAACTGTTTCCGATGACATGTCTAATTTTCAAAATGATTTCATCTAATTTATTTATTTACTTTCTATTTATTTACTCATGTGTTCTACAATATCCCTCTATGATTAACCCCCAGTGACTGAGTCAGCATTGTGGACTGTCCAGATGAACCATTTCCGATGACATGTCTAATTTTCAAAATGATTTCATCTAATTTATTTATTTACTTTCTATTTTATTTACTCGTGTTCTACAATATCTCTCTATGATTAATCCCCAGTGACTGAGTCAACATTATGGACTGTGCAGATGAACCATTTCTGATGACATGTCCAGTTTTCAAAATGATTTAATCTATTTATTTACTTTCTATTTTATTTACTCGTGTTCTACAATATCTCTCTATGATTAATCCCCAGTGACTGAGTCAACATTATGGACTGTGCAGATGAACCATTTCTGATGACATGTACAGTTTTCAAAATGATTTAATCTATTTATTTACTTTCTATTTTATTTACTCATGTATTCTACAATATCCCTCTATGATTAACCCTCAGTGGCTCAAAATATTCACATCTAGAACAAATTTTCATGGTCCCGAAGATGTTTGAGCCATTGAAGTTTGACTGTTTATGTATTATAAATGCTAGGACTGTAGATTGTAGCTATTTCTTTGTTGTTTCAGTTATGCGGTCCTGAAGCTCAACAGCTTGCTATGTCAGTTCTGAATGTGATGAGTACAGTATTAGCTGGATCCTTTAATGCTAAGGTATATCTTCATAGCTCCCGATGAAGCACTTTTTTTCAGCTAAAAAATACTGATATTTTTCTCAATTTGTCACAAAAACATATGTTGTGGGTACTCATTAGAAGTGCCTCATCGAGGCGCTTCTAATGAGTACCCACAACATATGTTTTCGCGGAGAAATAAGAAAAATTATTTTGATTACTAACACTTGTCATGCTGAATAAATGATAATGACAAACCCACTTCAAATTGTCAGCCAATCAGATTATTTGATCCCAATTGTTGATATAAATTCACTTACTGAATGGCAAACAGTGTAGATCCAGATCAGTTGGCTTCTTCAGAATTCAACTGATCTTGATCTACACTGTTTGCAAAGGCAGGGTCTATTCAGGTTCAGCAGAACAAGAGTTAAGAAATGAGTGCATAAAAAGCAAAACTTACACGCAAAAAGAAGTATTGAATAAAGTGTTCCAAATTTTAGGACATTTACCGTAGATGAGAAATCTAAAAGTAATGCAAGTCCACTGTGTCATGGGACTGGTCTATTATAAATACAGTACGAGTCATTCCACATCCACTTAGTGTGGGTCACAGCCTATGCTCTTGACTTCTAGTATAGGCTGTTTATAGTCCTTACATTATATTAGCAACCAATGTAGACCTACAACAAATTGCTCAGACTGATCTTGGTCCAGACTGGTCACGTATGTCATAAGGTTTGTTTCTATATGTGGGGAAGGTGGGGATGTGGGTGGCTCTTATGTAATACCCATATAGTAAAATTCCGGTACTAAAACACTTGAAATTAAGATCAGTACTGTTATGACCAGCTTTTGCCGGTCTAAAATGGTTTCACATTATTCCATATGCAATATTAACCCTTGCCCTGCTGAACCTGGATATAGCCCGCCTTTGCAAACAGTGTAGATCCAGATCAGTTGGCTTCTGAAGAAGCCAACTGATCTGGATCAGCACTGTTTGTCATTAGATATGTGAATTTCTACAAAAACCCGGATCAAGTAATCTGATTGGCTGGAAATTAGAAATGGGTGTGGCTTCTTAATTTATTCAGCAGGACAAGGGTTAAGATCACCCCACTAACAAGACCACTTTCAGGTAGTCCCAGTGATGGTCTCAGTAGTAAAATTTTTACTGTACTTTTTACAAATATTTGTCTATAAGTCATCCAATACAGGCCAGAATCATTCAAATTCCTTTTTGTACCCCCCTCCATTCGAAGAATGGTGGAAAGGGCATATAGTGTTCTATCCGTCTGTCCATCTCCGTCCAGCATTAGCAATTTGCATTTAAGTTTATCAGGTGGGGGTATCTGTGTGCTTTGGATGCATTTCTGGTTGAGAAATAAATTTGTAGTTCTGACATCAGATTACATCTTCTACATAAATAGTAAATTTTGCATAATAGGGTTTTTGAGGTTTCGTTTACTCTGTATTGTAATATGAAGAATAAGAAAAATATTTACCTGATACTCCCTCTTATCTAGAGCTATGCGCTTTGAAAATTCAACAGCCTCTCTGTGACTTACTTTTAAAAATAACATTTGTTTTATATTTTTATTCAGGAGAGATTTAAATTGAGGGTTGGCTATGGGCGATTTGTAGAAGTTTTGAAAAGACTGGGCCAGCCTTCCATGGAACTACTTAAATCAGTTCTGAACTTGGTAAGTAATCATGTTTTATTTCTCATAGCTCCAGACATGGCATTTTTTTTTTTCAACACAAAATTATTGATATTTTCTTATTTCTTGATGCAAACATATTGTAGGTACTTATTAGAAGTGCCTCAGACAGTCTTAAAAAGGTCTACTCCTAAGAGAGAAAATTTACTCTCTTGGGCGACTGAGGTGTACAAGTTTTCTTCTTTTGATTTGTTTGTTCCTTCATCCATGTATATACGCCCACCCGAGCATTTTATCTCACTGGTCTAAACAAGGATGATAACTCTCACTCTTCTGATGCTTGTTTTCACATTTTAGTATGGATGTGCAAAGGGAACTTCAACAAAGTTCTTTATTTTTTCTCTTCAGTAGGAAGGCAAAACAATTTTGACAGAGTTGCCACCCTGCAAAATGTATCCATTTCCTCAAAATTCAAAATGTGAAGTATTAGCATGTACATTTTAATCATTGACAGGTTGTTGAAGCAATCTATGAAGAGAAGAAGCCATACACTGTCCACAACACACAGGCTGCCATCATGCTTATCCAGTGGCTGCCCGATATCCACTCGCACGATCTCCAAATATGGTTGTCTGAAAATCTTCGAGCTCTCTGCAGTTTTCAACACAAAAACAAGATGAATTGTTGTAACGATGGAATGATCGGTAGTGTTCTTACAGTCCTCGGGCGAGAAAAACAAATAAACCCAGTAGCAGTTAGTAAGTAAATATACAACAACCTCTTTATAACACATTATTGGCATCTGCAGGAAAACCCTTTTAACTAAACAATGGTGTTATATCCAGACTAATATATATCGATCATATAGAACAAATGACCATAAACAGTGATTTTTTTAGGCGTGCGTCCTGCGTCCTGTACGCATAATTTCACCAGAGGACGCAAAAAATTAGCCTCGGTGAGTCCCGTGGACTCATAAAAAATCTCGAATGTACGTACATTTTGCTTCTTGAAATCTACTTTCATTTTCAGAAAAAGCGAATGCGCAAGTGGTGTTTCAGTACAGTCTTGGTAAAAGCTAGTACTGAAAGGCGTCGTTTCCCTACGGTACACCGATTTTACCTATACAGTCAAATAATCAATACCAAGTCCAGTATTGGTTTTTAGTCTGTTGAGATCTTTTATCATAACACCGTTTGACCTTGCAATTGTCAACAGGAAACAGCTATCGTTTTTCATTTTTTTTTTTTTTTTTTTGAAAGAAGAAAAAGATGCCCCTAAAAAGATAATAAAACTAGACCCCAAATAGAAAACGCTGTTCGGTCTGCTAGGTCAGCAAATCAGACTGACACGGACAACAAAGTCTGAGACTGCGGATGATGGCGATCTCGATAACGAAAACCCCCAGTCCCAAACTGAACCCACGAAGCAACAGATAAAAAGAAAGTCTCTGCTCTGTATCACGGTCTAGTCAAAACAGACAAAACAGACAAAATGTCTGTCCTTAATCATGTATCACAGGTATTTGATCATCTGTCACTAAAACTGAAGTTTTATGAAAACATTTTCATAAGCCTGTGGGTGAAACATTTTCTTAACACTTCAGTTTTAATAGACAGTGGTACTATAGTTTCATATTTCTCAGGAAGTTTTCTGGCAAGAATTAAAGCAACTCAGTCACCACTATTTACTTTTATTGCACATCCAATTAAAACATCAAGACAATAATTATAAAACACTGTTACACAAGTTTAAATGAAAAGTCTAGGACACAACAAAATATTTCACCACAGGTCCCAGGCTGGATGGATAGTTTGAGTTTGGGATGCATGGATTCTGGTCCTAGCGAGTCCCAGGACCCATAAAGGCAAACTTGTAAAAAAATCACTGCATAAATGGCCATTTTTCTATGTACATTTTTGTTTGATTACATCATTAAACAATTTCATATCCAAAGCATATGCTATAATGAACTGTTTTTGCTAAACAATGATACTGTATGCAAACAAAAATATATAAATGGTCATTTTTCTATACAATCAATACATTTTTATTTAATTACAACATTTTTGGGGTCCATCTTTTAATCCATTTATATCCTAAACCATGCTATAATGAACCATTTTACCTAAACAGCCACATTGTTCTCATTGTAGAGATCATTTGTCGTCTTTCTGTGTAATCTGTAATTTGTGTTTAATTATAACATTTTGGGGGTCCATTTTTAAATCATTTTATATCCAAAACTGTGTTATAATGAATCATTTTAGCTATTAAGCAGCCGTGTTGTATCCAAATAAAAATGTATAGATTTAGTAGAAAAATGACCCATAAATGGTCTCTTTTTATCTTTGTTTGATTAAAACATTTTGGGGCTTGATTGCAAATTTAGTTTTTTGCAGGAAAACAAGTGAAATGAAAATGACTACATAAAAAAATAATAGCTATTACTATAGCTTGGTATATGCAATATGTTCTTTATTTAGAAAGTGAATAGAAAATTGCTCAAATAGTATATGTGGAAACAGAATATTAAACAGATTTTAAATAGAAGTATTAGCAAACTAAATAGATTAACCATCATGTTGTCTTATTACAGGTCACCTGATTGGTTTATTAGAATCTCTTGGTACCCTATCAATAACAGCGATAGAACTGAAACAGCTGATTGGTCTGTTGAAACTGGATGAGGAGGAAAACCAGGTACCTTATCTGATTGGTTGCTCATAACATTTTAATTAAAACAGGGTCATAGATATGTTGTTAATTTACCAGATTTAGTTAGTGGAGTGTCCACCTTCACATTAGAAGGATGTGGGTGTGATCTAAAACTGGGTCATACCTCAAGTTGAAATTTTAATTTTTTAAAATTTTGTTTTCGTGATATCTTTTTAAATATTGGATTGATGAAAAATATGCCCTGATGATTTTTTTTCTGAAGACGATTGCTGATTTCTGAATAAAGGTAATCTCCTGATGTGTCTCAGTGGTAATCAGTAATGAATTTCAGTTTGCCCAAAAGTATTATTTTTCATAAGTCCCACCGTGATGGACTGTAGAAAAGGTAAACTCCATTGTATGCGTTGTTTAAAAGATGCCATGTATACATGTATTCAGCAAGGGGAAAATAAAAAAAAAGTAAAAATAAGGGTTACTAAGTAATTATCTTTTTTTTTTCTGTTTTATTTAGCTTGAATCCTGTCTGCACTACTGGAGGAGTCTGGTTTGTATCCAAACTGTTTATTCTTAAGGTTCATTCACAAGCAGTAGACTGAAATATGTGTCAGAAAAAGTCTGCATAACAACCGACTAGATGTATACTTTATTGAAGCTGTACTCTTCTTCCATATATGGACATTAATTAACCCTTGTCCTGCTGAACCAGGATATACCCTGCCTTTTCAAACAGTGTAGATCCAGATCAGTTGGCTTCTGAAGAAGCCAACTGATCTGGATCTGCACTGTTTGCCATTAGGTATGCAAATTTTTAGCAAAAATCCGGATGAAGTAATCTGATTGGCTGTAAATTGGAAGTAGGTGTGGCATCTTAATTTATTCAGCAGGACAAGGGTTAAAATACAATGTTCTTACATTTACTTTTCAAAGGTGTGACTGACAGAACTGAACTTAGTTAATGCTAAAAAAATGATAATTATACCTGGCAAATTGTGTTTGTGGTGGCAGGATATACTGTTTTCATGTCCGTCCATGCCGATTGTGGGACAACTCGGCACATAACCAACTCGGCACATAGCAAACTCGGCACATAACCAACTCGGCCTATACAAACTCGGCCCATAATTAACTGATTAGTCCAATTATCGTTGAATTTTTTAATCCACAGTTACAAACAACCAATTAAAGGTTGCCTTTGAACTTTAATTATTTAAACTTGAAGGTGGCAAATATTTATAATGTAATTGTCATGCTTAGCCGCGACTCTACCCAGCTACTATAATCTATGATTTTGAGCAGAAATAAATAAACTCCTGGAAACCACCTGTTTTACTATTTGGGCTTGGTCGCAAGAAAACCTGTCTTTGCGGGTTCGGATCGATCAGGTTAGACAAAAACTGGCCTACTCAGTCTCAAAAACCACAAATTTTGGCATACAGCAGCCTAATTAATTATTCTTTCCAAGTATCGAACTACAGAAGCGTTGATCTGCACCTTTGTTCGCATATGCAGTTTGCAGGTTTTTTCCACCTGGGGTGGAGGTGGGTGGGGGTCTCAGGACGAGGCGCAAATAATAAAGCGGGGTACATAGTTCCCTCAGACTATCTTACAGAGTAGAAATAAAAAATATAGTACATGAGCCACATCATATCATCTTCATAATCAGGGCCCAGTTGTTCAAAGCGTCGTTAGCTTAACGAGCTCGTTAAGGGTCATTTCGTTAACTGTTTTAGCGGATTCAATGTACAATATTCTAATATTTTTTGCTGAAAAAATGTGAGTAGCTTTTGCACTGCAAAAGCTACTCACATTTTTTCAGCAAAAAATTTCAGCATATTTGCGTATCACTCGATGTAAATTTTAACGAATCGTTAACTAACGACGTCGTTAGCTTTGAACAACTGGGCCCAGATTTTTTATTAACGTGCAGGCACAGGGGCAACATCCACACCAGTGGGCCCCCTTCCAGATAGCTGGCTTGCTGCACGCATGGCAGATCTCACACCAGATCTCCAGGTATGTCTATCAATTGGGTTGATGGCAGAGAACTTCCACTCCCTGCAATCCCTCTCTGTCAGCTGTTTCCGTGTCATCTTGGGCCTCCCAGGCCCATGCTTTCCATCAACCTGTATGTCAAAGGCTGTCGACTGCACCATTGGAGCGTTCCACATGTCCATACCATCGGAGTCTTCTCTCCTTCAGAATGAGGTCCAGATCCTCGATGCCAAGCCACACAAGTAGCTCATTGGATCTGGTGGTGACAATGTCTTGCGGTCTGACATTGCAGATCTGTCTGATCATTGCCCTGTCGTTTCGCTGCAGACGCTGGAGGTTTGGCTTTGTCAATGGCCAAGTCTCGCTGGCATGGAGCATTGCGCTCTGCACACAAGAGCTGTACACACGGCCACATGTTTTGAAAGAGAGGTGGCGTGAACTGGTAGCAGATCCTTGAACTTCTTCCAGGCAGTTTTCACACATGTTGTGGTTGAAAGTTCACAGCCACCTGCTGCTGAGAGCATGTCTCCCAAGTAGCAAAAGGAAGCTACCACCTCAAGCTTGTCAGGTCCGACCTGGACTTCCATCTGTGGTCTGCCATCCAAGGGGCATGCACTTCCCTGGCACCGTGTACATCTGTAGTCAGGGTCTTTTTTCAAGCGCTTGAGCCTACTGCATTTCTTGTGCACCCAGTGCTTGCAGCCATTGCAGAAGATGCTGTTGCTGTCCATTCCAGTGCGACAGACGGAGCATGGAAACTCGCCTGAACTCTGCAGGAGGTCCAGTCCCGTACCGCAGATCATAATCTTTGTCTTTCCTGCATTTACTCTCAGTCCTTTCTTCTCCATTGCTTCTTTCCATGTCAAGAGCCTCCTGACACATTCCTCAAGCGATTCAGTGATGATAACAAGGTCATCAGCATAGAGGTCTTCCCAGGGGACCCCAGAGTGGAACTCTCGTGATAAGGCTTCAAGCACAATGATGGAGAGCAGTGGGCTGAGTACTGATCCTTGGTGAACACCAACCTTCACTTTAAACTCTTCACTGTACCCCTCACCAACACGGACACCGCTCCGCGCATTTGCATACATCCCCTGCACCAGTCGCACAATCCACTCCTCCACACCAAGTTTTCTCAGCGCCCACCAGATGACCTTCCGAGGTACTCGATCAAACGCCTTCTCCAGGTCTACGAAAGCCACGACGGAGAAAAAGGGCCATTCGGACTCCATTCAATTAATGTTTCAGTTTGCATGCTCAGCCCAGCAGCTGATCTAGAACTTTGGTTCTTTGACTGAATGTTCCCCATAACTTACAGCTTAGGTGAGCAAACAGCGAAGGTTTTGGCGAGACTGTGTGGCTGCGCGGGGTCGCCTGAACCTTGGCTGTTCACATATGCAATAAAGGGTAATGGGAATCAATAGTCTACCTTTCAGGTTTTTTAGAGCAGAGATAAAAAAAAAAAAAAAATAAGTATATCCCCTTTTATCACTAGGTTATACCTATTGTAGATCTTTATTAACTCAAAAGCACTGCTGATAGAAGTCAAGACGATTCCAGGAAAGACGCCATATTCACATTTACAGTTTCGAAATCAATTCCGACTTCCTGAAATCGCCTTGTTCATCTAGAGTTCACTGTGTAATTAAACAATGAGCAACGCAGATTTATTAATAATTTAATTAAAAGATAAAAAGAGCAGGTAAATAGAATTTCATGCACACTCAATCCGATTCATACCAATTAGCACTTTAATCTTAGAACTGCAGAAATAAGGAAACTAATGTTTAACCCTGTAAACCCAAGTTTCACTACATCAAAGTTAGGTTTAAGGGTGTCAAAATTATATAGGTGTTTTTTTTTGTGATGGACCAAAAAAAAATTAAAAGGAAATTTTCAGCTGAAAAAGCTAAATTTTCAGCTGAAAAACTCTGATATTTTCCTTATTTCTGCTGAAAAACATACATTTTGATTTCTAACTTGAAGTATACACAGTCTATGTTTTAGAATAGAAATTAAAAAAACTGGTATATACCCCTGTATACCCCAGTAATCAATTAGTACTACTCATCTTTCAACATGTTTTTGAAAGTCGGTTTTTGCCTAGTGCTTTACACAGACGAAGTAAATTCACACACTTTTGCCATGATCTAATGCAAAACCATTTGTTGTAACTACATATGCACAAAAAGTTTTATTCCAGTGATTTATTTTAAAACAACTGTATATATTCATTTTTTCTTATATTAAAAATGGCTGCAAATTATACAGAAATCTGTACGGTAGGTAAATTGGAAGCAGTTTTCAACAAGTTCTACTTAATACACTGTAACCTCGTTTTAACGCGGGTGTTGGGGTCCAAGAAAGCCGACCGCGTTAGCGGTGATTACAGCGTTATAATTTTGGGGGTACCGACAATCATCATATCGTCGTCAAACAATGTGTACCCCACCCACCAATACTGTGATCTTTTAAAATGTTGATTTCAGTGCATGTATTGCTGACAAAAAGAAAAATATGTTTTAGATCAATAAAAAATATTCTACTACAAAAGGTTTTTTATCTATTAAATCCATTTATTATCCTAGTCTGATCAATCAGACAAGTTTTGTCCAGTTTACCGTAAGTTTGTATCGGTCCATATATAGATGAGACTGCTAATCGGTATTATTGGTTTTTTTACTCGTCAGACTGTGTATTGGAAGTTTAGCCGAGCGGTTATGTGTATTGGAAAATAACGAAGTTAAGCAACGTTTTGTGTAAAAATACTAAGATGGGTGACCGCAGAAAATTTTTTTTTTTTTTTTTTTTTTTTTTTTTAAATGTTCTGCTCAGAATTGCGTTAAAGACAAGGAGTGTAAATAAGCGATAAGCTTGATTTTTTTTGCTAGAAACATACTGTACATTTGTATTGTGGGTACTTGTTAGAATCGCGTCGGAAACTTGCTTCATGTAGAAATAAATTTCCTACATTATTTTCCGGCCATTGCTACTAATAAAATCACCTGAACACAAAAAACACTAACACCGAAAATAAATACACCACACTAAAATAACCGCGGAACCGCAGTTATTATTTTTTTTTTATGTACACAGTCTACTAATCTGAAAAGCAAACATATGATTAATGGCAAAATAAGAATAAAATATAATGAAAAGAAATACACAAATGAAGCAAGATGCTAGAGAAAGTCTTACCGAAGGACGCGAACGTACCTTATGGGTAGGAATGTCTTCACTCAGCATTCAATACACTTTTATAAGGGCATAAAGTTAGGGCAGAAATTGCTCAACTTTGTGACACTGAAATGTGTTCGTGTAATCAAAGCGCTAGTAATTATGTTTGTTGTAACTCTTATCACTCAGTTTTGACAGTATAGGTAATTGTTTGTACAATGTATTATGTAAAGGTGGTAAAGGTGATTGACAATTACCGTTACATGTGTTCACGTTTGTAGGTCAACAGGTAGATTTAAGTGCAGTGGACCGTTAATCCACTTAATTGACGGACAGTTTTACCGTTTTTTTTTCTCATAGCTTTGAAACCAATACACATTAATTTTTTACCAAAATTCATGAGAAAAAATTGGTTTTTAACTTATTTATGGAGAAAAAAAACGGGAGCCATTGAACACCCGCGTTATACCGATTTCAGCGTTCTAACGATCAGCGTTATAACGAGGTTACAGTGTATTCACTTTTTTTCTGAAAATTTCACACTATTGTCAAGAAACCTCAATAATTAAAAATCAGCAAAGAAAAGTAAAAACTTTTCTTAGATGAAAATTTGAAAAAATAATTTTACTATTGAAGTTGCATTGGTCTGACCAATTTTTGGTCGTAAATTTAATTGTATGTTAAATATTTGAGAACCAAACACAAGAGCAGAAATGACAAATGGTTTCTGATTAGATATGGTCAATCAGAACAAAATACATGTATTTACATTAACCCTTAAAGTGCCAAGCAAAGTTTGTAGCAGACAACATTCTAAAATTTTTCATTTTTCATATTTATAAAATAAGTCTTGAAATTTCATGTGAATTATTGCTTGGCAGATGATTCACATGAAATGTCAAGACTTATTTCTAAGAAAAATAAATGAAAAAAAAAAAAATTTAATTGTTGTCTGCTGCAGTTGTGATTGGACAGTAGTTTGTGTTTTGCTTGTCTCTCAGCATTGATAATCATTCTAAGGGTTAACCCTTCAAATGTGAAGCAAAACTCTAGCAGACGACATTCTATTTCCTATTTGGTTTTAATAGAAAATAAGACTTGGCATTTTATGTAAATTGTCTGCCTAGCTGGCAATTTACATGAAATGCCAAGCATTATTTTTTCAGAAAAATCTGCTGTCATCTGCTGGGCTTTTTAAGGGTTAACTTCCATATCTATCTTACTGATAAGCATTCTAAGAGTTAACCCATAGAGTGCTTACAAAATGTAGCAGACTACATTCTATTTTTTTTTTTTTTTTTTTTTCAGAGAAAATAAAGTTTGGCATTTCCTGTGAAATGTCTGCTATGTAGACAATTCACATGAAATGCCAAGCCTTATTTGGAGAGAAGAGAAAATTTTGGCACATCTCGGTCACATGACCAAGATGGCTGCTATCCCATATTTGGTAAAAAATGTTAAAACTCTTCTCCAGAACCAAAGGGCCAATGACATTAGGGCTTGGTATGCAGCATTGGGGACGTGGTATATAAGAAAGTTTGTTCAAATGATGACCTTGGGTTGACCATTTTGACTGAGGTCAAATTTATGGGAAACTAGATTCCTTAAGTAAAAATGTTAGAAAATAATTTAATGGAAGAAACTTGCAACAATTGATCCTGTTGACAAAAGGATTATTTTGATATAAAAATTTTGACATGAGCTTACAGTATAAACAGGCTCCATCATCCATCCGTGATCTGTCAACTGTCATTTGTCCGTCAACATTTTCAAACATTTTCTTCACCAAAACCACTGGGCCAATTCAACCCAAATGTCATGTGAAGGCTCCATGGGTTTGGGGAATGAAAGATTGTTTGGCAGTCTGAGTCACTTGACCAGGATAATGACCATTCCTGTATATGATAAAACCCCTTTAAAAATCTTCTCCAAATTTTCAAAAGGTCAGTGATGTTGGGGCTTGGAATGCAGCATAGCGGCATGGGCCCATGAAAGTATGTTCAAATGATGATGTTGGGTTGACCTTCTTTAACTCGCCTGGACAAAGTCCAGGAAGAGCTATTGCACTAACCCCGGCATCGGCATTGGCATTGGCATCAGAGTTGGTGTCAGCGTTAAAAGAGTTCCTATTTTCCAGACCATTTGATAGATTTGGTTCGTATTTGGGATGATAATAGATATAGTTGCTAAGTTTTATTCAGCAATACCCCACCCCATTACCTCAAGGTCAAGGTCAGGTCAAGGTCATGGACTTAGAAATTTTTAATGTTAAAGATTTTTAAGAGCTCATGTTTTCCAAACTATATGATGGATTTTGTTCATATTTGGTATGATGATAGATACAGTTCCAAAGTTTTATTCAGCAATACCCTGCTCATGCCTCGAGTTCAAGGTCACAGACTTAAAAGTTTTATATTAAAGTTTTTTAAGAGCTCATATTTTCCAAACCATATGATGGATTTTGTTCATATTTGACATGATGATAGATACAGGTCCAAAGTTTTATTCAGCAATACTCACTGCCCTTGCCCATGGCCTCAAGGTCAAAGTTAAGAACTTAGAAATTTTATATTAAAGTGTTTTAAGAGCTCATATTTTCCAAATCATATGATAGATTTGGTTCATATTTGGAATGATAATAAATACAGGTCCAAAGTTTTATTCATCATCACCCCCACCCAAGCCTATGACTCAAGGTCAAGGTCACAGAAATTTTATAATTGATCCCTGATAATGTCAAATTCATGACAACAAATGACCAAATCATAACACAAGAAATCCTATCAAGAGCTAAAATGCCATAACATTTCCTCTTAACGTAATGATTCTAAGTATTGGGACAGATAGGCCTAAGCAAACAGTGCAGACCTAGATCAGACTGGTCCTAAAGAGCACCCTGACACTCCAGTATCACCCCAATTCTAGGAGAGCTAGGCTGTCTGCTGACAGCTCTTGTTTATGGAAAGGTCAAATTTGATTCTCTCTGTTTTTATATGGAAAAATATGAATAAATATTAGAAAGTAATTTAATGGAAGAAACTTGTAACAAATGGTGATAAGAGGTTTATGTTTGTATAAAAATTTTGACCCCAAAGGGTTGTGTGCCCCGTTTTGCCAAATTCATTAAAGCTAAATTCCGTACCAAGTTACTGTAGGATATTGAGACCAAAGATTTTTCCAACTGTACAGGCTATACATTTTATTCTTTTAAAATGTTACCATAAGCTTGCTCAGAACAAATAGTCACAGGTGAGCTGCAGGACCATTTGTCCTCTGGTTTTAGAGCAAATAAAACTTGGCATTCTAGGCAGGTGATTCACATGAAATGTCAAGTGTTATTTTCTCTGAAAAATCCGATAAAAAAAAAAAAAAAAGAAAAGTGTCATATGCTGCAATTGTGATGGCACTTTTACCCATTGTAATCTGGAGACCCCTAGAAAGGGTATTTGGCAAACAGTGCAGACCCAGATCAAATGCGGCAGAATGCAGCATCTGATCAGGATCTCCACTTTTGCAAAAAAGTTCAACCATTTTTCTCTAAGAATATCCAAATCACATAGCCTGACATACCTGGAATTGAAATTAGAATCTTCTAATATATAGCATGGGAGAGTTCATTCAGACTACAATGGGTTAAGGGTTAAATTTCATTTCTTTGCAGAACAAATATTGCAGTCGTCTGATGAGAGCGATGTCAACAATGGCAAGAAGAGAAGGTAAAGATGGGGCACTTCATTTCTTCGACTTCAGGGAACGGGCTGACGTAAGTTGAAAATATTTTTGTTCTTTGGATATGTTTTGATTAAACAGATTAATGCATGTGCTACAGTTAAAAAAAATAGCGGAATTCTTTCAAACAACGACAGAATGTCGGGAGAATCTGAAGAAAACAACAGTTTTTTTGTTGACATTTAGTGTTGATAGAATTGAAATGGTTCAGCTGCAACTGTACATGTGTACATTGCTTGAGTAATAAATCACAGTTTGGAGGTCAGTTCTGTCACAAGCTCATAGTTGCAGTGATTTATCTACTTACAACTGAATGACTCACAGGGAGCAAATTCTTTCCTTGGGAGCAAATTCTTTCCTTTTACAGTAGACGCCTTTTTGATAAGGGAACCGAAACAATTTTTACAGAGTTGCCTCTCTTGATATTGTATCTATTTCCTATTTATAGCTGTTAATGAAGTACTACGGTAAATTTCCTAAAATTTTGAACTTTTTTTCCATACAATTTTGGCCTAAATTTTGCTTTTTATGCAGTTGTGTCGTAGAATACTTAGTGGAATGGCAAACAGTGTAGACCCTGATCAGACTGCTCCTTCAGGAGCAGTCTGATCTGGGTCTGCACTGTTTGCATATGCCATTTTGTCAGCAACTTTTGCGCCGGCCTTGGTGGCTCAATTGTATCTATGTCAAACTGGTTAGCAGGAGGTTGTGGACTCTATCCGCACTGGGTCTGCAACATTCTTTCGTGGAGATTGATCATGAAATATTTTCTATGGTCATTCTCTCCCTTCCGCTGATTCAAGAAGGGCAGTAGTCAGTTTCTGGCAAAAGAATGTGCACAATACTGGTTAACCGCTTAGAGGACTAAGCCAGCCCAGTAAAAGTGTGGTTAGGCAAACAGGTGTGCTTGACATGACCCCATTGGGTTGACTTAGCCATAAATCCTCAACACAAACAAACAAATATCAGTTTTTGTGTACGAAATTTTAGGACATTTACCCTATACATGTATTGAATGCTCGACATGACCCCATTGGGTTGACTTGGCCATAAAACCTCAACACAAACAAACAAATATCAATTTTTGTGTACGAAATTTTAGGACATTTACCCTATACATGTATTGAATGCTCGACATGACCCCATTGGGTTGACTTGGCCATAAAACCTCAACACAAACAAACAAATATCAATTTTTGTATACGAAATTTTAGGACATTTACCCTATACATGTATTGAAAGCTCGTCATGATCCCATTGGGTTGACTTGGCCATAAAACCTCAACACAAACAAACAAATATCAATTTTTGTGTACGAAATTTTAGGACATTTACCTATACATGTATTGAATTGAACCTCAATTTCAGGGCATCACTTTACCAGGAATAAGAAAATGGCCTGGCCAGTCTTTCACCTTTCATACATGGTTTTGTCTAGACCAACATTTGGACATGTCTCACCACGATCTACAACCTGATCAACCTTATAGACGACAGATTTATAGGTGAGTAGTAGAAAGCAGAGAGTAATGTTTACTATAAGAATCTATCATGGGTGTTAGGGGTAGATGGAAAAATCCATCCAAGGTAACTGTCTGGTATCACGAAGCTTGCCGAGTGATGGCAGACTGTGATCCTGAGAGACGGACTTTTTCTGTCCGTCACACCCATGATAGATTCTTTTTCTTTCATACCTTTCATTTCTGAAAGTGAGTTTTTGATAACTTCAGTTGCAGACGTCCACCATATTATGATGACAATAAAGTAACAGTGATGTCATTACAATCAGTGTCATCAACCTTAATGATGGCGTACCGTGATGTCCTATACAACCAGTGTATATCAATCACGTGAAAATTGTCAATTTTTGTCTTTCCCATGGGACAGATAAGGGTGTGTGAGATAAGATCTGCTAGCACTGGTGTAATTTGCGGAAATCCTTATCCAGCATGCAAGATATTAGATTATCATTGCTCCAGATAAGGTGCTTTCTTCAAGAGTAACAAAATAAACTCCCATTTACTGTACATAGCTCCAGATAAGGCATGTTTTTTCAATAAAGAAGTATGGGTCTATTTCTTATTTCTATGTGAACACTTATGTTGTGGGTACTTATTAGAAGCACCTCAGTGAGGTGCTTCTTATGAGTACCTACAACATATGTCTTCATGGAGAAATAACAAGCCTATTTACTTAATACCAGACCTTTGTGGCTTAGATGCATGTTTGACTGGTAATGAGGAGGTCATGGCTTCGATCCCCGTGGGGTCCAGCAACATCCTTTTGTGGAAATTAATCATGAAATATTTTCTGTGGTCATTCTCTCCTTTCTGCTGATTCAAGAAGAGCAGTTGTCAGTTTCTGGTGAAAGAATGTGCACAAATACTGGTTACCCACTTAGAGGACTAAGCCTGCTCAGGAAAAGTGTAGTTAGGTAAACTGACTAGCTCGACATGACCTTAATAGTGTTGACTGGGCGGTTAAACTCCAACCCAACCAAGTTAATTAATACCCTCCCTGCCAGTGCATCTGTAATTTAGTCTGAAATAAGTCTGGATACTGGGACAACTTAAAAAGTAATAATGATTTCCTCAGATTACATGTATGTCAGTAGATGGAACTATTGCAATCATATACTGTTTTGATTGGCTGGTCAAAGAAATATTTTGGTTGCTATCGTAACAGACCATGGTGGACTTTGTATTACTTTGCAATACAAATGTACTTGAGTACCTGTTGTAGTTTTTTGTTTTTTTTTTAGTTTGAAATACATTAGCTGAGCCTATACCTGTAAATTAGTAAATTTTGTATTGTTCTTTTCAGTTTTCTCTCGAGTTCTGGGAGTGGGTTTGAGGCTTTTGTGAGTCACCATGGTGACATAGTGGTAGCAGTGCATAGTAAGAAGGAATATTACACTGCTGTGGTAGAAGATGCAGATATACTGGATTCAAATTGGGTATATCTCTCTCTTTTATATTTGGGTTCCACAGTGGGATTAGTGAAAAACATTGATTCAGCATAAAACTGCAAAGTTTTCCCATAAATGAACAGCAGACCTAGTCAAGCTGCACTATCTTGTTGGCTGAACAGGGTCTTTACTGTTAAAGGTAAAAATTTAGAAGGGCCAAAGCTACATGTAAACTACAGATGAACCTGCACTGAAGATCATCACTGTTAAGAGATCATTTTTATTTAGAGATTATGAGAAAGCCCAACCGCATGAAACAGGTTCAACATGACCTTAATAGTGTTGACAGGGCTGTTAAATTCCAGCCCAACCAACCAACCATATGAAATAAATATGTCTTTTCAAACCTGTAAATTAATTGGCTATTATTTGTAAGCTGAAAAGATCATTTGCTGCAACATATTTTCCAGAAATATTCAGCCAGAAGTGGCCGACCTCAGTGGCTCAGTTGGATGCACCATCCGACTGGAGACCAGGAGGTTGCAGGTTCAACCCCGCCGAGGTCGGCAACATTCTTTCGTGGAGATTGATCATGAAATATTTTATGCAGTCATTCTCTCCCTTCCGCTGATTCAAGAAGGGCAGTTGTCAGTTTCTGGTGAAAGAATGTGCACATACTGGTTAACCACTTAGAAGACTAAGCCTGCCCAGTAAACGTGTGGTTAGGTAAACTGACCATGCTCGACATAACCCCATTGGGTTGACTGGGCCGTAAAACCTCAACACAAACAAATCAGCCACGAGTGTCTGGGCAAACTGTTCAGACACAGCACTGAAAAGAAGTAAACTGATCAGTATGTGCTCTGTCAGCACTTTTTATACACATAAAACACATATTAGTGTGCCCATGTGTCAGCACTTTTTATACATCTGAACAGGTAGTCATATGCCATGCCATGCAAAAAAGGGTAGTCAGTCTGATCAGCGCCTTCGCTGTCTGCTAACAGAATAAATGGATACTACACCATCTATGAATGGAGAGTAAAGGCCCGTATGATACTTTGCGTGTGAAAACGTGTCTCCAGGCATATGCGGACATAGAAGGCCCTGATTAGACTGCGCATCAGTGCAGTCTGATCAGAGCCTTCACTGGCCACTGACAGAATCATTGGATATTAAAGACTGTATGAATAGAGAACAAAGTTCAAGATGTGCAGGATGGTCTGAATCTCCACATTTTAGGCATGTTTGAAGACACGTTTTCGCTTGACGCGGCCCATATGATCTTGTTCAAATCTTAGGGTGAATAAGGCAAGGATTTACAGTGTTTGAATATTTTAGTATAATTATCATAGCTCCAGATGAGAGGAGGTAACCAGATAATGTTTTTCATATTTCTCCGTAAAAACATACATTCTGGGTACTAGTTAGAAGTGCCTCTCCAGGATACCCATAAAGCCAAAGAAACAAAAAAAATTGAAAACTCCAGTGTCATATTTTTGTGGGTTGAAAAAAAAAAATCCCACTGAAAAAAAGATTGTATATGCAGGACTGTTTGGACAGATGCAGTGGTGTCTGAGATTCTCAGACACCACTGCATCTGTCCAAACAGTCCTGCAGAATGTACCCAACCAGAAAAATAAAAATTCATATGTTTTTGTGGAGAAATAAGAAAATTAGCCTTTCATGTACTTTTCAGTTAGAAATGTGCCTAATCTGAAAATATATAATTATGTTAACCCTTGCCATGCTGAATAAATTAAGATGCCACACCCACTTCTAATTTTCAACCAATCAGATTACTTTATCCAGGTTGTTGATATAAATTTACATACTTAATGACAAACATTGTAGATCCAGATTGGTTGGCTTATTCAGAAGCCAATGGATCTGGATCTACACTGTGCAAAGGCAGGGCATATCCGGGTTAAGATGAACCAGGGTTGATATTGTTTGACTTTGTTTATTTCCAGCATTCCCTAGACATAATGCACACCAATTCTAAACGTCCTTTTGTAAACAGTCATTTATATGTGTATGTGGACAGCAAACTGAAGTTGGATTCACAGCTGAAATTCCCTAACCTTAGCGAGGTAAGTTTGAAATACTGTATTTATCATAACTTTTCAGCAGACAGGTCTGAGCAAACAGTGCAAAATGCGGCATCTGATCAGGGTCTACACTACCACTCATCCAGCACTATTTTTAGCATATCAGCAGCTGGTCAAATGGACTCTTTTTGTCTTTTTGTCAAATTTTAGGATAGTATGGTGAGGAATTAAGGTTTCTGAATAAATAGGAAATATGTGGTACTTTTATATTATATTTGATGTTAGAAATCAGGGCTCAGTTGTTCAAAACTAACAATGTTGTTAGTTAACGTATCGTTAAAACTTTGATCATTAAATGTGGCATATACGCTAATATTTTTGCTGAAAAAATGTGAGTAGCTTTTGCATTTGCAAAAGCTACTCACACTTTTTCAGCAAAAATACTTATGAATTAGATAGTGTACTTACTAGAACAGTTAACATTTTGACCACTAACGAGCTTGTTAAGCTAACGATGTTTTGAACAACTTGGCCCAGGTAATTATTGTGGCTTTAGATAAAGCATAGTTTGTTTTCAAACAAAAATATATTGATATGATTTTTTTTTTGTTGTTGTTTTCTTTTTGTTTTTTGTTGTTTTTTCCTCTAAGAAAACATATACTGTGGGTACTCATTTGAAATGTCTAAAAGAGACAATTTTCATAAAATTTCAAACCTTATTTTTTCCATTTTTTCCATGGCCCCCAAAATAGTTTGAGCCCATTGAAGTGGGACTAGATGGGCTGCCTTGTGTGTCTGCAAAAGAGCTGTTAGTTACTAAGAGGCAAAACTTGAGTATGTTATTTGATTAGGTTGGGTAAATGTCCCATAAACTCTGAGGCAATGTCTCAGCATGACTGAAATATTGTTGACTGGGATACTAAATTATAACTCAATAACTTTAGTTGTTGAAATTAATTTTACTTTTGCAGGGATGTTTTTTCATGCTTTTGATTCTAGACATACCCACAGGTGTAAATGGTCACCATTTTTGTCTCGTTTTCCTGACTATCTCATATATCTCCCACCTCTTTCAGCCATTGACGTCCTGTCGTGTTGGTGGTCCCCAGCCTCACAGTCATCTAGAGATGCTTATCTATGGAACCGCACCTGTTGTACAGGAAACCAAGAAACCATCCCCTCTACGATCCCTCTTTAAACATGCTACAAAGAACCACACAAATCAGACAGATATTGAGTCCATACCGTATGGTACACAGGACGAGGTGTGGGGACCAGCACTTTCCCTGCATGGCCAGATTGGCTGTGTTTGTTTGCTCCATGACTTGCTCAATCTGGGTCAAGTAGAGGCTCTATATAGAACAGGTACTATATGGTAATTTTCTAAAAATTCAAACAAAAGATTAAAAAGATAATGTCTGTTTCACTGAATATGTTCATTTGGATAGAATATCACAATAATGCAAAGAAATCTTTTTATCGTATTCCAAGAAGATTATTTTCACTTACTGTGACAGTTTTGGTTCTCATTTAGAACCATCCTTAGACTATGACCTTGACCTTGTGATGTCATGGTCGTCGATGAG